>JARHVA010001382.1:2865000-3410000 GCA_037957365.1 Torreya grandis | reverse complement strand
TTTATGGGTCTTATCAACTTATTGAACTTGCTTTGACATATCTCAAAATAAATAGGTTTTCCTTCTTTCACGAGTGGTATATACACTCCAGAGAATCACAGTCAATAATGAAAGTTTAGAAAAATATGGGATAACTAGAATAGAGTGGTTCACATAGCCTTTGTCAAATTTTCAAATGCCTTGTTGGAAGCCTCATTAAAATGGTAGGATTCCTACTTCAATAAAGTTATAAGTTGCATTGATATGCTACTATAATTTTTGTTAAATTGGAGATGGTAATCTATGAGCCTTATGAATCCCCATAGTTTCTTAAGGGTTTAAATCACTTTCCATTTGACCATGGCCCTAAACTTGTGAGGGTCCACCTTTAGGCCTTACTAGGAGATAACGTGAACCAAAGTATTTCACTTCATCAAATCCAAAAAACACACTTTGAAGGAATGACATATAGCTCATGTGTTAGAAAATCCAAAACCTGTTTCATGTTTTATTTTATATGAATATGCCACCAAAAAATTCTAGATAAAATTATACATAAATGGCCAAAAGACAAATTTTTTCAAACTCTAAAATGTATATTGTGCATTTGTGAGGCCAAAAGAGCATTAAAAACATTCATAGTGTCCCTAATAGGTTGTAAAAATTATCTTGTGTGTGTGTGTGTGTGTGTGTGTGTGTGTGTGTGTGTGTGTGTGTGTGTGTGTGTGTGTGTGTGTGTGTGTGTGTGTGTGTGTGTGTGTGTGTGTGTGTGTGTGTGTGTGTGCGTGCGTGTGTGTGTGTGTGTCTTCATATTTGATTTTGATCTTATGATAATCTAAAAAAAGATCAAGTTTAGTAAAATGTACAAAACCATGTAGCTCATTTATTAAATTATAAAATAAAGAATTAGAAATCTATCTTTTATGGTGTAGATGTTGATTTCATTCTAGTCTAGACACATGTGCCAGGTGTCATCCTTCTTACATACCATCACCACTAGAGAAGAATAATTTTTTTGACTATGCTAGATAATTTTTGCCTCAAACATTTCTTGTACCATATTCTCAATCTCACTCTTTTGTACATATAGGTACCCATAAGGTCTAATATTGGGTGATTGGATACTTGGGACCAAATAAATGTCATGATCATGATCCTTTTTGGGTGGTAGTCATTTTCACATATCTCCAAAAACTATTGAGTGCCCCTCTACAATATAGTATAGATCTAGCAGTGGAGGCAGCTTTGCTGGTATGTTTATGATTTAACAATTTACATCATAAATCCCTCCTCTCCATTTTAAGAATCTTATGCATCTGATGAGAGATAATCAATTGTGGGGACTCTACAAATATCATATTCAACTCAAATGTGATTCATTCTAAATGAAAATGTATGAACACCTCTTTGAAATTCAAATTTATTAGTACCAAATCAAAGAGCCATCTAACTGGCAACACAAGTCTGCACTACCCATGGGAATGGTAAATATAGGGTAATATAGCAAGTAGTCTCCCATGCTAAGATAAATACTATGATATTTCCATATAAAACTAACTATAGCACCATCATCAATCATGATCTAAAATTATATAGCTAGGTAAAAGTAGCCACCTTATTTGAAAAAATGATTTCTAGATTCATCATGAGAAAAGAGACAAAAACTGATATTTAGAGTACCTAATTTGTACTCATCATCAAGGAAAAGAGTGAAAGATAAGAATGGTAAATCATGGAAAAAGTATCCCACCAAACTCATTTAAATGATATTCTAAAATAGAAAATAAATAGATAGGTCAACCTTCTCGAGGATAATAATACAAAAAAAGGAATTAAAAATAAATTTATCTTTCTTTAATATCATTTAAGATTGGTTTCCAAGAGTATCCAATACCAAGTCTGGTATCCCTATTGAGGTTACGAGGTATTTTTTAATTTCAATAGTTTCTCTTATTTTATGCTTATAATAGTCATCTTATTTCATAATTAATTTATCTTCATTAATATTAATTTATTGTTTAGTATTGAGTGAGTGCTCAACTAAAGTTGAGGAGTCAATACAAGATTTGATGATGCCACTAGAATTTTATTTTAACCTTATCTTTAAGGAAAGATTAGTTTTACTAATATAGGTTTTACCACAAGAATACAAAACCACATATATACCATTTTTATTGAAAGGATTAATGGGATATATTGTCACTTGGATTTTCACCCTTTGAGGAGATGTCTCATCTCTTCTCATCCAATTAACACAATTGAAACACCTCTAGTCTTTGGGTGAGTCTAAGAGTGAGGTGAATATCTAGGTAGGGCTAGATCCCTTGATGTACCACTTTGGATCACTACTACACCTAAACTTTAGGGGGTAAAGGGAGAGATAAAATTGAAATCAAACTATCCTAAGGGAGTTGATACATTAAATAATTTGATGACTTCCGACTAGCTACATTTTACACATGAAACCAAGAGACTAACCAAACACACACTTCTATAATTTTCATCCTCTCACATCAATATTACATTATGAGGCTATGGATGAGTGTTTAGGCTAGGAGGAATAGAAAAGAAGTCTTGAATACACTAGTAAATAGACTAACTTAATCAACCTTGACACTTGCTACAACACTTCACATGCCCTACAAGAAGAAACTTTCAAACTGCAAATAGAGTGAAAGAATGAGACAACATGCTAAGGAAATCATAGTTATCACTAATAAATCTCAATAATCAAAGTAAAAAACACTATGAATAGTCATGAAGAGGTAAAAATTAGTAGTCTTATCGATCAAATGGTATTCAAATGAGTAAGGCTTCACCATACTCAGGTGGAGCATAAGTTACAATGGCCAAAATGGCTAGTTCTTATAGAACTTGAGAGAGAAAGAAGAAGAGATAAGTCCAAGGGTCACTAGGACACTTGTCAAGCTAAGAGAATCGGTTACTTTTGCATGAGAATAGGATATGGGATAAAATATGTAAGGTTAGAAGATACAAGAGGCCATAAAAGGCATAAAACTCATGAAAAGTGGCATGAAAGTTCTCATTATAGCTCAAAAAATTACATTCATGATTTATACCTATTTGAACATACAAAAAATGATTAGGGATAAATCTAATTATTATAATGAAGTTTAAGGCTTTCATACATGCTTCTCCATTCATTGGTTCTAGTCCTAGCCATCTAGAATCATCTAGGAATGAGCCACCATCATTTGTTCTCTAAATAACTCCTCTTTCATGTACCCTACACTCTTGGACTCAAAATTGGCTTTATTTTCCCATTAAAATCCATGGTATTTAGTGTATGACACTTTAAAATACCCTCCATGGCCTTATACTAACTAGGTGGACCTTGAAAATCTATTTATTTTAAGTTCTTACCCTTCTCACTAGTTTGGTCACTACGTTAGTTTTGACTGGTTGAGATGCATCAATTTGTTTGATAACTTAAGAGATTTTATAAATAATTTTATGGACATGAGGGGTTATCCCAAGTCCTAATCCTTTTCCCAAAGTTGGTTTCATCTTCATAATCTTCTTTTAACCTATAAAATAGTCAAAAGTAACATGTTTTGTACCCTTTCCATACAGTCCAAAAGTATGGGAAGTATCCTGAGAGAGTCTCCTAAAATATTTAATCATCATCCTAGGAAAACTATGAAATTATATTAACTTTCCAACCTCATTTCTCCAAACTAGTCACTAGCAAGGGTTTGCAAGGGTTTTAGCCTATGTTTTGCTCTTAAGGTTTGTTCATAAAGTTATAACATTTAAGTTGTAGAAAAATTACACTAATTTTATGTTGAGGACCCCTAATAACTTCCCCAATCTTCTTTTTCCTCCAATAATATATGAGAACTTTAACATAACCTATCGAGCTCTTTCCTTACTTTACATAGGCCTAATGCTACCTTTGAGAAGAAATATGAATTACTAGTGTTTCCTCTATAATTTATAAGATTAAACACAACTTTAATTACCTTATTAACATGCTCTAATAGGTTATAATTCATAACTAATGATATAAGTTTGAATGACTCTTCATTTGGACACTAGACCTAAACTTTGTTTAATAGGCATGAGTTGTCTTAAGGTATAAAATGACTTATTTATGGTTTATAATGAAATAAAATAGATTTAACACCTAATAATTAACCCTTAAAACATGTTATAATCAGTCATGAGGCTCACTAAGAGCTATAATTAGAGTTGCCTACCATTTGGCTTTTAGGCCTTAATTCTACCTACTAGGTCTGATTGCAACCGTAGCATTTTAGACCTCCCTATTTAGTTCCCTCATTATATGAGATGTTATTAATATTTTTATGGGTTCTATCCAAATTTAAACAACTCTTAAATTTTTTTACTTAGCTCACAGGTCATCCTTTTCTCTCTACTTGATAAGACTATAGGGTTTATGCATGGGGAAAGTACCATTTGTTTGAGTCAAAATGCAGGGTACCTCCCCTATTTGCTCAAAATTTTTGAATTTGGAGAGACTTATATAAGTTTTAATTACAATTTATAAAAAAATTCATGCCTTTTTCAAGCCATTTGACCCTCCAAAGTCTTAAAAACCCAAGACAAACCTGCCAGGCAAGGACTGTGTGCAGGAATTTCACTTTAGACTATGTATTTCATCATTTAGGCCCTTCCTTATTTTGTTAACACTGTAAAGAGACTATGTATATTTTAATGATCATAATTAAGTAATTATAGGTCTGTTAAACACATAAATTCCTTACATACTCTATCCCATACCCTGACCAATCAAGACTATATCCCATTTTTGACTCTATTTTTGCCTTTGAGGGAACACCTATAGGTATAGTTGTATGTTTTAGCTTGTGAAAGGTGATTATAAACTCATAATTAGTACATTTAAATAATTTTACACCTTATTTAACCAATTTTCTTTATCTCCATGTTATATCCTCCTTAAGAGGCCCCAATTTTGATTTATGTCCCTCACAATCAACTATAGTTGACTGTGAGGGGTCCTGTAGGTGTAAAAATATGATTTAGGATTTTTTTTATGGTTTTTAAATTCTCTTTGAAGTTATATTCACCATAAATACTATTTTAATTCATTTAATTCTTGTAATGGGGTCTATCATTAAAATCGTTTAGCTGAAACTTCATGATAATCTACAGCCAGCTTGTAGGTTACATTTTTATGATGACAAGGAAGCATGTAGGTGTTGTAGTGGTCAAACTCAATATATCAATTTCCTTGTATAACATATATGCCATAAAATATATTTTTAACCTTATATAACCATCAAACATGAGTACATGGTATATATTTTCAATTCTTGGATGGAGAGGTCTCTTCTTGACTCAAAACTATAGATAATACTGACTATTTTTAGAGCATAAATAGGAAATTTGGGGTCTCCAAAAAACCAACTTTCCTTTCTCATCTTCTCCTAAAACCTTATGGATTCCTTGTCCTAGATGAAGGATATAAATTCTAGTCATCAATATGCTTTAAATTTTCTTCAACCTTGTCATAATATACTCACAACATGCCCTTGGACCTTTATTTTGCACTTTCAAGGAAAAGAGCCATGAATACTGTAATTGAATCCTTTAACATGGTTTGAAACTTACATTTTCTCATTTAACCTTTTAAATAGTTCTATCATGATGATTTAAACCTACTATGACTTCAAGAATGGCTCAAACACTTATTTCAACAGTTCAAGATGGCCTTTTAACCCTTTATGGTACCACCTATAGGTGGTTATTCAGTGTGTACAAGTAATAAGTGTAATTTAGGAAAAATACATGACTTATGATATTCAAAATACTTTTGAGATATTTCTATGATTCCAATATAAATCCTTTAATGTACTATAACATTTATAAACTCACAATCTCCTTCTCAACATGACTATTCCATGAAGACACCACCCGTGGATGAGCATTCAGAGTTGCACATAGGCAATAAAATAGACAATGTTTCATATACTCAACAAATATTACCTCCATGTCAATTTATTTATCCTCATTGTGTTTAAATGATACATAAATATTCTTCAAAACTCAAAACAATCTTTCACACTTCCTTTTCAATGTTAAATCCTCCATGAGAGCTCCTGGCTGACTGTGTGTGATAGTCATAGGGCAGACTAACTGTATTGCACAAAATTACTATAATTTCATGGAGATTGCACTAGATAATGAACTTGAGATGAAATTAGATCAAAATCACATTAGAAACATGAGAATTAACTTATCATAGCTCTCGTGGAAGCTTTGGCTGATCCCGAGAATGAGAATGAAAATAGTATCCATTCTGAGCTGATGGATGGGGAGGATTCATTGGTGAAATATTTTATTGAAGGTCCTGTGGAGATAGGGATAAGTGATCTTATTGAGCCAGTATTGAGGAGGTTTTGGTCTCTTCCCCTATTTTTATGGAACTTCTTAGGATCCAAACTTTGTCTGGTTTTCATAAGGATTTTGCTGAGGCATCTGTGTCCCCTAGGCTTCATGGTTCATTGCCTTTTGAGGCATGGGTTGCTGAGGCTGCTAAGATAGAGGATGGATGGACAACAGTTAAGAGGAAGAAGTCTAAGCCTTTGGTCCCCCCCTCTAGATATGAATCTTCACTCGTGTATAAAAAAATAAAAACCTCATTTATTTGGAAGGTTTTACAGGGTGCTGATCCTGTCTGTTGACTTTCTGTTATGTGTCTTGCCAGTAGTTTTATCTGATCCTTTCTGTTGTTTTCAGGTTCCTGTTTAACCTAGTTTTGCTTTTTTTGATTTTAGGTTCTCTTAGTAACCTAGTAGTGATTAAAGGTGTATCTCTCTTTTGATGTATAGGGTTTCGGGGCCCCTTCAAAACCTATTTTTACCTTAATCTAAAACTTATCACAGCTCCCTATAGCCATTGTCAAAGCATGAAAATCTTGGACATGGTGAAAAATTACCTGTTGCATATAAAAGTGATTCCTCTTGAGACCTAGGCTAATTTGATCATATAAAATAATTTTAATTTGAAAAAAATCATGGGGAACATGAGGCTATATATTAAACATCATCTGTAAACCATATCAATAATTGGATTGTATAGAACTACCCAAACCAAGGTAAAACTTATAGGGTACACAGATTGGCAAGTAGAAAAATAGATTCATCTTCATGAGGATGGTTCATGAAGAAAAAACTAAAATTATTCAACATATTTTTATTTAAATTAATCTCTTTGATTTTAATTTCACCTCCTAAATGTGTTTTACTTGGAAGTTCTCCAACTATTTGTACCAAGTATAAACCTAAAGACTGGTTCTATGTGTCTAGCAAGGTGAAAAGGGAAGATAATGGTTTGGAAATTTGTTTATCACTTAAAAATAATTTAAATAACTTATATGGATCTAAGGAAGCTAAATATTCATTCCATGGCCGTTTCCCATTTGGCACACTTCCCCATGGGCTATACAAGTGCCAAACTCTTCTCTTTTCCCAAGAAAATTGCTCTTTCTTCTGAATAACCTACCACTTTTAGTTATAAATAGTTACCTAAGACATAATATGACACATGTCACATGAAATAACCTATTTTAACCTTAAAATTTACCAAGGAGGTCGTATAACTCATTCAATGCCCATTTTTTACCCAAAATGACTCAAAATGATATAAGGACTAGAAAGACTAATGACCAAAGCTAATATAACATGAAATCACACTAAATGAACTATAATACACCTTATGAAAAAAAATATTAGACCCATAAATACCTAAAAATTAATTTTTTTGCTTGTAGGGGTCCTAATTTGACCTATAGGGTCAAATTTGGTCAACAGGATCTTTAGCACAATCAAGGGAGGTACGAAGAGTAATGTGTGGTTTAAAAGAAATTTGAATCCTATATTTTCTTATAATTATGGAAAAAAATTATGATATTCCTTTAATAAAATATATGGTAATTATTTTTTTAACTTAGTTCTCGATAATGGGCTTAACTTTTCTATTTTCAACTCTATAAAAAGCCTTGTCTATTTCACCTTTGTTATATCCATTGGAAGTTAATACTTTAATAAGGTGATATTTCTCATACTTAATGTTTTTAGGATCATAAATTCTAATATCCCTTATTTCTAAAGAGTCAAGAATTGCATATTTTTGGTGAGGGTGATGATGAGAATCATCTTGAAGATATAAACCCATATGAGTCACTTTTTTATATACCCCATGGGATAGGGACCTATCCTATTTCTTTGCAATCATGAAATCAAGGAGAGGAATTTTACTATTAATTTATTTTTTCATGGTGAATTGAATGCTTACATTTTGGACATTTAAATGTTTTATAAACTTATCTAGCTTTTCCTCTCCATGTGACCATTTGACATTAGTGTCATCAATGAATCTATCCCACCATCCATTTTTTAAAGGATATGACTCCAAAGCATCTTTCTCAAAATATTCCATAAACAAATTTACCACTATAGGAGATAATGGTGAACCCATGGAAACACCATTTATTTTCTCATATATTTCATCTTTGAAAGTGAAAAATGTAGACTGTAAGCATAATTCCACAAGGTTCACAATTTGGGAGTCAATGACCTCCTAGATGACTTTCATAGATTCATCAACATAAATCTTATTATAGAGTGATACAACATCAAAAATTACCAAAATATCTTCTTCATGAGTCATACAATTTTTGATTTTACAAAAAAAATGTTTGAAACTTTTTATGAATGAGGAAGTATTACCAGTAAGATGCTTTAGTTTCTTTTCTAAAATTTTTGTAAGAGGACAAGTGGGGGAGTTTTTGGTATTGACAATTGGCCTAATGGGTATGTCATCTTTGTGAATTTTTGGTGCATCATAAATTCTTGGGATGATAGGATCTTTAGGAATGAGTCTAAGTTTATCCCTATCATTTAAGGAAGAACATTTAATAGCTTTGGATACATTGCTATTGAATTTGTTTAGAGGATTCTTATCTAATTTGACATAGCTCCCGCTAGAGTTTAAGTGATCAATCATTTTTACATCATAATCAATTGTATAAAAAATCATAGTGGTATTCCCTTTATCTTATTTGAGAATGATAATGTCTTTATTACTCTTAAGAATCTACAAGGCTCTTTGTTCAACTTTGGTATTATTATTCTTGGGTGGTAAAGCTTTTAGTAAAGTGAGGGAACATTCAACCCTTAATTATTCTTCCACATCAACATTAAAATTCTTAAAACCAAGATCCACATTAGTGATAATTTATTCATGAGCTATTTTTGAAGGGGATATATCAAAACCAAGACCTCTCTTTAGGAGCAACAAAGAAAGATGATCTAAATGAATGCTACATAAATTCAACCAATTATAAAAAATCATTTTATTTATATAATATTTTAAAAGATGACTATGTCATGGTACCAAACAAGAATTAGTTTTGAAATTCCTTCTTGGTCTAAGATTATAACCAAGAAGGATAGCTGGTTGAATGGCATTACATGAAAATGTAATGTCTTTACTTAGACAATCATTAATCACTCCTCCTGAACCATAGTTCATGTCCAAAACGACACAATCAATTCCAACATAACTATCACTTCCCTCCACATGTATTAATGCCAATTTATTATTATTTCTTTGAAAAATATTAAGTGCACAGGTTGTTTGAGGGTAGAGTTCATTAAAGATAGTAAGCATGGATTGAATCCCTAAAAAACACTAAATAGAAGAAATGTGTTTAAATCTATAAATATTATTAGTATTTGAAAGATACTCAAATTTATTATGTTGTTTTGTTGTAGTTTTATTAAACATAGTATCAGATGTTACAACAATACTTCTATCTAAAAGAGACCATAGATCAACTTTAATATTATGATATAATCATAAATGGAATCCCAATAACTTTTTAGATAAAAGACTTAAATTATTTCTAGTTAATTTTATCTCTTTTTTGATAAATCCCATACTAGTATTATTAAGTAAATACTTATTTTTATTAAATAAATGATGCAAAATCATTTCAAAACTAGGTATTACATTGTGATCTCTGCAACATTTGAGAAAGGCTAGAGTTGCCAAGTCCTTTGAAAATTTGATCTTTAACTTCTTGAAGAGACTCAACTCTTTGTAACTAACCCTTCCATAGAGGGAAAAAATTAAATTATAAAGGTTTCCATGGTCTAAATTATTTATAAAAAAAATAAAAAATCTTAGATTCATCATGAGAAAAGAGACAAAAACTGACGTTTCAAGTACCTAATGTGTACTCATCATCAAGGAAAGGAGAGAAAGATAAGAATGGTAAAGCATGGAAAAATCATCCCATAAACCTCATATAAATGATATTCTAAAACAAAAAATAAAGAGATAGGTCATCCTTCTCAAGGATAATAAAACAAAAAAGGAATAAAAAAGAAATTTAGCTTTCTTTAATATGGTTTAGGATTAGTTTCCAAGAGTATCCAATACCAAGTCTAGTATCTCTATTGATGTTACGTGGTCTTTTTTCAATCTCAATAGTTTCTCTTAGTATACACCTCCAATAGTCATGTTATTTCATAATTAATTTGGATTATGATTTAATAATTTTGGGATATTGGTGTATTATTCCTAATTTAGTTAAAGGGTTTGAGTAGTAAAATCAATAAACAAATATGCAATAATTAAGCTACTAATTTGTGAAATTTGATTAAAATTTGAATCTTTCTTAAAATATTAATAAGGGAAAGAAAACAAGACTTATCTAGAAACTAACTAATCTGATTGAGAAAGAGGCTAGAATTCACTGAGTAAGATTGGGACACTATCACAAACTGAGATCTAACCTTCATTATATTATTGGATAGGAGCACCAAAAGAGGATAAGAGTGGCACAAGTGTTGTATTCCACCATTTCCACTATTTTACTTAGTATCTGAGCTTTTTGGGTTTTGTCCACCAAGTTTGTGTGACCTTTTCCATAAAGTTTAAGTAGCTAGAAGCCTATAGAAATCCTTATAAACTAGATTTTATCTTCAAACCCTATACTTTATTATGCTTTGACAAAATTTGAGAAAGAGGGGAGGTTAGTGTGTGTAAGATTCATTGGACATGGATCTACACCCCTTGTGTGGGCATGCTGCCTAAATACCAATACTTATAAGAGGGATCAAGCCATATGTAATTATCCCACTTGATGTGCTTTATGCAATAGTGTGTATGAAGATGAAAATGCTAAATTGGATGTGCTTGAGATGGCTAGGGACTGGTATAAGGTTTTGGGTAAGCTTGTAAGTATATTAACGAGTTATCTACAGAGAATAGGGAAGATTGTTTAAGTGATCTTGCTTACTTAGTGATAATTACAAACCCTCTTTCAAATGATCTTTGAATGGGATTTTATAGGGATCTATTGTTCATGGGTTGAATGTGATCGCATTAGGCCTACAAAGAGAAGGATGGAGAACCAAAATAAATTAACCATTGGAGCTAAAAATGGACTTGGACAAGAGAACAAAAAGTGGATAGGAGTGGCACTAACACTATAGTCTTAGTGTGGCACTATTGTCTGGAGTAGATGGGACTTGGGGGGATTGATCTATCATGGAAGAAGATTCTAGCTCAGTTGGGATCAGGTTTGGAAGGTTATAGATGACTGGGAATCAATGAAAATGATGCTTGAGGGTCATGAGAGTAAGCAAGAGTGACCTAGGGGTTGGGTGCCATATCCATGCTTAAGTTACTAATATTTTAATTTTATATGACTACAGTTTCCCCCCTTACTAAGATAAAGGAAAAATAAAAAGCATAACTAAACTTCCTTGTAAGGGTGTGCATAGAGAGAGCATGTTATGAAGTGCAAATCTATAATAGAAAATAAAGAGTAGATCAATTCTTACTATATACACTATATCTAAAATAAGAATGTATAAAAGCTAGGTAAGAGAGAGGAAGAGAAAGAAAAAAATACACCTCATCAAGTATGTCAACCAATACAAAATGTGTTATGATGTTGAGTGATGTTGAATGATGCTATATATACTGGATATGTTATACCAAGATTAATATCATGAACGGAGATGAGTGCTCAATTACCTAAGAGTGGCTCAAAAATGCAAAGGCTAGCCCTTTAGCTCCACCATCACCCACCAAGTAAAGCTAGGTGATCATGAATGTGTTGATCTATGTTTGGAATATATGTCCAATCCCTTTGAATAGGTGTCTCAAGAATACAAAGGCTATCTAGTCCTTTGGTTCCATCATTGCCCCATGAAGTGAAGCTATGAACTGATACTAGTATGAAATGTGTGTCATATGAGATGGATCCTGAATCCCATGATGTACTATGATCTAATAATGTTGGCATGGATATTCAAATGTATGCTATAAACTAGGCCACTCTTGGCCAATTCAAAAGATGGATACTAGGCTTGTATGAAAGCCACTCCAAAATTGGTGCACTAGGCTTATATGAAAGCCACTTGGGAACTTGAGAATTTAGGAATGTGGAGGTTAAGATTGTATGAAATCCATTCCAAAATTATGCCAACCACCTATAGATGGAATAATGCACATAATTACTAAAAATTTCTAGGTAATGCTTAACTTAAAAACAAAAAAAAAAACAAATGTGTCATGCACATTGCCCCCAATCACTAGTGTCTTAAACATAGATTTTGATTTAGAAGTCATATCAACTACTGTATCAAAAATTGGAAATGATATCCATCATGATACACATGATGCACCCTATATCTAGATTCTTTAAGCAAAAGTGTATTGAAAACTACTAATTCTAAACTATTATGGCTATGTAAAATTGTAGTTGAACCTACTTTTTTGCCTACTTTTAGAAAGTCTAGTTTTTTGGGTATTTGGATAAGAGCACTAAAAGTGGTCACTAATGGCACTAGTGTTGTAGTCCAAGTTGGGTGTTATTCTCCTAGGCCAAATTTAGTAACTATTTTGATATTCTCACTATATTCCTAGTTTGTTTTGACTATTTTGATGTCTAGTTGTTTTAGGTGTTCTAAATGCTAGATTTTTTTACTATTATGAGCTCTAATCTCTGCGACAAAAGTCTTATTTGTTGCCACCTCTTTTAAGGTTAGAAATGAAGAACCTACAATGAGTAATCTTATAAGAAAGAGCCCTATAAGTATTTCATGATAAAAAGATACATGATATAAAAATGATAATTGATAAGATATCTCAATATATAGCATGGTTTGTATTGAGAGATTGTTAGATTAATAGGGGTATGCCTAGATGGATATAACAATTTAATAACATGTGAAATGTACTAAACTAGAAATTTAAGTTTGGTTAGTTGTTAGTTATTAGTTGGAGGGATGGAGCATGTGTCCATCATGGCATCCAAGAAATCAAGATAAATGCATGATGTGATTTATGACATTGCCAACAATAAGAAGAAAACAAGCAGCAAGTACATAAGGAAAGAAGTAAGAAGCATATGAGGGTGGCCTAGGGTTCACATAAACAAGGGAGATGGGCACATATCACTCATAATAGAATGAAATCATACAAGGTATGTTCAAATTCCACATACACATACAATTGAAACAAGAAAGGTTGGCATGAAATCCATGATCACATAAAAGGGTATAGGCATAGGACATTGGCAAATATCTTAAGGCACAGACATGAGACAATCAAGAACTAAGAAATATAATCATATCTAGCTATGTAAAGCAATAAAGGAAAGCATGTAATAATTAGAAATACAATTGCATCTAACTAATCAAAGTAAGAAGGAAAGTATGAAAGACACGTTAGTACAAGAGTAGGTATATGCTAATAAATACATAAGTGCTATATACTAGTGAGTGTTGATAGACTAATCTATGTAAGCTAGTAAATAATGTACATCAACATGATAACTAGAGTGTGTGGTGAAGGAATGAAATAATTTGGATGGTGTAGTCATGTAGAAGATGCCCCTAGTGGGTATATATATTGATGTGTGTCTCAATGTAGAAGTAGGATGCCCCATCAATGGGTAGAGTGAAGCAATCAAAGAGTTGGATGTCACTACACACACTCAAAGAAAATCAAGTGAAGCATGGTAATGTAGATAAATTGACAACAATATCATAGAACAAAAAATGTAAGTCTAGCATTGTAGTAGAAGTGTAAAGCATGGATGATGCATACAATCAAAATGTTTTTGGTGTATTGACATATTTGAATGTTTTTGTATTTTAAAATTTTGTATTTTTTTTGTATTTTTTATATAAGCTAAGTATAATCAAGCATAATAAACTATATACAAGTAAGCTAGGAAAGGATGATACTAACCAATGATTCTCATGGAAGACTCTCTATCATGGTGTCCTATATCAAGGAGAGGAATCATGCATGAATGTGAAGCATGATGGAAATTCTAAGATTATGGATCTAAAAGTTATAATGTTGTAATGCTCTAAAATATCTAAAGTATAAACTAAGTGTGGGGTCCCCCTATAACTCTAAGAAGTGGATACAACTATAGGTCTCTTAGGGACCCATCTGGTCATAGGAGAATCTATTTGAACATGTGCTCTATGAGTAGATGCATGAGATCTCAATGATACTACCTTGGGTGTGAACATTTTAATTAGAAGCTTTCTAGAATATTGAAGCTATGGAGGTGTATGAACTCTCTACACTGATGAAGGATGCCTCAACTATGTTTGAATCATAATTGGAGGTGGAACTATAACTAGTGGCAAAACTAGAACTAATGGTGGAACTAAAACTGGTGATTACAAAGTAGAAGATGGCTCTAAAGTGGGGAGTGGTAACTCATATGGAACTCCACCAACTACAATAACCTAATTAGCATGAATGAATTTCATTCATCTATGACCTATAAAAGGTATTTCTCATAGTTTCTAAATCCATGGTTGACCAAGTAACATACCAAAAAATCCTACACTGTGAACTATAATAAATGGTGTGGCCACATGTGTTAGACAAACCTGTAGAGGAAGTTTAATCTCATCTAATGAAATCTATATGTGCCCACTAAATCCACTGATAACTATGTTCATTTGGGTAATATCCTACTTTAAATATCCTAAATACTGAAATGATGTCATATTGCACATGTTTACAATGGATCCATTATCTATGAGAACACTATGAATATGATGATTATGGATGTAAGATCTAATAAAGAGTGCATGATAATTTGAATCATCCTTGATGATCTCTTACTCTTAGAAGGAGATGGAAGGTCTAGCTGAAAATCTACAATTGTATACACCAATCATGTTCCTCAAAGTATGTGTCTCAACCAAAGGTGACCTGTATGTATTTGGTGGGGGATGTGCATGATATGCATGATGAACCCCTATTTTATTCTCTATCTCTTATTTGGAGTGCTAAAAAAAAGGATTAGAGAAGAATTTCAATGCTTTATCCTATGTTTGCTTTGCCTAAGGAGGCTCAACTAAAGTTTCAAGATTAATATGATTTCCATCTATCAAATCTTGTATCTAGTGTCTCAAACTAATGCATCTATTTTTTGTATGGCCTGGTACCCTATGAATTTCAAAATATGCATGATGATCATATCCCCATGGAAGAGGCTTTGTTGGGTCAACTTCCCAAAAATGAGGGAGAGATATGATGTTACATTCAAATAGCTACTATAAAACTTTGGCTGGAGAAACTGGTACTTTGGTAAAGGTTTATCGAGGAGGTACTGATAAAACCACATGTTGAGGGGGCTCAGAAGCCACATCAACTATTAGTTGATTTTGACTCTTGTTAACATTGACCTTGACTTTGTATGGGAATTTGTTTTTACTCTTGTTATTTTTTTCATACTTGTGTACTTGAGTTTACCCATTAAAATTAGTTTGACTTCTCTTTCCTTTAGTGTGTGACATAATTCAGTGAAGGAAGAGAATCTTTTGAACATGATTGATTCATGTAAATCTGGTAGATGACTCTATTTAAAGAGATCCTATAACTCTTGATCAGACATGGGGCTAGTCATCTTAGCTAAAATAGTCTTATATCGAAGAACATAATCTATGAGATGTTCATTTGGCCTTTGTTTTTGTTGTGTAACTTGGACATATGAAACCTTATCACCAATGTTAATCCTAAAATGAGCTAGGAACATGTCTACTAAAGGATGGAATGCATTGATCGACTGATTTGGTATACTGTAAAACCATTATAAAACATAATCCTTTATGTTTCATGGAAATAACTTGGTAAGTAGTTAATCATTTGGTACATAGTCCAAGCATGTTGCATGAAAAACTCTCAAATGTATCTCTAAATCACCCTTGCCATCATATAGAGTAAACTTGGGTTGAATAAAACCTTGTGGCAAGGGTCTAGAAGCAATGTGACATTCCAATGGTGTATGCAATATAGTAAAAGAATCTAAATATTGCATAGGTCTAGAGGCACCTTACTCAAGATGCAACACCTTGGATTGAAGAAATTTTATCTCTTGCATAAGGGCTGCCACATCAAGAGACAAAGATGTACTAGCTGTAGATGGTGGCATAGAGGAAGGTTGGGCTGGTATAGGGGGTTGTTGAGACATAGTTGCCCCCATAGTGTCATGTTTAATGGGTTTTTATGTGGTTTGGTAAGATTGACCATTGTTCACTCTTTGTTGTTCTTCTTGTAGTATTTTAAGCATGCCATCTTGCATGTCAGGTTGTTTAGTTAAGCGTTATTGAAGTTACCTTTTATCAATTTCTTCAAAACTAGTATATTGGGCCATTGTTAAAGTAGAAAAACAATTTGAGATTTGATTGAATTTTTTGTAATAATTTTTAATAGACAAAGCACTAAAAAATGAAATTATTGAGTATAAGAAATGTAAAGTCCTAAAAATAATGAACTAAAAATTGCATAAAAAAGATACGAAGCTCATGAATATGTAAGGTGATATCTCAAGAAGCAATGGGACCTAGTGTCTGCAACTGTGGTTTAAAAGACAATTATTTGAATAATTTACTATGAAATTTTGAAATTGAAAGTAAATTTCTAAATTAGATATGCAAGTTAAAAATCAAAAATTTATTGGAAAATTATTGATTTGATGGGACCTAGTATATGCAACTAGGGTTTCAAAAAACAAATATTTTGGATATTTACTATTGAATTTTGAAATTTTAATGGATTTTATGAATTAAATATGCTAGTAAAAAATTCAAAAAATTGGAAAAATACTGGGACCTAGTATGGGCAACTAGAGTTTGAAAGAAATTTATTATAAAATTACTACAAAATTTTAAAATTTAATGCAAATTTATGATTTTATTATGTAGGTAAAAAATTAGAAAAAAATAGGAAAAATTAGTAGGAAATTTACCCTAGGGTTTTTAAGGTTTTTATTCATAAACAAAGTACATCGGGTTCACCAAATGATTTAACAATTTTGGAAATATTGGTGTATTATTATTAATTTAGTTAAAGGGTCTGAGTAGTAAAAATTAATGAATAAATATGTAATAATTAAGCTATTTATTTATGAAATTTGATTAGAATTTGAATATTTATAAAATTAGTAATAAGGGAAAGAAAACAAGACTTAGCTAGAAACTAACTAACCCAACTGAGACAGAGGCTAGATTCACTGAGTGGGACTAGGAAACTATCATAAATTGAGATCTAACCTTCATTTTGTGATTGGACAGGAGCATTAAAAGTGGATAGGAGTGGAATCAACATTGTATTCCACGTCTACCACTATTTTCTTGAGGATATAAGCTTTCTAGATTTTGTTCACCACCTCTGTGTGATCCTATCCATGAAGTTTTGATAGTTGGAAGTCTATAGAGCTCCCTGTAGAGTAGATTTTCTCTTCAAACCCTATCCTCTATGTGCTTTGACCAATTTTGAGAAATATGGTGGGGGGGGGGGGGGGTGGGGGGGGGGTGGGGGGGGTTTAGTGTGTGTAAGATTCATTAGATATAGATCCACACCCTTTGTGTGGGCATGTTGCCTACATACCAATACTCTGAAAAGGGATCAAGCCATATGTAGTTCTCCCACTTGATGTGCTTTGTGCAATAATGTGTATGAAGATGTAAAATGCTAAACCAGATGTACTTGAAATGGCTAGGGACCAGTGTAAGTATTTGGATAAGCTTGTAAGTATATTAGCTAGTTGTATGTAAAGAATAACGAAGATTTTTTGAGTGGTCTTGCTTGTATTCTTGTTTTCTTAGTGATAATTGCCAACCCCTTTCGAAATGATCTTTGAATGGGATTGTATAGGGATCTATTGGTCATGGGTTGAATGTGCTCACATTAGGCTAACAAGGAGAAGGATGGAGAACTGGAATAAATTAACTATTGGAGCTAGAAATAGACTTGGACAAGAGCATCAAAAGTAGATAGGAGTGGCACCAATGTTATAGTCCTAGTGTGGTACTATTACCCTAAGTAGATGGGACCTAGAGGGATTTATCTATCATGAAAAGAGGAGTTTGGCTTAGCTGGGATCATGTTTAGATGGCTATGGATGACTAGGAATCATTGAAAATGATGCCTATGAGGGTCATGAGAGAAAACAAGAGGTACCTAAGGGTTGGATACCATTAGCCACACTTAAGTTACCAATTTTTGCATTTTATATGACTACAAATTCATTAATGTTAATTTGGTGTTTAATATTAAGTGAATTTTCAACTAAAGCTAAAAAGTCAATATGAGATCTGATGATGTCATTAGAATGCTATTTTAAACTTGTATTTAGGCAATGACCAATGTCACCAATATAGGGTTTCCCACAAAAACATGAAACCACATATACATCATTTTTATTGAAAGGATTAATGGGATATTTGGCACAATCAAGGGAGCTATGAAGAGTAATGTGTGGTTTAAAATTAGTTTGAATCCCAGCTTTTTTAATAAATCTGGCAATTTTTTTTAGATCCCTTTAATATAAGGAATGGTAATTCTTTGTGTAACTTGGTTCTCAATAATGGGCTTAAATTTTGTATTTTTAACTCTGTAAAAAGCCTTGTCTATTTCACCTTTGTTATATCCATTAGAAGTCAAGACTTTAGTAAGGTGATATTTCTCATGCTTAAATTTTTTAGAATTGGAAATTTTGATAGCCCTTTTTGATAAAGAGTCAAGAACTACAAATTTTTGGTGAGGGTAATGATGAGAATCAGCTTGAAGATATAAACATGTATGAGTCACTTTTATATATACCCCATGGGATAAGGATCCATCCTGTTTCTTTGAAATCATGACATCAATGAAAGGAATTTTACTATTAATTTCTTTTTCCATGGTGAATTGAATGTTTAAATTTTGGTCATTTAAATGTTCTAGAAACTTATCTAGCTCTTCCTCTCCATGTGACCATTTGGAATTAGTGTCATCAATAAATCTATCCCACCATCGAGTTGTTAAAGTATATGAATCTAAAGAATCTTTCTCAAAATGTTCCATACACAAATTTTCCACACTAGAAGATAATGGTGAAAACATGACAACACCATTTATTTGCTTGTATATTTCATCTTTGAAAGTGAAAAATGTAGAGTGTAACATTATTTCACAAGGTTCATAGTTTGGGAGCTAGTGACCTCTCTAATGACTTTCATAGCTTCATCAAGAGGAATATTAATATAGAGTCATACAACATCAAAAATTACCAAAATATCTTCTTCATGAATCATACGATTTTTTATTTTGATAACAAAATGTTCAGAATTTTTTATGAATGAGGAAGTGTTACTAGAAAGATGCTTTAGTTTCTTTGCTAAAAATTTCACAAAAGGATAAGTGGGGGAGTTTTTGGTATTGAAAATTGGCCTAATAGGTACACCATCCTTGTGTATTTTTAGTGCACCATAAATTCTTGGGATTATAGGATTTTTAGGAATGAGTCTAAGTTTATCCCTATCATTTAAGGAAGAATGTTTAATAGCTTTGGATACATTTCTAGTGAATTTATTTAGAGTATTCTTAACTAGTTTGGCATAGCTCCTGATAGAGTTTAAGTGATCAAACATTTTTAAATCATAATAAATTATATAAAAAATCACAATGGTATTCCCTTTATCCACTTTGAGACTGACAATGTCTTTATTAATCTGAAGATTCTGCAAGGCTATTTTTTCAACTTTGATAATTTTCCTCTTGAGTGGTAAAGTTTTCCAAAAAGTGAGGGAACATTCAACCCTTAATTATTTTGCCACATCAACATTTAAATTCTTAACACCAACCTCCAAATTAGTGATAATTTCTTCATAAGGTATTTTTGAAGGGGCTATAACAAAACCAAGACCTCTCTTTAGGAGCAATAAAGAAGGATGATCTAAATGAATGCTAGATAAATTCAACACATTTTCATAAATCATTTTATTTATATCATTTTTTTAAAGATGATTGTGCCATGGTACCAAACAAGAATTAGTTTCTAAATTCCTTATTTTCTAAGATTATAACCAAGAGGGATATCTAGTTGAGCAACATTGCATGAAAATTTAATGTCTTTACTTAGATAATCGTTAACCACTCCTCCTGAAATACCATGCATGTCCAAACTGACACTATCAATGCCAACATAACTCTCACTACCCTCCACAGGTATTAATACCAAGTTATTATTATTTCTTTGAAAAAAATTAAGCATGGAGGTTATTAGAGGGTAGATTTTGTTGAAGATAATAGACATGGATTGCATCCCAAGAAAATGTTGAGTAGAAGAAATGCATTTAAATCTAGAATTGTTCTTAGTATCTAAAAGACAATTAAATTTATTTTGGTTTTTTGCTATATTTTCATTAAACATAATATTATATGCTATATTAATACTTCCATCTAAAAAAGACCATAGATCACATTTAATATTTTGAGTGAATTGTAAATGGAGTCCCAATAACTTTTTAGATAAAAGGCTTACAATTTTCTAGTTTGATGGATCTCCTTTTTTATTAAGCCCATACTGGTATTATGATATAAATCCTTATTTTTATCAAATAAATGATGAAAAATCATTACAAAACTAGGTATTACATTATGATCTCTGTAATGTTTGAGAAAGGATAAAGCTACCAAGTCCTTTGAAAATTTGATTTCTACCTTTTGAAGAGACTAAACTCTTTGTAAATAACCCTTCCATAGAGGGATATAATTAAATTAGAAAGTTTTCCATGATGTAAATTATTTGAAAAAATACTTTTAGACTCATCATGAGAAAAGAGACAAAAATTTGATGTTTTGAGTACCTAATGTGTACTCATCATCAGGGAAAGGAGCGAAAGATAAGACTAGTAAAACATGGAAAAAACAACCCACCAAACTCATATAAATGATATTATAAAACATAAAATAAATAGGTTGGTCAGACTTCTCAAGGATAATAAGACAAAAAAAAGGAATTAAAAATAAATTTAGCTTTCTTTAATATGGTTTAGGATTGGTTTCCAAGAGTATCCAATACCAAGTTCAGTGTCTCTCTTTAGGTTACGAGGTCTTTTTTAAATTTTAATAGTTTCTCTTATTTTATGCCTCCAATATTCATCTTATTTCAAAATTAATTTGGCTTCATTAATGTTAATTTTGTGTTTAGTATTGAGTGAGTGTTCAACAAAAGTCGAGGACTCAATATGAGATATGATGATGTCACCAAAATGTTTTTTTAAAATTATCTTTAGGAAATGACCAATTTCACCAATATAGGGTTTACCACAAGAACATGGAACCACATATACACCCTTATTATGTAAAAAATTAATGGGTTTTTTGGTACAATCAAGGGAGGTATGAATAGTAATGTGTGGTTTAAAAGCAATTTGAATCCCAAATTTTCTTACAATTTTGGCAATTTTTTTTGAGATCTCTTTAATAAAAGGAATGGTAATTCTTTGTGTAAATTGGTTCTCAATAATGGGCTTAAATTTTCTATTTTCAACTCTTTAAAAATCTTTGTCTATTTCACCTTTGTTATATCCATTAGAAGTCAAGACTTTAGTAAGGTGATCTTTTTCATGCTTAATTTTTTTAGGATTGGAAATTCTGATAGCCCTTGTTGCTAAAGAGTCAATAATTATAGATTTTTGGTGAGGGTGATGATTAGAATCAGATTGAATATATAAACCCATATGAGTCACTTTTGTATATACCCCATGGGATAGGAACCCATCCTATTTCTTTGTAATCATGACATCAAGGAAAGGAAGTTTACTATTAATTTCTTTTTCCATGGTGAATTGAATGTTTACATTTTTGTCATTTAAATGTTTTATAAACATATCCAACTCTTCCTCTCCATGTGACCATTTAGCATTAGTTTCATCAAAAAATCTATCCCACCATCTATTTTTTAAAGTATTTGAATCTAAAGCATCTTTCTTAAAATACTCCATAAACAAATTTGACACTATAAGAGATAATGGTGAACCCATGGAAACACCATTTAGTTTCTCATATATTTCATCTTTGAAAGTGAAAAATGTAGAGTGTAATAATTTTGGGTACTTCTTAAGCCAATCAATACTATCACCTCCTAATTTTGTAGGAAACCTACTATCTTAGTGTTTTATAGGATGTTAATTCCTAAAAGTGCATGGTAAGAAATAATTGGTTGGGTATTTATTATCTCCTCATTTAGCTCACCAACACCCTCTAATTATGTAGGTGTGCTCATGTTCACACTAGGTTCATAGTAGTATTTTTCTAACTAGCTTAGTTTTACCTTGGTTCACATTAAGAAATAAGTTAGGCTTATATTAGGAGATTATTTGGTTTGTTAAGTACATAATTATTTTCATGCACAATTGTGTGCATGCATATTTAGTCACCTCCATTAATTTTTATTTCATATAATAAATTATTGTTAAACAAAACAAAATTTTCTAGGCTATTTAACTTAGACACTCCTTATTATAAATTGTTGAAGCCAACATGAGATTGTATATGATTGTAAAAATAAATATACACTAAGATTTAGATCTTTTAAATTCCTAAGTTATTTATCATGTGTGAATTATGGTTTAGTTTCAACACTGTGTTAATGGTTTATAAATTTGGTCTTAGAGATGAGTATTTATTACTTTGAAGTGGTATCAGAGCAGGATCTTATAACTATTGCTCAATGATATTTTGGTCTCTTCCTTACTATGAATTTTCCATGATTTGATATCTTTTAGGAGGATTATTGAACATTTATGGAATATGTTGTTGTATATGTACTTTTGGATAAAATAGATCATATTGTTGAGTCTAGAACACCCAAAAACATATAAAATCACTCTCAATTTTTCTAATTTTGATAATTTTGCTAAAACAACAATTTTTACAACTTTTTAGGGTATATTGTGTAGGGTTGTATAGTTATATGTACAATTCTATGAAAATTATTTTTAAAAAAGGAGGGAATTACCTTTTGTTTTTAGGTTTCAAAAAATAATATTTTTTATGAGGGCCAACTAAAAGGCCAACCCCCCCCCACTAGAATAATTATGTAACCCGTAGATGGTCATATTGTTACATTTCAATAGGTTTTAGATTCCACATCAAATTTTCATAATTGAACTTGTTATTAGATTAAATTTTCATCAGAATAGATGATAGATATACCTTTAAATGTTGAATTACACACCATGTGATGTTGTCTACCAACAAGTTGTCAGCCACATTGTATTATATGTAGCCACCAAATGGGTCATCCTAGTCACCCTTTCCTCACTGGCATAACTAAGTTATATCAATTTGGAATTATTTGGTTTGGTATTGAAATTGAATATTAAAAATTTACATATTAAAAAACCATTGACCTAACCTCCTGCAAACTCATAACCCCCATGACTGCTCATTTCAATGGCCCATGTTTTTTTAAAAAGATTTATTTTATTTTTATTTTATTTTTTAATTGATATTTAAAATTAAAATACATTTTTTACATTTAAATGCCAAGAATTTTTCATGGCGTGATTGTAAACATATTTGAATAAATCTTTGCACTAAGAGAGGTCAACAATTAAAAACCCCTTGAGTGTTTTTTTGCAAAGGCAATTTTAAGCTTGTACCGTTTTGAGTGCACCTTTGACAAGAAAATTTTGTAGCAACTATTTTCACTCATTTAAAAGGATAAGAGAGTGAAAAAATTCACAATGAAGATTATTTTATTGTTATTCAAAGTGGTTTTATTTGATTCATAATGTGAGTAGCTAATTTAAAAAAAATATAGTTTTTTCAACAATTTACTTCATAGTCATGTTTTATTGAACCTTCTGAAGGTTGTATCTTGACTAATGCTAAACCATGTTTGGATAAAAATTTAAACTAATGGAGGTCAATAATTCAAAAATATTTAGGGTTTGTTTTCAATCAAAAAATTTATCTTTTACTATTTTGAGTGCACCTTTGACATGAAAACTTCATGGCAGCCATTTTCACTCATCCAAAAGGCTAGGGGAGTAGCAAAAAATTATCTATGAATATTTTTTTTTCTCTCTTCATAGTGGTGTAGTTAGATTAACAATTTGAGTAGCTACTTTTTTTTTTAAATCATTTTATTCTAGAATTTACTTCACAATCATAGTTTATTGAACCTTATGAAGGTTATATCTTTTCATAGATAACTTAGAGTAAGTGCCATTTTTTTAAAGTGCAAGAATTTTTGTGCTCTTTGCATCTATACCATCATATTTTTTCTCTTCTATCTCTAAATTTTAATTATAATCAAAATTTATCCTTTTTAAACTGTAAAATATGTTTTAAAACACTCTTTATAAAGTATCACCTCATTTCTATTAGGGGATTACCTTTTTCATCTTTTGTTTCATACTATAGATTTTTGGAGAGCCTATTTCACTTGGATTTTATGCCAATTAGACCAAAAAATTGTATAAAACCTACACCATTATAATCATTTTGAGGGGAGTCCATATTGTTGAGTATTTTGTGTTTTAGGTTTGTCTTATTGTAATGGATTCATCCCATGATATCCACACTATCACATAGAATAATAATAACCTATAGTCATAAAAATATCTGCTCCTCTAGAATCTATTCACTTCAATAAGATATGATTATGTACATAGAAGATAATAGGTAAATCAAGAAGCAAAATTACATTCTCCTCTCACTCAATTATAATAAATAAACCATTGTACACACATTATAAGACATAGTTTCATATTTAAAACATTATATTGATATGTTGGAATTACATATTGTTGTACCTAGTTCATCATGTGATTCATTTCTTATTCCTATATCTAATATGCATTTGATTGATGTGGTTTTATATTGTGAACTATTAGATCATATCACCTAATGTATCTAATGTTATTTTCATTATACTCCTACATACCCAACTTCATATTTACTTTCATATGTGACTAGATATTTTGAGAAGAATACAATTTCTTTTGGTTTCCACATAATTTATTTCATGGGTTATCTTAGTGGAGGCACTGGAAAATATTCATAAGGATTTATTTATCCTATCTAGCCTATTCATTGGATTTATTTCCATGGAATTAGTTTTGATGTAGGTATTTCCTCTTCATTAGAGTCAGTTGATGAAAAATCTCCTATTTTTTCACTCCACTCTTATGAGGATGTTTAGCAACACATAACTTCTATTACAACTTCACTCAGGCATGAGAGTCCTGAGATTATTTCAATCAAGCATGTTAATCCTGACACACTTTCATATGTTCCCTTACATGCACCATTTGTAAAATTTGCATATACTCACATGTAGGAATCATCACCCACCATCTATATTCATTTGGAATGGATTTAAAATTAGTTGTGGCAGCATTGCCTATTTTCTTTGAAAGAATTTTACCAATGTTGTTCCTTCAATATTTGTCTTATTTGTCTACACACTACTCCCTTATCTTAGGAGAAAATATCATGCTTCTTTATGTCATCTTATACAATATGATATTATTCTAAATTTCATTTTGTCATTTAGTGGTTTTATTATTTTAAGGGATCATTTTACAGTCGCACTAAGTCTACATAGCCATGGAGGGTTTATTATTTCAACTTGGTCTAAATCCATCCATGTGTGTTCCAATATAAGTGTTTTTTTATCTTATTTATTTTCTTGAGTCTTCTATCACCACCAAGGCATTCTCATTGAGAGATATTTTGTCTATATTTTTGACACATCCATTGACAACATGACTATCTTTATGTTAAAAGATACATTTAATTTTATACCAGACACTCTCAACATTTTTGTGTTTGATTAGTTAGCTTCTTCCACTCATACATATTTTTATGTCACTTTGGGGGTGTGGTGGTGAACTATTACACTATTAATTCCATTGACAGTATCCTTGAATGGAGATATTCTGGTGAAATACAGTCTCAATTTTTTTTAGTGATCAAGTAGTGGATCTAGACCACTAGTGTAGAATTAAGTTTAAGTAAAAAATTTCCTACCAAACATCTAATTCAAAATTTTATTTGAGTCTTATGTTGTGGTTATTGATATGTCTTGTAGTATATGATAGCTCTCTACAGTAGTGCAAAACTAGGTTTAAGTGACTTTTCATCTATAGAACACCTACTCAACATTGTGTTTGAGTCTTGATGTTTCTTCATACACCTTGAAATATTTGTTAGCTTTCTTAATTTTCATTTTTATTACTAATTTTTAACAAAACTTAGGGAGATTACTTGGCTTGTTTAATAGCTAATTATTTTCATGCAAAATTGTGTGCATGTATATTTAGTCACCTCAACTAATTTTTATTTCATACAATGAATTATTGTTGCACAAAACAAACTTTTCTAGACTATTTAACTTGAACGATCCTATTATAAATCATTGAAGCCAATGTAAGATTGTATATGATTTTAAAGAGACATATACACACAAAGACATATATTTTTTACATTCCTAAGTTATTTTTCTTGTGTTCATTATGGCTTAAATTCAATAATAAGGTAAAGGTTTTTAGATTTGATACTAGAGATGAGTATTTATTAGTCTAATAATTTATAATAATTCATCCTATTTTTTTTATTTTTAACCTATAATGTAGAACAAATTATTCTTAGTACATTTATGCCCATGAATATATTTGATATCATAGTTAAAACACAACCTTATTTCCATTTTTTCATAAGTTTGTTGAGGAGTTTATTAGAAGTAGCTACTGAGAGTGGGGGTGAATTAGTTTAATAAAAATAACCACTAAATTTCATTCATCATTCCATGAAGCATACATTCAAATAAGAGATCAATTCATAAGCAAATAAGGACACAAACATATCACAAGATAACACAAGAGATATGTGAGAAACCCTCTTGGGGGATAAACCCAATGAATCATGCATATGGAATACAGTCCTATAATGTCAAGATCCAAAATTTAGTGAAGCACCAACTTCAAAAGGAGCTCTAACCCCTACCTAGTTGAGCACCCACCCAATTAGTCTTTAGCAAGCTCCAACTTGCAAGGATGCTCTAACCCGCTAGGAAAACAAGAAACAAATTAGTTACCTTGAAATATGATCATATTAGAACACCTATTTCTAGTATTCAATTGATAATGACCTCCTTTGTGTTAACTCTTTCTCCTTCACTCTCACTCAACCAACCTTTTAGGTCTTCTTGCTTAATTAACCGCTTCTGGTCTCTTTAGGTCCATTGACCTATGTATCCACCTCTAGAAACTTGATTAGATATACATAAATGATCCTATAATCCCTATTATATTCATCAATGACCTAATCCTATTTCAAAGGCTCTCTCCTTCACTTGTATCCCCTCTTTTCTAACTAGCTCAAATAGGCCAAATAGGCATTGCCTTTATACCACACTCTTGGTCACACCCATATTGGTCAGATAAGATACTTACCATACTTTTATTACCATTTAAATATGTCATATAACACTTTACACAAGTGAAACAACCATCACTTTGGTTAGTGATTGCCCTTAAGGGCCAAATCCTTCATTAGGCTTAGTTGAGACCTAAAGCAATCTTAGGCCTTCATACATACACCTAAAATTGGCCATCGATAACCTCCAATCAGGGTTTTGACCAATTTCCACCCAAAGTGTACAATTTGGCCTAAAAATACTAAAATGCAATAAATGAGTTAAAATTGACATATTCAAGTACCAATTTTGACCAGAATATCACTAAATGGGTTAATGCAATTTATGGGCCAACTAACTTTGATCAATTAATTTCGATTCAAAATACCAATTTTGAACTTAGGTGATCTAGATTGCTCTTTCCTATTAAATATCTTTCATGAGACACATGCCTTTGTTATTTTCTATTGATAACATCCTAAATGGGATAATGGATCCAACACATCTGGCATTGCCTTTCAATTCCAATCTAGTCAAATTTAGGACCAATAACAAGATATTCTAATTAATTTAGGTAATTTGTGCACAAAGTACTTAAACATGCTTAAGAGATAATTAATCCAAATCAAGGCCTAATCAAGAATTCCTTGGAAACTTGTTGAATAATTTGTTTTGGAAATGAATATTGGATATTTGCATCATCAAGTGATCTCATTTCTTATTAAGACATCCCTAGGCCATAAATGCTACAAATATCAAGATTCATGCCCTCCATGCCTCATCAATACCTTCCATGATGCCCTCCATGCCTCTTAATTGCCCCTTCTTCCAATGTCATGATGAGGATAATTATAAACTTAATTATAAAATTTGGATTAATCCTTAGCCACACATCTCAATCTTGACATGGATGGTTTAGGTTGATTCTAGACATTCTCAAAAATCTATAAATAGGATGCCTTACCACATCATTTCTAAGCTATTTTGGTGAATATTTATTATTCTAAAATATCTTCAAAGCTTAATTTGTGCAAATTTATAATGCAAGATTGGTTCAAAAAGCTTTAGTGTTAACATGCCAAATTGATTCTAATCCAAGCCAAGCCATAAGCCAAAGGTGCCAAGGAGAAGAGGATATAGCTAAGCCTCCTTTGATGAACACTTCATGAGCACAATCCGAGCAAGCCACTACACCAAGCATTTTGGAGCATCTAAGGAAGGTAAAAGAAGGTTTATTTTCCATTTTAGTTGTGTGTTTTATTCATGTTTGTTAAATAATCTATCCATAGTGTCTAGGTATAGAGATGTTATGCTAGTTAGTGTGATTCTTTTATTTTGTTTTTATTTTGAAACTAACACCATACTAATCATCCTCTCTTGAGTCAAATTCCTAGATTCACACTCACATGTTAATATTGTAACATCTTGGACCATTTTAAACTTTTAAAAATACTTGAAAAACATATATTACATCTAAAATATACCATTTATAACTCCCACATAGGTCCATACTATCTATAAATCCAACTCACCACTTGAACCAAGCCATTTAGCCTACTTGCCATTAGGCTTTCTCACTATCAAAAGATAGTCAATCCAAATCTAGAGCAAATAGATAACTTTGTCAAAAAATCACATGAATAAATCATATTAAAATATCCTTAAATACCTCATTCTCACTATCATGTCCATTTTACATCATCATACAAGCCAAAATACCTCAAACCAATTATGGCAAAATGACCACTCAAGTTAGTCAAATACAATAAAGAAACTTTGACTACCAACACCTACATATGGAATTATTATGAATATTAAAAAAAAATTAATGTACCTTTTATAATTATATAACAAATAAATGATCATTATATCCTTTAAATCTTGTCATAGCACTAAAAACTCTCCTCTGTAACATGCTTACTCAATTTTGTCATAAATCTAAAAAGCATAGTCAAACATATTTGATTACCAATGACTTAATATACACTATTTATGAATAAAAACACATTAATATTAAAATTTTAAAACTCCAAAACATCTTAAAATTAAATATCTTATTCAAATCTGAGTAAAACACCTCTAACTCTTCTCTCCCAGAAGACTACTTAGAAAACTGCCTGTAGCACAAAACACAGTCATAAAGAAGTTCATATTTTGTACTTGAAAGCAAAATTTATAAATTTATAAATCACATGAATAATTTATATTATACCTATACATAAATCCAAAATGGATAGGTAAAAATACATGGTGACAACCATTGGTATTACAAACCAATCTCTCAAGTCATTCGTTCATAGTCTCAACACAACTAGACAATCCCTTTTGCCTTTCATGATTCAACCACTTAGCCTATCTCTCCAGAATAAATAAAACATGAATATGTATATTTTATCTCAAACAAAAAAAAATTAATTATATTATATTAATCTTGTAATAGAGTCTCAAACCCTTCTCTTCTTTTAGCATACTTGGAGCTATCATCTTAGCTCAAAACATAGTCATAGTGAACATGATTCGTAACACCTATGCAAAAAATTTATTGAACTTAAAAATAACTAATGATATAATTATATACCTTAATATCAATTAAAATCATAAATTTATGGAGTGATAATTCAATTAAGGAACATATATATCATTTTATGAGACATACACCTTTACTATATTGACTTACATAGACAAGTCACTTTGAGGTCACCTTTTTGCCTATGTATGATCATAAAAAAGAATTACCATCCAAGTTAAAATTATGAATATTTATTTAAAAAATACCCAAAACCATTTGATCCATCCCTAGTTACTTGAAACTCATCCTTAAACACATTTTCACACTTGCCTGGTTTTCTCACTATTTTCATTGTTTGGCAAATTAGCAATAGGCCATATTCCATGACCAAAATGATAGAAAAAATGAGTATATATTGAAAAAATAAATAAATTTACATCAATAATGATTATTTTTCTTAGATATCCAATAAATTTCATGTATTGACTCAATCAACCCTTCCTGTAGCATCAAAATCTTTAAAAATAAGCCTTTTTTGTACCTTCTACTCATTGCCTTAACAAACTAAGAAAAATTTGGGATGCCTATAGGAGTAATATACATGAAAAAAATAATTTTAATTCCATTATAATCACTTTATATCAATAAATTCATCATTTGATCAATACAAGGGTTTTGAGAGAGTTTAAACCTACTTTACATTCTTAACGAATGTTCATAAATCTCTTTACCTAAAACCACTTCCAAATGATAGGAAAACCTTCTCAGGAATATATTTAATATATCCAAAAATTATTAGGTCACCATTAAAATTCTACACATGCCAATGTGCATCAAAACTTTCTTTTTGAGCTTGGAAACCTTCAATTTGCATGCACAGGAGACCTTCTAATGTGATTTCTTGTCTTAATCTCCAATACATGACCTAAAACTTGGTCCACATGTTTTAAACACCCTGTAATACCTCATTCCATGATCACATGTTAACAAATATGTCTAAAACTCAAATTGACCCTTCATTTGGACCTCATTAGGTCTTCATGCACATTAGGTCTAGAACCACCAGTCATACTTAGATCTTGAAAACACTTAGAAACCTATTATAATATTCTTAATAGGTAATATACATGCCATATACCTTAATACCATGGTTACGTAATCACTCTTACCTTATAATCTGATCCTTGTCCTCTATTTGGCCTCACTAGGTATCTTAACACATTAGGCCTTAAACTATAAGTCACTTTAGGTCTGGAGTATGACCCTATAATCACTGTAGATGCTCAAAACCACATATAAAATTTTATGAAACCTCTCACGTGCTGAAATAATACTTGGCATATTTTATAAACCTTGTCACCATCTCATAGAACTTCATTAGGTTAGACATAGTCTAGAGCAAGGTCTAGCTATAGACCTTTAATAAGGACTTTCCTTCTTAGGCTCACTTTGGATCTCTCCTATGTGCATCAACACATATTACTCATGTTATGACATTAAATTAAACACCTTAAATTCAATATAGCTTCACATCATCATCATCATGTCTCTACATGCTATGTTCATGCTTAAGAACAAACCTAAACACACAAGCCTACTAGGCTCCATACCTCTTGAAGACTTTCCTGCCACATGTATTTCATTAAAAATACATTTGGGAAATCAATTGAAAGTTGACTCCTTTTGACATTAATGACAAACTTAAATCCACAAACACATCAATGGAACATACCTAAATAGAGTTAAAACATTAACCTAACTAAAGTGTCAACAACAATCATCTTATATACTATCTTAAAGATAACATGTTCTATAACTTACATTAAACTAAAGCTAATGAAGTTGAAATTATTTTTAAGTTGGTTTATTACCCCTAATTTTTTATGAAAAATTATGGTAATATCTCTGCATTTATTAGTTCATACTACTCTTATAACATAAGTAAAATGCAAAATTTTAATGGTTTAATACTATAACAACAAAGGAACTCATCTTCGATAGTAATACTATAAAAATTCAATCTAAGCCTTGACATTAATATTTGTATAACCTTGATATAATTATATTACCTCCATAATACAAATCATACATTTTAAATCAATCCAAGTTGCTTCTTATAACACGAATAATATTCCAAACCTCCACCAAGCTAATATACAACAACAAAGTAAATAATATTCAATAATATTATTATAAAACATCAATCTAGCCTTAGGATTAAGTGGTGTATAACCTTGACAAAACTATATTGTTTTCATAATATAAATTTCACATGTTGCATTAATTTAATCATGTTTTTATGAATAAGGTAATGTTACTCATATTAACCACAAACGACCTAAAACTAGAATTGATAACATGCTTAATGTTGGGTGAATATTTTTTCAACTAGCTAATTGGTGAGCAAAATAGGTCTCTTCAACCACAACATAGGGAGATTGGTCGGCTAGATGTGCAAGTTTACTACATCAGTAGATGAAAAATATCTCCTCTCATCAAGGGGAGGTTCCCTATGAATATGCAGGAGCTATATACTATATATAAGTAGAAAATAACACTCAAGGGTAGGATACACCATCCATCTCTCTTCTTTCAGAGATGATGCTCACAAACAAAGGAGAAATCCTGGGTGATTGGTGAAGGTACTACTCTTCTTTCAGAAGTAACATTCAGCCACGAGCCAAAGCCCTTCCTAAATAGTAGAAATCTTGGTGAAATGATAGAAGGCACTTCTCTTCTTTCAGAAGTGCTTATTCTTGCAAAAAACAAGAATCTTTCTGATAGTGACAAGTAACTAGTAACAAGGGCGTAGTAACCAGCAGCCTGAAATGTAGCACAAAGTCTCCACCTCGACTGCCCAAGAGTGAAATATGAAGAATAATGGGGGAAAAAAGTCATTCCAAGGTCCTTTACATAGGAACAAAAAATCAACACACACTGAAGATAACTATGACAGCACAAAGTATGAAAATAGATGGCTTCAGGACACCCTCTTGATTACTTGCACTAGTTATGCTTGCCAAATTAAATAAACAAGAACACATTCAGAAGACAAACATAAGAACATTCTCTTAAGATGATACAAGATATAACATCACAAAGTCTACAAACAACTTGCTTTCTCATTCAGATAAAATGATATGAACAACAATTTGAGCTCAAAGTCTCAGTATTCACCTTTCAATTTGGGCAAAGTTTTTCTTAAGTGATCAAAAAGATCTCCCTTAAACAATAAGAGACAGTCCAATATATAGCTCTCCAAGAAAGACTTGGGAGCAGTAACACATCATGTTACATTTAATGCCTTTAATGCACTTTAAATTCTATCCATGAAGCTATGCTAGAATCGAGTGTCAGTCTTAGTTGTGGTCCATTAATTCATCTCAAATATCTCCTCATAGAGTATGGGCCACTTGGTCTTCTTCTCGATACATGCACAACTATCCATTTTCTTTTCTCAATGTAGAGAAACAAGTCATGCCATTAAATGTTCATGCTCTCCAATGTCCACCTGGCGGACTACTTCACCTTTTAGAAACATCTCCCATTCATAGATATTTTTGGTTTTTCCCCATCATTCCCCCTTTCTTTGCTGTAATTTGAGCCCCCAGGCTATCTTTCCCCTTTTTGGATATTTTTCCTCCTTCAATAGGTTGTTGGGTTTGTTTTCAAGCTCCTCACCACATTTGAAAATCAACGGATATTCCATTTTCTTGAATTTGACATCCTCAGGCCCGTCATTGGTTCACTGTTTCAATAGTTTAGGTAGCCTTCAGGTTCTAATTATTTAGTGTCTTTCTCACTTACTTTGGCCACTTTTTGTTGATCTTAACAATTGACACATGGCACATTCCATTATGAAATAGGCCAAGACACTTGGCAGTATCCATAGGACTCTAAGATGCTTTGAATCTTATAAGAAACTTGAAATGCAAATGCAAACACTTGTTTTACTCTGCTAAGTTATAACGAAACACATGGCAAAATTTGTTGCTTTTAGAAGCCTTAAAAGCATTTTTGAGAGTTTTATGGAAGATGACACATGGTGGTCTCCATAGAGCTTCAACTACCTTTTGAAACATTTGGGACTCAATTTAGATTCATGTAAATATAGACACTTGGCACGTTTTTCTTGTTTTTGTGACTTACTCGGGGCCCACCATAGTCCTTACTCAATATTTGTAGATGTTGACACTTGGTGGCTTCTGTCAAGTTTTACTAGGGACATGTGGAAACTTCCTTAGCTTCTTAGAAACAAATTACAAACTTTCCACTATTGCCATTTGGTGTCTTCCATGCACACTGAGAAAAGCTTAGGAGAAATTGTGGATGTTGACACGTGTCATGCTTTATTGAGAAATAAGTGACGACACTTGGTAGTATCTGCTTAACTTAGTAGCTCACTAGGGCCCCACAATAGTCCTTACTCAATAATCAAAACCAAAGGAAGAAATTACGGATGTTGACATGTGGCAGCTTCCACCAAGCTTCATCAGGGACACGTGGTAACTTCCACTATTTTTAGAAATAAGGTATAATGGGGCTCGACAAAAGACACTTGGCAGCAGCTGCTGGATCCTGAGAGAATCTTAGGAGAAACTTAAATTTGATGTCCATGGGGACATCACTAGTTGTTTGGCACTTCTTTCCTATAGATTCCATAATTTTAAGCCCACAGAGTTCGTAGAAACATATCTATTGAGTCCCTTAGCAAAAAAGTTTGAAAAATAGAGAATTTGAATGCTTAGAACAACTTTTTGAGAAGGGAAAAGATAATTTTAGCCTTACAAGACCAAAATAGCTCATATGTTGTTCCAAAAATGAGTGACATTTTTGGGGAACAACAGCTGGCTCCAGTTGGGGAATTTCCTTTAGTTGAGAACTTGGAACAATTGAGGGGAGTAGAAACTAGAATCTCCAGTGCCTTGAAGTGTGCCATTGGGCTACGGAGTCATGCTACCCAAAAATAAAGGCTCCAAAAATGAAAATGAACGACACAAAGTAGAAACAAAAACTATACAAATATACATATATACAGGTGAACTTATATGGTACTTCAAGAATTGAAGTATTTCAAATGCTGCCTCCTGAGAGGTAGTGAAAATAGTGCTTTATCCTAATAAACTAGCAAGAAGCCATTTTCTCCCCAGAATCAGTGATGGGTGAATGGAACTTTCCACTAGGAAAAAAAATTTGTGTTTTCCCTTTGGTTTTCTCCTCTTACCCCACAGTAAGACTTGACTTTTAATCTAAAAACCATGAATCTTTACTCTCTTGGCAAAGAGTTCCTTTTCTTGATTTTGATGCACAGTAGCATGGTCCATTACCATAATTGATTGCTCTTCTGGTTCAGTCCAACACATGATTTGATTGTTCCCATTCAACACCTACCAATGATTGGCACTATCACACATACTTGGTTTTATTTTGTCTAAACCAATTCCTAGATTGTCACCTATAGAATTTTCATCTTCTAAAACATGAATGTCTTCAGTAGACAAAAAATAATTACCCCTACCTGAATAATCAAACAAAAATTGAGCTTCAAGCCTTGGTGTCTGAGTGACAACATATTTTTCCTCCTTCTCAAGAAGCAACCTCCGCATTACACCTTTCACAGGGATTCTTGCCTAAGATAAGTCCATGCTCAATTCCCCTCCAACATCCTTGCAAAAGTTCCACCCAAGAAGGATACCATATGACGCAAGGATATCAGCCATTGGGATAGTCATCTTGATTCACTTGTTTGAAAGGTGGCAAATACAAATTGGGTGTCTTTAATTTTCCCTAGTAGTGGCACTTATTTGTTTTCCATGAAGAAACATCTCCCAAATGTTTTGGTCAATGTGAGTGTGATGTCCCTTACTTAGGGGCTCCTTTTCTCCTACAAATGCTCTGATACCACTGTAATATCCCCTTCAAACAGGGAATATAGAAAACACAAATAGCTCTAATTTCTTTTTGATTATTCTGAATTTGGTATGAAATAAGAACAAATTGTGGTTTTTACAAAATATCTTCAAATAAAATAGTTCAACCACAATATAATCTCTCAATAGTGAATAAAAGATCGTATCACTTGTTCAGAAGATTACAATTATAGTTCTACCTTATGCATATAAAGAATGTGAAAATACAGTCTTGAACAACCTGGGCTCTTGCAAATCTAGGAATAAATCTATTTTTTATCCATCTCGGGTTACTGTGTCGACACATAGTCATCATCTTCAGTCGGTATCTCACCGATGTCGATCACTGTCGGTCGGCTTTCTGCCAACATCGGTCTTCAGTTGGCCGATGTCGGTTCCTGTGTCTTCTGCGGCACTGTTCTAGCCTGATGCCATACTGTACAGAATTGCACAGATCGATACAGTCCATACCGAAGCAAAGTAATTATGCAGCGGCCCTATATTCTGGATCCCTGATCTGATAACCTCTATCTGTATAATTATTTGAATCAAAACATAAAGAAATAAATACTTGGAATATCTGTAATAACTTCTGGGTGAAGTTATCTCTCAAATTCCCTAAAATACTGTGATAACTTCTGTGTGAAGTTATCTCTCAAATTTGTACCTCTATGATAACTTCTATATGAAGCTATCTATCAATTTGGCAATAAATCAGCTGATATCTCACAGCCTCTAAATCACACACAATGAAGAGTTGATGTTCTCCACTACAATGGAATCCTGGAACCCTTGGCTCAGTCTTCACAGAATAATTTCTTCAATATCAATAATCAATAATCAATGCATACTCAATAATGGCCTCCATGAGAAACCCTTATACCCTCAAAAAGATATGCTTGCCCTAATTAGGGTTTCTTAAATTAGAATTAGGGTTTCTAATTAAAAAATAGGCTAAATAATTAATATTTGATTAAATCAATCAAATATTAATATCTCCCTCAATACATGTTGGATCCTCGAACCGTTCGAAGCTAGTGAACCAGGGAGTGATTCTACACATGACCATACCAAAATAAAGGTGCTCTACTGCATGTCAAATATCCCTAAATAATAAGAGCTCAGGCCTAATGTGTCTAAAATAACCTAAATGAAAACCAAATGTAGAAATTCTATGAATCAAAGTCAAGCCAAGCTCCATTATGACCCTCTATCCAACTATTAGCCTATGAAGGTCGCATAATAGGCTAATCATCAAGTCTGTCAATGTCCATGAAAAATGGGACATGACAATCTGCCCCTCTAGAAATTGCTTGGCCCCAAGCAATCTCAAAATAATGAACTACTCGATCCACCTGGATCCCAAATGTAGTTATGCTCTACACAGCTATAAATCAATGTAAGTACCTGCAATATCATCAAAAGTAGAACAAGAAGGAATCCATGATCAAACTGGTGAATGCAACTCAACCAAACTCCAAGATCACAAATATCATATACACCTTCCACCATGCTATGCGGAAGGCACGTTCCAACTCTGCAACAACTCCCAAATGGAACTATGCCAAGTATGGAGAATCCACACACTATACCTCTACTGTGGTCAGCATATCTGATCAACTCCTGCTCTAAGTTATGCACCGACAAACTGTCAATCCCATCTACAAAAGATGGTGCCAATCCATCCCATAACTGATCCCTCTATAAAGGTGGCACAACCAACTGTACCACACTATCATCTATGTGAGAAGAATCAATCTAGAGACTTGACTCCACTGGTATCTCAAACTCATCAGAACCAGGTACTCCCAAATCTTGAATATGTGTGTCAACCTCAACAGCATGCTCCTCATCAGCAGCTACAAAAACATACTCATCACCAATACTCAATGTACTAACCTCTTAGTATACCTCCACACTCTGAATGCAAGCATCAGGCTCATCCTCACTGACTAACACCTGAGCTGAACTCACCTTAAGATAAAGCTCGTCCACAACATCCCCAACTACTCCTACCTATGAAGATAATGCAGATAAATCATTACCTGAAGATGTGTTAATGTCTCCCTGTACTAGATCAGCAAACTCATCATCCAAACTTCTGCATGTCATAGGGAAAGTACTATGATCCTTAGGCCTATCAATTAAATTCTTTAACCACATACCAGCTCTAGGTGAGACATTTTTCTCTTTTGTCCAGACATACCATAAATCTTCTGCCAAAAGTTTAGAGATTTTATCCTCCTCCTCAAACAAGATTGTGAACAAGATAGAGTGCATTGATGCTAATACATTACTGGAATGAAACTCATCTAAATATTCCAAAATATGTTAAACATCTTGCGAATACCACCAATACAACCTACTAACATCATAATGTTTTCAAATCCATACCTTGCAAATGTTTCAAGTAATCTCGCCCTCTTTGAGAAATGAGGGTCTCTAATGTCATCCAACTTTTCAAAGCTTTTTACCATGGCATGAAGTACCTCTCTCATAATCCGATCATCATAAAAATTAAAGCCAGCTATTATCCTCATGATTTCACTAATACAAGAGAGAGTTGCAAGTCTTACCACCTCATCATGATGTCTCAATAATCGGGGCTTCACCAAAGAACCAAACGCTGGAGATAACATTGTTTGCATCTCATAAGAATTTGACTGCTCAACCTTTCTTAAATAAATTTCTAATGCCTCCAAAGTTTTTAGAATGTCATCTGCTTGCTGGAATGGATTATCTAACTTCTTCTTCACATTGTGCATTCTTTCTTCCAAATCTTTGACACCTGTTAAAGCCATATTGATACCCAAACTACCCAACAGGATGGCAAGACATTAGCTCTGATACCACTGTGATGTCCCTTACTTAGGGGCTCCTTTTCTCCTACAAATGCTTTGATACCACTGTAATATCCCCTTCAAATAGGGAATATAGAAAACACAAATAGCTCTAATTTCTTTTTGATTATTCTGAATTTGGTATGAAATAAGAACAAATTGCGGTTTTTACAAAATATCTTCAAATAGAATAGATCAACCACAATATAATCTCTCAATAGTGAATAAAAGATCTTATCACTTGTTCAAAAGATTACAATTACAATTCTACCTTATGCATATAAAGAATGTGAAAATACAGTCTTGAAAAACCTGGGCTCTTGCAAATCTAGGAATAAATCTATTTTTTATCCGTCTCAAGTTACTGTGTCAACACACAGTCACCATCGTCAGTCGGTATCTCACCGACATCGGTCACTGTCGATCAGCTTTCTGCCAATGTCGATCTTTAGTCGGCCGATGTCGGTCACTGGGGTGCCGATGTCAGTTCCTGTGTCCTCTGTGGTGCTATTCTGGCCTGATGCTGTACTGTACAAAATTGCATAGATCGATACAGTCTGTACCGAAGCAAAGTAATTATGTGGTGGCCCTATATTCTGGATCCCTGATCTGATAACCTCTATTTGTATAATTATTTGAATCAAAACATAAAGAAATAAATACCTGGAATATCTGTAATAACTTTTGGGTGAAGTTATCTCTCAAATTCCCTAAAATACTATGATAACTTTTGTGTGAAGTTATCTCTCAAATCTGTACCTCTGTGATAACTTCTGTATGAATCTATCTCTCAATTTGGCAATAAATCAGTTGATATCTCATAGCCTCTAAATCACACACAATGAAGAGTTGACGTTCTCCACTGCAATGGAATCCTGGAACCCTTGGCTCAGTCTTCATAGAAGAATTTATTCAATATCAATAATCAATAATCAATGCATACTCAATAATGGCCTCCATGAGAAACCCTTATACCCTCAAAAAGATATGCTTGCCCTAATTAGGGTTTCTTAAATTAGAATTAGGGTTTCTAATTAAAAAATAGTCTAAATAATTAATATTTGATTAAATCAATCAAATATTAATATCTCCCTCAATACATGTCGAATCCTCGAACCGTTCGAAGCTGGTGAACCAGGGAGTGATTCCGCACATGACCATACCAAAATAAAGGCACTCTGCTGCATGTCAAATATCCCTAAATAATAGGAGCTCAGGCCCAATGTGCTTGAAATAACCTGAATGAAAACCAAATTTAGAAATTCTATGAATCAAAGTCAAGCCAAGCTCCATTATGACCCTCTATCCAACCTATTAGCCTACGAAGGTCGCATAATAGGCTAATCATCAAGTCTGTCAATGTCCATGAAAAAGGGGACATGACAGTGAGACCCATATATTCTTCCACTTTAATAGGTATGACATTGTTTGAAGCCCTAGAATCAATGATGCAATTGTTGAGATGGTGACCATTTATCAACAGGGAAACATAGAAAGGCTCTATTTTCCCAGGGGTAGCAAGAGGAGTAATGACAAGATTATTTGAGATGGACATGTTCCTTGGGGGATCATGAGTTACTTTCTTAACCTCTTGTCTTGCAAGGGTAGTTTGGTTTTTGACACATTGAACCAACTTGTCCAACTGATTGGGGTTAGACTGCAAGAATTCAAATTTAGACATTTGAATTTTAGTCTTCTTAACATCATTAATTATGTCAAATGGATGAATTGGACTAGGCACAGAGGAAGGCAATTCAACTTTCTAGGTTTTAAGAGGGGTGGGAGGACTGGTCTATGAATTTGAAGTAAAAGGTACAGAAATGTTTGGGGTACTTACTTTTTTAGCAACCACCAGGTCTTTTAGCTAGAAAGGTAGAGTGGTTCCCTGCTTGGCAATTGATATTATTGGTTGAGGTCACTCCTCTATCTTTTATTTATCATCTTGTTAGGCTAATTGGTTCTTGGACTAGGTGAACACTGTGTATGATACCCCGACTACTTCACCTTTACTTTTGGGTTCATCCTAGTAATTCAGGAAACCAATGTGGGAGTCACTAGCTGACTCTTCTTGATCCTCCATGAAGATATCAACATCATTTCCTTGATCAAACTCAGGTCAAAAAGAGAAATCATGTTTAGTTTCCAGATATCCAACTGCTAAGTTAGTTGGAGGTGCCTCAAGGGCAAGGTTCCTCTATGGGGGTGGAAGACAATTTGGCTGCCCTTGATTCTTGGTAGCATTGCCTTGATATGACTTATTCTGAAATGTCCTCCTTGGCATATCCCAATTAGGAAGAGCAAACATACCTTGGGCCATTTGTCATTTCAAGGCTAGCATTTCATTTGCCATCTTTTACACCATTTGATCTATGGTGCCTGTAGATGGATACTCGGAAGATGAAGAGAATTTACTTCTGTTATGACCTCTCCTTATCTTTCCTACCAAGATAAGGTTATATTCTACCTTAGTAGCCAAGTATTGAAAAGCTTTAAGGTCTATGTGGCCAGCATGTCTTAGCAAAAAACTCACTTCAAACAACTATGAGTTGATGAAGAAGCATTTGAGGTTTTCAGGTGTTGGCTGAGCAATTACAGGGATCTTATTCCTGAGCTTGTCAAACTTGGTAATGAAATCCCTCATAGGCTCATGAAGTTCCTTCTTCATCTGTGTGAGCTGGGCCAGCAAAGCATGTGCATCTTCTGTAGGCTTGAACCTTGCTTCAAATTTGGCTTTAATAGTATCCCAGTCAGTCATTGACCGAGCCTACAGATGGTAAAACTAGTCTACAGCAGCACCTTGTAGTGCTTCCATGAAAATCCTAACTACCATGTCTTCAAATTCCACTCTTATTACACCACAAGCTATGTTGAAGGCTGTAATATGTTCATCAGGGTGAACTCTTCCATCACCAAAGAATTTGGGGAAGTTCTTTCTTGAGCTACGTGGAAGTTCATGCAAAGGTGAAGTAAGGTTCAGTGGACTAAAAGAGTTACCCCAGGGGCCTTGAACTACCATGATTAGATTATGGAAGAGGGGGATAACAAATCTAAGTGGAGTACAGATAGGCAAAGCTTTGCTAATAGTAGAAAAAGAAGCCCTACCTTGTGTTGGTGACCTGTAGGGGTAGGAGGAAGACTCCTAGTTCGTTGAAGGTGAGGTTATGGAGGAAACAAATCAAAATTGCTCTGCTGCACCAACTCAAAAATAGGGTCAATAACACTTTGATATTTTTGGCTTCTGGTATAATGTGGAGTTGCCAAATTATAGGGAAAAAATGAGAAAGAACAAGACCTACTTTAACTTGAAGCTTGAGGCTTCAAACTGTGCATTCTTTCCCAGTGGCTTTGGTTTTGTAGACTAGATAATATAATGGAGATGGAGGAAGATGGTAAGGCTATAATGATAATGGGTAAGACACAGGTAATGTTTCAATCTAAAGCTTGAGGTTCCAAATTGCACAAAATTATTGTGTCCCCAGGGGAGTTGCCAAAAACTGTTGGGTGAATATTTTGTCAACCAACTAACTAGTGAGAAAAATAGGTCTCTTTAACCACAACATAGGGAGATTAGTTAGCCAAATGTGCAGGTTTACTACATCAGTAGGGGATAAATCTCTCCTCTCATCAAGGGGAGGTTCCTTATGAATATGTAAGAAATATATACTATATATATAAGCAGAAAATAACACTCGAGGGTAGGATACACCATCCATCTCTCTTCTTTTAGAGATGATGCTCACAAACAAAGGAGAAATCCTAGGTGATTGGTGAAGGTCTTATCTTCTTTTAGAAGTAACATTTAGCCAAGAGCTAAATCCCTTCTTGGATAGTAGAAATCCTAGTGAAATGACAGAAGGCACTTCTCTTCTTTCAGAAGTGCTTTTTCTTGCAAATAATAGGAATATTTCTGGTAGTGACAAGTAACTGGTAACAAGGGTGTAGTAACTATCAGCCTGAAATGTAGCATAAAGTCTCCATCTCGACTACCCAAGAGTGAAATATGAAGAACAATGGGGGCACAAAGTCATCCCAAGGTCCTTTACACAAGAACAAAAAACACACACTGAAGACAACTATGACAACACAAATTCTAAAAATAGCTAGCTTCAGGACACCCTCTTGATTACTTTCACTAGTTCTACTTTCCAAATTAAATAAACAAGAACACATTTAGAAGACAAACATAAGAACAATCTCCTAAGATGATACAAGCTATAACAGCACAAAGTCTGCAAACAACTTGCTTTCTCATTCAGACAAAATGATATGAACAATAATCTAAGTTCAAAGTCTCAGTATTCACCTTTCAATTTGGGAAAAGTTTTACTTAAGTGATCAAAAAGATCTCCCTTAAACAATAAGAGACAGTCGAATATATAGCTCTCCAAGAAAGACTTGGGAGTAGTAACATATCATGTTGCATTTAATGCCTTTAATGTGTTTTAAATTCTATCCATGAAGCTATGCTAGAATTGGGTGTCATTCTTAGCTATGGTCCATTAATTCATCTCAAATATCTCCTCTTAGAGTATGGGCCACTTGGTCTTCTTCTCGATACATGCGCAGCTATCCATTTTCTTTTCTCAATGCAGAGAAATAGGTCATGCCATTAAATGTTCATGCTCTCCAATGTCCACCTGGCAGATTGCTTCACTTTTTAGAAACATCTCCCATGCACAAATATTTCTAGTCTTCCCCATCATTCCCCCTTTCTTTGTTGTAATTTGAGCCCCTAGGCTATCTTTCCCCTTTCTGGCTCTTTTTCCTCCTTCTTTAACAGGTTGCTGGGTTTGTTTTCAAGTTCCTCACCACATTTGAAAATCAATGAATATTCCATTGTTTTGAATTTGACGTCCTCAGGCCCATCATTGGTTCACTATTTCAATGGTTCAGGTGGCCTTCAGGTTTTAATTCCTTAGTGTCTTTCCCACTTACTTTGGCTACTTTCCACCAATCTTAACAATTGACACATGGCACATTTTGTCATGAAACATGCTAGGACACTTGGTAGTATTTGTAGGACTCTGAGATGCTTTAAATCTTATAAGAAACTTGAAACATTGATGTAGACACTTGTCACACTCCGTTGAGTTATAATGGGACATGTGGTGGCATCCACTGCTTTTAGAAACTTTAGAAGCATTTTTGAGAGTCCTGCAGAAGATGACACATGGCAATTTCCATAGAGCTTCAGCTACCTTTTGAAACATTCGAGACTCAATTTAGATTCACATGGATGCAGACACTTAGCACGTTCTACTTGTTTTTGTGACTTACCTGAGGCCCACCATAGTCCTTACTCAATATATGCAGATGTCGACACTTGGCGGCTTCCATTGAGTTTTACCAGGGACACGTGGCAACTTCCTTAGCTTCTTAGAAACAAATTACAAACTTTTTGTTGTTGCCACTTGGCACCTTCTACACACACTAAGAGAAGCTTAGGAGAAACTATGGATGTTGACACATGTCGTGCTCTCCTGAGAAATAGATGAGGACACTTGGTTGTATCCACTTAACTTAGTAACTCATCAGGGCCCCACCACAATCCTTACTCAATAATCAAAACCAAAGGAAGAAACTGTGGATGTTGACACATGGCAGCGTCTACTGAGCTTCATCAAGGACACATGACAACTTTTGCTATTTTTAGAAATAAGGTATAATGGGGCTCAGCAAACAACACTTGGCAGCGTCCACTGGATCCTGAGAGAAGCTTAGGAGAAACTTGAATTTGACATCCATAGGGATGTCACTAGTTACTTCACGCTTCTTTCCTACATAGTTCATAGTTTTAAGCCCACGGAGTCTATAGAAATGTATTTGCTGAGTCCCTTAGTGAAAAAGTTTGAAAAATAGAGAATTTGAATGCTCAGAACAACTTTTTGAGAAGGGAAGAGATAATTTTAGCCCTACGGGACCAAAATATCTCATATGTTGTTCCAAAAATGAGTGACATTTTTGGGGAACAACACTTATGAAGAAGGAAATTTAACTCGTATTAACCATAACTAAACCAGAAGTAGAATTGAAAATGTAGTAAGATCAAAATATATTGATATAAGATCATTTGAAGGTTAACTTCATAATGTTTTTCTTCATTTGGGCATGGTATTGTGGTAGTGGGTTAGGTTTCTATAATATACCATGATTTTCTATTCTATTGTATATAAGAATAGGAAAGGTAACATGTTTTTCACCATTTATGGATTCAACAAAGTTATAATATAGTTATGAAAGAAATCCTAGCCATAGGAATTAATTTATGTGATAAACCAAAACTTTGAAAACATCAGGGAAAATAAGATTCTTATAAAATAAAATGCCTTTATCAGTTATGAATTATTTGGGAAAAAAATAGTCAGTAGTAGTACTATTAGATATTTGGGTAGATCCTTGATGTCTAAAATTATCTTGTAGGATTACAGTGTATGGGTATTGAGCTACCAAATCTTGTCATGTATTAACAAGAATAAGATTTTTATTGTAGCCTTCTCATATGTTGATGTTTCAAATTCTTTTATTTGAAATTAAAAAAATCTTTTACGGTAACTTGTGTGTTTCATAAATTATTTTTTTGATAATGGGTAAATAGTCATAATCAAAAAAGGAATGGAGAAATATCTCATCTCTATAAGTACAACAAATAAGATAAAAAACTAACTAAAAAGGCCAGAAAAAAATGAGTGTGAGTCTCCAACATAAGTCCAAACAAGCAAAAATATGAAAATCAAAATATATATTCATGAAATCATAAAAAATCCCTAAGAAGCATTAAGTTTATTCTTTGAAATTATTTCCATTAGAATATTGGTTGTTACTATACTTTTCATTGACAATTTTCACTAGTTTTAATTTTTTTAAACTTTCATGCAATATTGCATTCAATTTTTCATGAAGTCATTATTGTATTCAAAGAATTTGAGTTGGGTTTTTTTTCCATCATTAATTTTTACCATCAATCCATGGATTTAAATTTCTAAATGTTACCCTAATTTTTTTATAACTTCAAGCACTTGTGCCAAAAATAGTTGGATAATCTGTGATCTTTCATTTCCTCTTTTCATGGTATAATTTTCAATGTTGTATGCACCTATCATGATTGAATAAGTACCTTCCCTACCTATGAGATTATTTATATTTTTTTCGGTGCTTGTAATTACATTAACTTGGAGAAGAGGGCATTATTTTATTCTTATTATTATTAGGCTAAGTTGGAATTTGGATCTCACTAATATGAATGGACATCCTATCCCATTTAAGTATTGAGATCCTCAAAAAGTCCTATATGCATATTTTTTTATGAGAATTTAATATTGTTTATAGGATTTATATAGCCTCTTTCATCCTATATAAAAATCATCTATCTTTTATAAATGGAAGCATGCATGCCTGGGCTATGTCTTAGTGGTCTACCCTCATTCATTGCATATGGGAAGTAGGGAGAGTGGTGATATAATTCAACATGAAAACCATTTTTGACAATAATATCATCATTAATGACTAAAATAATACCCAATAGAGGTAAAACAAGTGATGTTTAAGTGAAGGGTGTATTGCTCAACTGATACAACATTATAAATTGGCAATTAAAAATACCTTATTAATAAAGTAGTATATTGTTCATCATGTTGGTTGTAGTATGCTAACTATTTCATCTAGGATGAAGGATTGGGGCTACGTGGTCTCCCTAATGGATTAAAAAAACCTACTAATAATTATATTGTTTTTATTTAACTCAAGATCCTAGGCCTCTCTATCCAAAGAGAAGTAGGATGGATCCCAAGGCAATTTCACAAGGCCATGCAAGTTACTATGAATCTCCACATTTTTCAACCTAGTAACAACTATATCATTCTTATTGGTATCGCTTGTACTAAATAAATATCAATTATCCTCTGACTCTAAAAACTCAGGGATCATAATAATAACCTACACATTAGATTAAAAGTTGAGTTGTAAGAACCAAATTAGACCACCAATAGCCCCAAAAACTAGTGGTGAAATTAAAACAATAGTAGGATAAAATGATAAAGGAGGATCAAAAAAATGAGACAGAGCATAGACAAAAAAAATTAACCATAGAAATAGATTAGAAAACCACAGAGTGAGGAAGAAATAAATAAGGCCGCATAGGGCAAAAACCAAAAAAACAAAAAATAAAATAAAAAAATAAAGTGCATAAATAAAAAGACAAAGGCCACAATCATAATAATAATAATAATAATAATAATAATAATAATAATAATAATAATAATAATAATAATAATAATAATAATAATAAGTGAGTATCAATAACAAAAAAGGCTATCAAAGATAAATCTTTAAATAAAAGCTTTAAAATAATAAAATTGGAGAAAAATAACAATACACCCCACCAAAAGGAAAAAAATAGGGGAAAAAAATTAAAATCGAAGTAAAAATACCATGAAAAGAAAACAAAATCTGAATCATAGAGAAAATATCCAAACACCTCAAAACATCCATTGTGTCATAGGGAACAAGGATAGGATGGTGGAATCAAATGAACAATTATATATATATATATATATATATATATATATATATATATATATATATATATATATATAGCAATCAAGACTATTTTCATGTTATAAGCCAAATCGCTAATAGAACCATCAATGCATAGTCCAAAAATAACAACAATAAGAGAAAATGATGAAGAATGAGGGACATGGAAATAAGGAAATAAAAGCTTTAAATAGGGCTTAAGGAGATATGAACGGAGGATTAAAAATGAGAAAAATGAAAGATAAAACACTTTTCCATAAAGAAAGAGAAAAAACCATAAAGTAAGGAATAAAGAAAGAGTAGGAAATAATAAATAAGGCCATAGAGGGGAAAATCCATAAACCCAAAAAACCCAAAAAGGCTATAATGTGTTAAAAAAAAAAAAAAGAGAGAGAGAATCTATAGGAAGGGAAAATAGAAATAAAAAACAAAGTGGGTAGCCAAGAAAATAAAGTCCACCAAAAAGATAAAATTAAAATGAAATATTTAAAACACAAAAAAATGAAAATAATAATAAAAAAGACAGTCGAAAGGAAAAAATATAGAAGAGAGAAAAAGGAAAAACATAGGAGAGGAAAAAGTCTAAAAAAACAAAATAAAATTCCAACAATAGATAAAAATCTAAACATCATCCAAAACATTCACTCGATTGTAAGGACCAAAGACAAGATGGTGGAATTAAATGAATAATTACATAAACAAGCATTATCAATAGCATTCCAAACTATTTTCATGTTATAAACCTAACTTCCAATAAAACCAATAATATATAATTTGAAAATAATAATGATAGCAAAAAAGTAAAAGAATGAGGGAAATAAAAAGGAAGCAAGTAAAGCATTAAATAGGTCTCGAGGGTAGAAGCAAGGAGAATTAGAAAAATACAAAGCAAAGATAAAATAGTTTGCCATAAATAAAGCAAAATTTCCCAAAAGAGTGAAGAAGAAATAATCATAGAAATAAAATAAGGAAAAAGAGGACAAAATCTAAAAAGACCAAAAAAATACAAAAAGGCATAAACAAAAAGGAGAAAGGCCACAAGAGGGGGAAATAGAAAGGACAAAAAAAAGTAGGTAGCCAAAAAAAAAGTCCATCAAAAAGAGAGAGCTTTAGCCAAAAAAAAAGTCCATCAAAGAGAGAGAGCTTTAAAATGAAATATTTAAAACAATAGAAAAGGAAAAAGAACAAATTCCCCCATCAGAAGGAAAAGATATAAGGGGAATAAAATAATAACCAATTGGAGAAAAAATTTCCCAACAATAGGAAAAATATCCAAACACTATCCAAAGATTCCACTCTATCATATAGAGCAAAGACAAGATATTGGAATCAAATGAATAATTACATAAACAAGCACTACAAATAGCACTTGGAATTATTTTCTTGTTATAAACCAAATTTTCAATAGAGCCAACAACACATAATGCAAAGGCAACAATAACAGGAGAAAAGGGAAAAAAGAAAAAGGATGTGGAAAGTAGGAAAGGAGAGCATTAAATATGGTTTGAAGAGAATAGCAAAGAGGATTTAAAAAATAGACAAAATAAAGATAAAACACTTCACCATAAAATATTAAAAAATAAAAGAATGAAGATGAAAGAAAGCATAGGAAATAATGAATATAGCCACAAAGGGAAAAATCCAATTAACCAACAACGCTAAAAGGTGTATACAAAAATGAGAGAGAGGGTGCAAGAGGAGAAAAAAGAAATAAAAACAAAGTGTTGAATCAAGAAAAGATCAAGTCCACTAAACATAGAGAGATATTTAAAATGAAAGCTTTAGAACAAGATAAAAGGTAAAATAAAACAAAAGACTTGGCCGAAAGGAAAACATACAAAGGATAAATAATACAAAAGTAGAGGAGAGAAAAACACCCCAAAAAAATGAAAATCTCAACAAAAGGGGGAAAATATAAACACACCAAAAAAAAAATGAATATCTAAAAATAGGGAAAATTGTTTAACACACCATCCAAAACATCCAATCTATCACTAGAATAAAATACATGATGGAATCAAACAAACATTTACAAAAATAAGAACTATTAAGAGAACAAAGGACTAGTTTCATGTTATAACCCTAGAAGTGCAAGGTGATAAATAATCGTTTAATATATACTATCTCCTTATCCACTTCATTAACACTCTAAAATTATAGTTTTTCATCCTCTTTTTCTTCATTAGTGACTTCAATGTTGAACAAATTCCTTTTAGTATATTTTTACCCACAATTATATTTTCTATCACATTTTTGCCCTTGATTATATTTTCTATCACAGTTAAAACATAACATTTTCCCTTTTTATCTTCATTTTTTTGAGGAGTTAAAACATAACCTAACTCAAAAATCAATGCAAAGCATCTTGCATACTACTTTAAAACACAACTTGTTTCATAAATTGAGTAAAAATAAGGCTAATGATGTTACAGTTGCTCATATATTGGTATCTTCACTCTAATTTTTAATGGAAAATTAAGGTAATTATTGTGTATATCTTAGGTCATATAACAAAAGTAATTTTCCAACCTCTACCAATTTCATCTTGAACAACACATGAATTACTATTTAGCATTAAAACTATAAAACTTCAATCTGTATTTACGGCTAAGAGTTATAGAAACTTGGAAACACTATATTATTTCCATTGTAAAAATTATACATATTAAATTAATCTAAACATGGTATTATTATAGAATTAATGTGACAAACTTCCACTAGTTTCATCTATAAAAACAAATGAAATACTATTCAATAGTGTTATAATAAAACTTCAATCTAACCTTGCTATTGAAAGTTGTTGAACCTTGGAAACACTATATTATTTCCATAATATAAATTTTAATCTTTGCATTAATCCAAGTATGTTTTTTGGAATAAGGTAATTAAACTCATTAACCACAACTAAACTAAAAATAGAATTGAAAATTTAGTAAGATCAAACTCTTTTAATAGAAGATAGCATTAATGTTGACTTAGATGCAAAAATGAAGATTGTTAGTAATATTTTTTTTCATTTTGTCATGTGATTGAGCCAGTGCATTATCTTACCATCTAGATTCCATGATTATATGTTTTGATCTATATAAGAGTTGAAAAGGTGTAGTATTTTTTCACAATTCATGGATTCAACAAAATTATAATATAGTTATCCATGAATCCTAGCCATAGTAATAAAATTATATAAAAAACCTAAACCTTGAAAACATGAGGTAAAATAGGACTATTGTAAAAAAATAAAAAAATCTTTAAGGTTTATGTATTATTTAGAGAAAAAATAAATCAGTATTAGTACCACTAAATAATTAGGTAGATCCTTTAAGTTTGAAATTATTAGGGAGGGGTATAGGCATAGGGGTTATACGCTGCCAAGCCTCATCATGAAACAAGAAGAAGATTATTTTGATTAAATACTTCTTGTATGTTGATAGTGTATACACATAAATTTTTCAAAATTTATCAAATATTATGCTTTCTCTTTTAATAACCTATTGAGTCTCAATCTCTCTAAGTTCATGCCTTAAGGGGTACATCGAGAAAGGGGTGGGTAGACCATTAGTGATTTGCAGGACTGTTGTCCCTTTACTACCACTTTCTATCTTCACAACCATCTCGTAAAAAAATTCCCATAAGCTTTGAATCTTCTTTTGCATCCTCCTCTAGTCATTTTTTTGCTTTCATTAGCCCTCACCTAAGCCTAAAACCCTTTCCAATGATTTACATTACACTGTTAGCCCCATCAACCCTATAATTTAATTGATAAAACTCATTTAGGGTCTATGTCAGCGCTTGACTGACCTAGAACAAGACCTAATTTGATTTTTTAAATAATTATATAGAGTTGATTGGGTCGACCCTATTGGATAAACTTTCAAAAAGGTCTAGGGTTAGATTTAACTATATATACAAATTCATTTCATCATTTATTAAGGAAGAGAATAAGAAGAATAATATATTTTGCATATGCTTATCCACCATTATACTTGAGGAGCATAGCTTAGGGTTTCAAGACTTTATTTAGAGATATATATCTTGTCTTGTAGAGAAGTCTTTTAAATGCATAGATAGGTTGTGTAGCCTAGAGATGATTTATCCTTATCATCCTTACATACCACAATAACCTTTTTCAAAGTGCCTTAGCTAAGGGAGAGATTTAGGCTTAATGGGTTCATCTTCAAAGGTAAGTATTCCTAGCTTTGTTCCTCCTTTGTAAGAGTAGATATATTTACATTTGTACTTCTCTCCCATTCATTAGGATTTTGTATACATTGATGTGAGTATATATATTATATTCATGTTTTATTTTTATGTTTACTATCCCCATTTTGTGTCACAATTTTTGGTGAGCACTAGATTATATTTTACTTTCCTTATCATTTACTTTTATGAATATGAAAACATAGGACTTAGTTAGGCTTATCACATGATTTTACTTGACTAGAGGCTTTTGAACCCTCTCTAGTGATGTTATTATGGTAAGATATCCCTTGGCTAGGTCTAGCGGATCCATCTTGGTCATGACCCCAAATATCTAATGTATCAAAAATCAAAAGTGTAAGTAAGATTTATATTTTTCAAGATAGGATTGATTAATATATTAGTTGCATTTACCTTTGCATATATTATGATGAACCCAATGTGAATCTATCCCTTGTAGAGTTTCTTTCATGCCATCATTTTTATCATCATATTATATTTTTCTATATTTTCAGTATTGTATAAAACCTTTGGTATAGTTCTAACTTTTTGTGCATAGGTTTAACACACTATCACTTCAAAATGAATATGTTATGTTTATGCAAGTCTTTTCCAAATACATGTTACTAGATCGAATAATTCAGCATGATATTATTCTTTAGTTCTAGATTCACATACATAGTCAATCCAATTCATTTTGTCTACTATTTTATTATATTGGCATACATGTCTACAAACATAGTCAAACGAATTCACTCTATTCATTATTTCTTCTTCAGCATATAGGGTTTTGAAAACTTGGTAAAACCAGTCAACCCAATTATCAAAATTTTGAAGCAATATTTGAACATCACATCATAAAATTTTGTAATCTAAAAACATCTTCAAGCACACCAAGGTTCCTTCCTTTATCTTTTTGTCATTTCAGTTCTTTTTGTACCATTTTTCACAAGTTTGTAGTCTATAAAACTATATCCCTACAACCAATTGGGTCAACCTATTCAACACAATTTTGTAGTTTGAGTTCTATCTAGAAGACATAGTTGACCTATTTGAATATGCTCTTAGATATTGATTTAAAAAAATAGTAGCGGCCTAGTAGACTCTATTATGTAATATTTTCATATAGTGTCACCTGAATTGATTCTAAACTATTCTCTATCAAGGATTTAACCTGTACTTATTAGTAATTAGTTTACCTTTTATTTTCATTTATTTGCATGATTAGAGTAACTCACTTATCTTAAATAGGTGGTTTTCCAAATTTCCATTTGAGATTAATTATTTTAATCTTTTACACACACTACCAAATCAATTTACATTCAAAAATCATTAAACATTTGTCTTCCCAAGACCTACCTACTTGAATTTCATCACCAAGGGGGGAGCTGACTTGGTTTTCTATCCAAGTATAAATACATGGTTGATGGTATATATTGGCAAAGTACTTTACACACTTATTGTTATGATATTGTGAAGTGAGGGGATAGGCCCCTATACCAAGCTAGTACCATCACCAATACATATCCATTTAAACCCAAATGTCTTGAAACCAACCTTAGATTTATTTCTAGTTTTCTATTTCAATAAAATTTTATACCACATTAAAATTATTATTATAATTTAATAACACTTAAGATGACCATTTAATTATTATTTGATGTTTATTTGATGCTTGATCTTTGATCATTATGTGTTGTATTGTAAAACTTGCATTGGAAAACATTGGTGCAAGGATTGTGTTCTCTGCTCCAATTAGTTTAGTCGCATTAATCTAATTATTTATGTGCTTACTTTCATTTTGCTTCAAAATTATCTTAAAAATTTTTCCCCTATTTTAGAACACTAATGTTCTAGTTAATATAGTCTCTTATAGACTATGTATCCTTCCTACCTATAATATACAATTGACCTACATGACTATGTATCCTTATCTCCCTATTTAGTTCTTTGTTTGACAATACACAATAAACCTTCATGATTGTGTGTCCTTATCTTCATGCTTTGTTCCTTGGTTTATAAAACTCAGTCAACTAGTTTGACTTTTTATCTTGTTTTCTGACTTTATCTTTGTAGCACTCTATTTATCCTCTTTACCTCATCATGAACTTCTTGTTTGAGGATAACACAAAGTTAAACTCAACCAACATGATGAGCTTCACTAATTCCAATATGTTTCCACAAAAATAGCTTGTGGCTTCTACTTTATATGAAAGCAATGTGCATGTAGCCACTTTCTCTACAAATTATGGGACTCCTCCTCATTCATCTTCAATTCATAACCCACTTTTCTCCTTAGAAGATCAACCAGAATTAGAGTACATGCCTGAAATGCTTTTCTTCATTAATGAATTTCCTCAGCATAGGGGAAAATACCCTTCAACTATTTACAATCTTGTGATAAGTGTCCAATTAGAAGAAAACCATTTACCCTCCCCTACATTCTCTCATATATTTAGGGGTGATACCTTCTTTACTTCTCAACCTCTCCCTTCTATTTTGACTCCTCATACTATGACCTCTTCTTCTTTGATTTTTTCATCCTCCATGCCAAGTATATCTACTAACATGGTAGGTTAAACATCTAGTGGGCCTTTTCCAAGACCTATCCTCCTCAATAATTCCACTAGTGCACCATTTGATACCAATGGTAATCATACCACTAGTGCTTCTTTTTATTTTAATGTCAATCATTCTATTGGTGCATCTTCCACTGCACATGATAATCATGCCATTAGTGCCTCCTTTTCTATTAATGCCTCTTAATCCACTAGTATTTTAAATTCATCTTATCATAGTGGAACCCAAACCACTAATACCAATTCTAATGCTTTGGATTTTGTATAAACTAGTCACAATACCACTCAAACCCATCAACTCTTGTTGAAAAATCTTAATCAAATGAATGATTTTCAAGCTAATAATTCCAATCAAATGATGAAAATGTAGAATCATATTATTAACCTTAAAAATAAACCTCAATGAGTTCCATGTACTATAAAATTGAATTACCCCCCACCCTTGCTAGATATTCCCATGGAAACCTCATTCCTCAACCACCCCCTAATAACAAAATGATCAAACACCTTCAAAATTAACATCTTACACCTCAAATTACCACTATATACATAGGAGGTATCACTCATAACATTATTTATAATAGGTCAATTGATCCTACCTTATATTTTAAAATGTTTGGTAACCTCTACAAATATTGGGTTAAATTAAACACTTTTATTGCTACCAAGCTATTAACAAAAACACTCTCTAGAGATGCTTTAGATTGGTACAATAAATTCAAGTCCCATTATATCATTATCTTAGAATATCTATTTAACTCCCTATTATAATATTTTTAAACTAGTGATCTCCTTAAGAATACCTAGGCTCACTTTATCAAATGTAAGTAAATTGAAATCGAAACTGCACAAGATTTCATCAAATGGTGGAAGACATTTTATAATAGGTGTGAGCATAACATGTCAAATGATAATATCTTTCATCTATTGACTAACACTCTCTATCCCAAGTTGAAATATAAGGTTAGGACTCTCTCCCCAAGAACCTTGAAGGAAGCCCTTGACCAAGCTAAACACCAAGATTTTATCATGTGTTAGTTTGAGCCATCCCAACCCCCCATGGGCACTCTCATGTTCATTAAGAGTAAAAATAATCATGCTAACAATTATTTTGTCACCTATTCTTATGTTATTATTCACAATATTTAATACATTACTCCCAACAACATTGTGGAGTAAGCTCCCCCTTTAAACAACACCCCTAATCCTTAATTTTCTAAAATAAGCATTATTAATATTCATAAGTTGTTATCCTTAGCTGAGATATAAAAGCATCTACCAAGGCATATACCATTATATTTTGACCCCACTCACCCTATGAAATTATGGTATGATCCAAATAAATTTTATTGGTTTTATGCAAGTTGGGGACACTCTCACAATATTTATAGGCAACTATGTCATTTAGCTATAGATTTCCTCTTTAGTCCAAACTTTGATAACAATTCACTCATTTATAAATGTTAACATGCCTATGATATAGCCTTTAAATCTCATGAAACACAAAACAAAAATCAAGCTTTGAACTAGGTTAATGTTCATCTTGCCATTTATAAAGACCCTCTTCTTAATCATCAAGATAACACTGACAGGCCTAATCCTTCCACCAACAACATTGAAAGTCTTATAGACCAAAATCTTGAAGAGAATGTGGTAAATATGAATAATATTTGAATGGTATTTTCTTTCATTTATTCTCATCCTACACACATGCACTAAAAATCCTAAACTTTTCATGTTATCTAAGATTCTTCCCCATCTCATCTAATAGAGTTGAGGCAAGAGGACCTTGTCTCTTTCCAATAACCAACTCCAAAAACTCAATTAGATAATACCTCTCATACTATTTTTACATCTACCCCAACATCTACACTTATTTACAACATTATTCAACCTCCCAATCAAATTTATTCAATTAATCACCAAACATACCTAAATCTATTATCCCACCTTTTAAATATAATCAACCAATTTGTCCTTAAATTAAATGACCACATATATTCAACACAAGTTTTAATTCACTTTTACTCCTTAGGATCTTATCCAAAATTACACACCTCTATATATTAGTCCCTTCATGGGTTATGATGAATGGGACCCTATCGTAGAACTTACTAATCTCCCATCTCAAATATGTTGTCTTGAACTCATGTGAACTTCTCTACATCATCAAAACCACCTAATGCAAGTATTATTAGAAATGAACATCCCCTATCCTCCCTTAACAGGATATGAATCCACCTTATCTAGGTCATAAGATAGTATCTTACAATAATTTGAAGAGATGTTTATACACATTGATGAAATAATGGACACTTATCTTTCCCTCTAGTTTCATAATGCTTCTATGGTACCAAATGAGATTATGCTTTGTGTGGATGATCCTCCACTCTCTATAAGCATTCAAATCATTGATATCCAAGTTATGCATGCTCTGATTAATGAGTTTTTAGGTACTTATGTCACCTCTATTGAATTTATTAAACTCTTAGATATTTTGAATGTAATATTAAATACACACATAGTACATGATAAGGTTATGATAGAAGGAAAATTCCTACTTTAGGTTGTGTATGACTTCTTATTACCATCCCTCCTATCATTTTTTGAGTGAAGGCTATTATTTTCAACTTTCCCCTTTCCTATAAAATATAACTTGGTAGAACTTGGATTCATTGCATGAGGGTTGTCACCTCTTTTGCTTGTCAATGTGTCAAGTTTCCCCACAATGGTGTTATCCATTATATTCAAGGAGACACCAACCCTTGAAATTTTTAACAGTTCCATGAACATGTTGTATGCAAAATTCTAACCCTTGAACCCTTTCTAAGTGTTCCATTTAGGGAATCTCAATGTTTTAATTTTCCCATTAACTCTACTCACGGTTATCATGGTCACCCCAAACTCATTGGTAATATACCACCTAACCTCTTAAACTCTGATGATGATGAGATAGACAAGATCAACCTCAAGATCAAAACTTTGGATCTCTCCCCTCATCTCATTGCCCAAATTCCACTATCCTTGAATTCATGTTCCCATCAACCACCTATCAATAATATATCCATAGTCTTAACCAAGAATCAACATTCTATTCATCACTAAACTTTTGATGAAAATATCATACCTACCTACATCATCAACCTTCATACACTTGATTATGATGATGGTTATACTTTAGATGGTCCATTTCTAAGAGGTCTTATCTAGGCTAAATATGTTGAGATCCTTCATTATCATTCTTATTTGTTTTAGTCTTTTTGTTCCTCTTCTTTTGTTTTATCTTATATAGTTCATAATTTTATTATTATTCATCTTGTTCACAGGGTAGAGATGGAATTCTTGCATAGTAAACCCCTAGTTTTTATAGAGCCTCTTCAGAGCATGCTCATATATCATGTTATGGCTAGTCCCTATTAGTTTGATAAATACCAATATCCATATATCCTACTTCCCCTAGAGATGTTTGCTACTACCCTTAAGCCCTATGTGCAACCTAATCCTCCCTCCATTGAGACTAGTTTGGATCCTACTCCTACTATATCTTTATTTTAGCCTCATCTTGTATCTAATTCTACTTATCCTTCAAACAAACCTAGCATAATATCTCCACCCACCTCATTTTCCCTTAGTGATGGTTTGCTTCCTTTGTCATGGCTTGATCCCCTACTCACCCAATGGGACAATCAACCTTACTATGATATTCATAAAGTTATCAGTCATTATACTAGAGACTTATAGTTATACTAACCTTCCCTAACTTTTTCTTCCACTCCTTCTATTAGTAGACCCCTGAAGCCTACTAATAAGTGTATATATTTTTTCCATGGCATACATAATCATTCATCCACCCATTGTCAAAAGCTTCAACAATATATCGACACATTATGTCCTACCCTTCCTCATCCTATAGATAAGGCTATACCTCCTCCCAAATTATCACTTTAGTATATATTTTAAAATATGGAGAGGTATATTGTCTCTCACACTAGTGTGGTACCCATCACACCTATCATTGTTGCATTTTCCAATAAAATCTTTAAGATCACCTTATGACCATTCATACACCCACTATTCCTCCTTCCATAGGTTACCCATGTAAGAAGGATCCTCCTTATTCCTCTATGGTTCCTCCACATATGGTCCCTTCTCCACTATGGTTCTTCCACGTGTGGATCTTTCTCCACCCATGATTTCTTCTCCACTTATGGTCCCTTCTCCCCCAATGACTCCTTGTCCCATAGATACCACTCATATTCCTCTTCTTGAGTATCTTATGCATGATATCCCTCATGAGCATGATCTTTCAACTATACCCACATTTTCTATAGAGGATATTTGATGTGAGGTCTTTTCATAACTTTACCTAAAGATTGATGAGACTCTTGATGTAGTTAGGATATAGATTCATAGAGATATATCAAATGTTATGGATAACATTTATGGATAGATTTACCAATATTTGTTAACACAACATGGTGTTCTTTCACTTTTCATTATGATTTTGGATTGGATTTATGATCCACTTTTATTTATATCTTATATCATTTGAATATGCATCAAATTTTTCTTCACTTATTTATATTACTTGGATATTTATATTTCACATTATGTTGTATAAGATTTCATTTCTTTCATTTTATCTTATGTATTATTTTCATAATTACATGATTATATGTATGATTTCATTTATTTTCATGGATGTCTTTGTCTTTTCTCATTTTTTTGCTACCTTATCTCAATAATATGGGCATTATTATTGTGACTCGGTTATACAAAACTTTCTCCCATTAGTAATCCTTCTTTACCATGTGATTAGTTAGTAAACAAGTCATCTCATTGTTATTATTTCTTACTGATCCACCTTGGATATCCCTTTATCCCATTATTTTCTTTCACAAACTAAGCATACACAAGGTTTAAAATTGAGATAACATATTAGTTCATAGGTAAGCCTAAGTGTTTAGTCAATCATATCTTTGGATACTTAGTTTCCCTTAGCCAAAGTCTAAGGCTCATTTATGTGTATCACTTTTATCTTTCATGTTTGTTAGTCCAAATCAGTATGGAGAAAGAATATTAAAATCTATAAAAGTCAAAATCCAAATCATTTAAAAAAAGGAAATGATACAAAAGGCAACATATAAATTTTAAAAGTCAAACCAAAATAAAAGACATGATTCATAGAACATCTTTTTCTAATCAAATATCAAACTCCACAGTTGGCCTCATGATATTTGAGGTCCAATTAGGGTGTGGTAGGCTAGTATATTAGGAAATGGGAATAAAAATATTTTAGTGATACCTAATATATCACACAAGTAATCAATCTTTGTAGTGGACCAACGACTCTGTCAAGGGTCCTAAAGAATGGGAAACATGTTGTGGGAAGGTATGTCCATTTTACTTTTCTTGTTCATGCAGCCAACGTGATTCAATATTAGTATCTCACTCATCTTCATATACCACTTTGCACTTATTGTGAATGGGTACCCTTTGTATATTAATGGTCACTACCCACTTAGTCTCTTTATTGTGTCCTTAGTGTGCCTTATGTTTCCTATGGTCTTCTCATAGATGCCTACATTAGGATTTTTACATTCCTTCTTTCATTTTACAACATTCCTAATATTTCCCCTTGAGAAATATTATTTTATTCATTAATCACTCTCCCTAGGGTTTCCACTTGTGAGTTACATTGTAAGACCATGGATAGGACCCAACCTTCCTCACAAATTACCATATTACAAATATTCCCTTTAAAATCATTCCCAAAGTTGTTTCCACCTCATTGGTGTTCCCTTTATGAGTTTAAGTGTAAGATCTTGGATAAGACTAGGCCTTCCTCAAAAAATATTCCAATACCCATGTCACAATGAAATTACATCTATCAAATTTGAGATAAGTAGTGATTGATTATAAGTTACACATTGTTGACATGATTCCCATCTTGATATAGTATGTTTTATGCTTATTTGATCTTTCAATTTTATCTTCTTATTTTCTGATTGAATGTATGCTTACAACCATTTTCTTAAATTTTTCATACTTCCCAGCTTGAATTAGTGTGATCAATTCAAGTTCCATTTTTGAGTTTTGTCTTCTCTTTTATACTTCCCAACGTGATTTAGTATGATTGGCTGATTTATTTATTTTTATTTTTATACCATTTGGTTTTCATGTGCCTTCCATTTTAATACATTATTTTCATACTTCCCAATGTGATATAGTGAGATTTTATTTGTTTTAACTTGGCATAAATCTTTTACTTGGTTTAAAAACATTTGTTACCATTTTTACCATGTTTGCTTTATTATATTTTGTCATCTTTTATTATTACACATTTCCCATCATGAGATAGTGTGTAGTACATTTGTTTTTGATTACTTATACTTTTCCAAGTCATTTTTGCCTTTTCCTTTTTAACCATGCTTGTGTATCACATAATGCTAGAAAAAAAACATTCAACATATATTTCCATAGCATATACAACAAAAACTAAATATATGTGCTAGAAATAAATATATCCATACATCAAAATCCATAACCAAGTATAACTCATGATATCAAATATAAATGGCAAAATCTATATATATATATATATATATATATATATATATATATATATATATATATATATATATATATATATATATATATATATCATGTGTTTTATATAATATAAAGTAAAAAATAAAATCTCTCTCACTTTAGGTTTGGGCTCCATCTAGTCTAGTCTATGGCCTAGCCATGTTTCCCATAGATGCTTGGGATTATCCCTCTAAATGGTACATTGTAATGAGGAAATCTAAGATCTCAAAACTGATACCTATCCCTATAAATTGGCCACCTAGGTTTTCACTTGTCCAAGCTAGATAATGATAGCCATGTATGCACCCATCTCCAAACCCAATCCTGTCAGACCTATGCCTCTCCATATCCCACCCCTACTAGTGGTTATAATCCATCCCCACATGCTTGAAGCTACCTTGCATCCTCACCCACTAATCTAAACCAAACCACCTAGGTTAGAAAAGATGGTACCATAGTAACATCTAAAGTGTTGGGGTCATATGGTATCAACACCCCATCCAAAATGTCATGATGTGAAGCCACTATTAGGGCTCCCCATTAGACCTCCTCCATTTCTAGATATATAAAACTAGAAACAAGATAGGTATCAGATCATATATATATATATATATATATATATATATATATATATATATATATATGTATGTATGTATGTATGTATGTATGTATATATATCAAAATATATCTATCTACCATAATCACAAATGAAAATTGTATCTTAAATCAAGGCTTAAATAAAAATTACAACATTTCTCACCACACTAACCACCATCTCTCCATCTCCTTGACTATTGAGCACGGTCTCTCAATATACTCTATTACTGAGCATGTTCTCTACTCATCTTCCAAGTGCCTCCTTTGTAGTTAGTATCCATACCATTATAAATCCAAGAGTCACCAATCGATCATGTCATGATCCTCTCCTCAAAGTTCCCTCTATAGAACAATTATGTCTTGGAATGACCTCTAGGTCTTCTTATGCTACAACCCTCACCTACACCTATTATCACTGATGGTACATCCTTATATAGTGACACCATGGTGTTTATTTATATTATTGATTTTTTAGTGCCTATTACGTATCAACATCCATGTCCATGGCATCTCCCCCTACTAGGCCCACTATTTACTGTTATTTTGCTTGACTAGTATATGGTCTAGCACATAATAGCCTAATCACTAGTATATCTACCAATACTCTTCCCCTTCCTCTCCCCATCATCTCTATCACATGCCATTCCTAATAATTAGGAACTAATAAAGGGGTCATTAGGTGTGGGAGTCTAAACTATCCTAGTAAGTGTGCCACCAAATGTACCTCTACCCATGAAGTGTAGTGGCCTATGATCTACACCCATTATAACCCTATAACAATGGTCACCTAACTATGACATATAGTAGTAATGCATATATATGGTTTCTACATGATATGTCCTCATGTGACTTCTCTATATTTGGCACATAGTGCATGACCTAAGTTACATGGTCATCTCTCTACCACATGAACCAAGCTAACCTTTCATAAACCATATGAAGCAACCCAGCTAGTTGATACATGGGGAACCTATCATATATCCAAGCACTTAGTAATATAATAATTCTCATGGTATTTTACCCTATGGATAACATACCATACATTTCATGAATTAATTAGATGCAGATGAAAACCCAAAAATTGTAGAGTGTTCCTTGACCTAGTATGCACTGACACAAGGTTATCACATATAACATTACCTTCTCATCTAACTTGTGACAAAACACTTGTGCTATCACAATCCTATCAAAACCTTTCAAATGTCTAATTTTTTTTCAATACATGTCAAATAAACTCACCCTTAATCTAGGGTATATCCTAGTTGAGCATGTCACCCATAAGGTTGGTGCTCGTCTCTCCTCTAGATCCTCTAGTGTGTTAGTAATCACTAACGTCCCTCCTATAGGTAGTCCAAATAACACACTGATATCCTATAGTGTGATACACACCTCAATGGTATCCCCATCTAACACCCACTATAAAGGGTTATTCAACCATTCCCATGCTTCAGAGAACATTATAATGAGATCAACACTCAATGGGATCTACCACATCTCTATGATGCCTCGAAAGCCCAACACAACTAGTTATTCTCTATCCACATCACTCAAATGATCTAGCATATTTGGTAACCATGATGCATCTATCAAGTGTTAATACCTATGGTGTCTCTTCAAAATATCAAACAAAAAGGGATGTATAAGATTTCCATGTCATTAATAATTAAAATGCATTCTTAAAATTTCATAAATTAACTACTTAAATTAGTTGGTTTGATTTGGTTTCTTATGTTCTTAATTTTCCTACAGAATTGACCCATTTAATACTAAATTAGCCATGTTATTTATTTTTGATACTAAATTGGCCTTCATCATTTTCAACTATATTATCATATTTGATAATAAATCATACCTCCTCTCATTCACCATACTAAATCAACCATGTGCTACACAATCAACCCTATTTTATAGACTATATTATCCCTTTTTTACAAATTGAATTGGCCCTTTGATTTGTAGTTGACCTTATCCTCAGTGCAAACTGACTCAAGCCTCTGATATGCAATCTACCACCTATTATAATACTAAGTCATCCCATTATTACACATTTTACCCCTTACTTTTATTTTCAAATTACAGACTAAGTTGACCAGGTTAACACTATTCTCCCATAATAGTGACTTTTTGACTATTTACAATAAATGCATTAGGTATTATTGGTCTAAGTTCTTCCTACCCATTATCCCATTATACCCCTAGTCTACTTTAAAATTTCCTAGGGTTAATTTTGGTGTCTAGATTTTGCCTACCAATAAATTTTCTATATCTAGCTCAATTTCAAATAAAAATACTCAAAAAATTAAAATTCTTAGATGCTTACCTATGCTACACTCATTGTAGTTGTTATGTATCCTTCCCATCTTAGTTGCCATCTCCTCACCATGATGTCTCTTTGGCCTCAATCTAAGTTTGTTAGAGCTTTATCTTAGAATAGTAAAAATAGAAAATGAATTATTTATCACCCTATTTACATTTACTATTCAAAATTATTTACCTTTCAAATATTTACAACCATATTTTATCTTTTGATGATATATTTTTTTTACTAGCTCTTTTTTCAAACCATAAAATGTTATGGAATCCTAACATTGTAGAGAATATTTTCACATGTTACATATATACTTTTCTAAAATTTTGGTTTTTTCCTAATCTCTACAAGTTCTCCCAATGTTCCCTACATTATACAACTTCACATTTCTTGCATCTCATTCTTTATCTAAAACACTAAGGTAAGTAAAGTTATATGTTTTTCAATTTTGTATTTTCATTTATCTTATTTTCTCCCTACTACAATTTATTTAGCTTCAGCATTGTGTTTTGCTATGTTATTTTCCTAAAACACCATCACATGTTGTACCTACATGACATGTGATGAGCTTTAAATGGGGCATATGTATACATATAATATTTTCAAATTTTATCAATTATTGATGCTTTCTCTATTGAAGAACCCATCAAGTCTCAATATATATAAGTGCATGCCTTAAGGGGTGCACAAGGTAAGGGTTGGGTAGACCATTTGTACTTCACATGACTATTTCCCCTTTACTATCACTTTTAATCAACATAACCATCTACTAAAAACATTCCCCTAAGCTTTGTCTCTTCTTTTTCACCCTCCTCGAGTAATTTTCCACTTTCATTAGCCCTTTCCTAAGCCTAAAACCTTTTATAATGGTTTAAATTACACTGTTGGCCCCATAAAACCCTTTATCTAATTGATAAAATTCATTTAGGGTCTAGGTCAGCCCCTGAAAAACCTATACCAAAACCTAATTTTATTTTATCAATAACAATACATAGTCAACTGGGCTAACCCTGTCAGCTAAACTTTTAGAAAGTTTTAGGGTTAGATTTAAATATATATACACATTCATTTCATGACTTATTAAGGAAGAGAAGAAGAAGAATATTATATTATGCATCTTCTTATCCACCATTCTACTTGAAAATCATAGTTTAGGGTTTCAATACTTTATTTAGATATATGGATCTTGTCTTGTGGAGAATTCTTTTAGATGCATAGATAAGTTATGTAGCCTAGAGCTGATTTATCTTTATTATCCTTATGTAACACAAGAGGCTTTGGAGATATGGATCTTATCTTGTGGAAAAGTATTTAAGATTCATAGATAGGTCATTTAGCCTAGAGCTGATTTATCCTTATCATCCTTACATACCACAACAACCTCTTATGAAGCACCTTGGCCAAGGGAGAGATTAAGGCTTGATGGGTTTGTCTTCAAAGGTAAATATTCTTAACTTTGTTCCTCATTTTTAAGAGTAGATAGATTTGCATTTGTACTTCTCTACCATGGATTAGGATTTCATATACATTGGCAAGAGTATATGTTATATGCATGTTTACTTTTTATGTTTCTTATCCCCACTTTGTGCCACAAGATTTGGTGAGAAATAGATTAGGTTTTACTTTCTTTGTAATTTACTTTTGTGAATATGAAAACTTATGACCTATTTAGGGTTATCACATGATGTTGCTTGATTAGAGGCTTTAGAACCCTCTCTAGTAATGTTATTATCGTAAGAGATCCCTTGGATAGGTCTAGCAGATCAATCTTTGTCATGACCTTGAATATCTAATGTATGAATAATTGGAAGTGTAAGTAGGATTTATCTTCTCTGAGCTAGGATTGATTAATAGATCAATTACATTTCCTTTTGCATATAGATGGTTCATATTATTATCCTTGAAATACAAAACTATATAGAGTAACTTGTGTGTTTTTATACCTAATATTTTTGATAATGGTTAAATAGTATTAATAAAAAATGGGATAGATAAATATCTCATCTCTATAATTACAATAAATAAGATAAAAAAATAGCCAAAAAGGTCAAAACAAATCCAGTGTAAGTCTAAAACATTAGGCTAAAAAAATAAAAATAATCAAATAAAAAGAAATCTATGAAAGTGTACATGATTTCCAAGGGGCATGAACCTCATTCATGGTAATCATTTCCATCAACATATTAGTTACTATTATGCTTTTCACTAATAATTTTTTCTAGTTCTTCTAGTTTTTAAAACTTCCATGGATTGTTGCTTTCATGACCTTCATGAAGTCACTATTGTACTCAAATAATTTTAGTTGAGTTTTGTTTCCATCAGTATTTTTTATTTTCAATGCATGGATTGAAACTTATAAATTTTTTCCCTAATTTATTTATAACTTCGATCATCTATGCCGAAAATAGTTGGATAATATGCAAGCTTTCATTTCCTCCTTTCATGGTAGAATTTGTATGCAATCAGAATTACATGATGTACACGAATTAATCCTAGATCAAATAAGATAGATCACACCTACACTTTTTATTGGGTATACACTTGTTAAGTAGGATCATGACCAATATGGGGATCTGCTAGACCCAATTATCGGATCACTTGTATCACTTGTCATAACATATCATGCTAGGAAGGGTTCCAAAGCCTATAGTCTAATACAATCATACAATAACACTAAAAGTGTCCTATGATTTGATATTTCACTTATGATAATAAAAAACAAATTAAATTATTCTAATAACAAGAAAAGTAAACTAATCTAATGCACACCAAAACTTGTGGCACAAAGTGGGGGTTAGAACAAAACAAATAAACAACTAAACTAAACATGAATAGGAGACATATACTCACATCAATGTATACAAAATCTTAATACATGGAAGATAAGAATATATACTACATTATCTATCTACTCTTATAAAGGAGAAATAAAGTTAAGAATACATACCTTTGAAGATAAACCTATCGAGCCTCAATCTCTCCCTTAGCCAAGGTGATTTGCAAGAGATTATTATGGTTGTAAGGATAACCAAGATAAATTAGGTCTTGGATACATAGCCTACCAAATCATTCAAAATAATTCTCCATAAGACAATATTAGAGCTCAAAATAAAGTATTGAATGCTAAAGATTTATTCCTCAAGTAGAATGGTTAATAAGTAGATATTCATTCACACTTATTCACTTAATTATTTGCTCTCTTCTAAAATTGTGGTAAATGACCTTGTATATATAGTATTATATTACCTAAAAAAGCATGTTTTTAGGCTAACTCACTAGGTATATGTTAGGTCAATCGGGATGCTAACAAACCAAAAGAGCTAAAGTGTCCTCAAAACACACTAGGTCGACCACATTGACCTAGTTTGTTAAATAGGTCAAAAGGGTAACAAGGTAAGAAATGAAGGAATAAAGCATGAAAATGATTGGAATGGATAGGAAATAGAGAAATAAGCTTAGGGTTCAAGGTATTAGGAAGCTAGAGTGTGGATGGCAAGTGTCAAAAGTAACAACAATCTTACAAAGTAATGATGGTCTACCTACCCCTTTCTCAATGCACCCCTTAAGGCATGCACTCAAAGAGATTGAGACTTGATAGTTTCTTGTAAGATAAGAAGTGTTAGTAATCAATAAAATTTTGAAAATATTATGTGTATACATATTCCCCAGCAGAAGCTCATCACATGTCATGTAAGTGTAACATGAGATGGTGCTTCAAAAATAGAACATGATAACACACAATGATGATACTAAGTATGGTGTAGTAAGTAGAAAATAAGATAAATGAAAGTACATAATTGAAAAATAGATACATTTAACTTACCTTAGTGTCATAGATAAAGAATAGTAATGCAATAAAGTGAAGGCGTCCAATGTAAAGCAGAGTAGGTGAACCTATAGAAGTTAGTGTAAAAAATAGCCAAAAATTGAAATTTTTAGAAGATAGGCATATGATAGTGGAAAACAATCTCTATATCATTAAAATTCTAAGACAATTTATGATTTGAAAAATGGATGAGCAGAAACAAAGATATGAGTAAAACAAGGAATCTAAAGGAAAATAATTGAAGAATTTGAATTGCTGAAAATTGGTTTTAAATAGGAAAAAGAGAATTCATTTTGTTATTTTGAATTGTAATAGAAGATAAAATGGGCTCTGAGACTAGATAAGGCTAGGATGGTGAGGGAATGACGTGTTAGATGAGGAGGACATGCAAAGGTGGTGGCAAGTGTAATACAAGTATGCAACTATGGATCTCAAATCAATTTTTGAAATTTGTATTGAATTAAGTTAATTTTTAATAAAATTTTATTTTAAGAATTTATATATGTCAAAATGGAATAAAATTATATTTTAAGTGTAGAAAATAGGAAGAAGGAAATGGGTTTGAAGGAAATAGGGAAAAAACAAGAAAAATGCATATTTTAAGTGAAATATGCTAGGTCAACCAAGTCAACCTAGTAGGTTGAATCAAGGTTAAAATCCATATGGTTGACCTAGTAGGTATAGGTTGACCTAGTGTATTTTGCAATCTAAGACCTAGTGCAAAAGTGTCCAATTGGTTTGTAATTGTTAAGGTATGGAGCTAAAAGCTTCACCCATGAGCAAGTTCAGAAGATGCTGGAATCAACAGTCGTCATCGACGGTCAGGCGTAGACCAAGAGCTGCCGACATCGGTAGAAGGTCGGCTAACGTTGGTCACAGGCGGACTGGCAGGGACTGACAACGGTCACCTGTGTATGTCTAGAAAGCTATTTCTATGGATAGAAAAGATTGTTTGCATGATAGGATTAAGTTAGAGTCTTAAGTCCGCGTCTCTATCTTTAGTAAGACTGTTTTAGAGGCCCTGTTTAGGAGGTGCATCTATTAGTTGTAAATGCATGATCATGTTTCCTTATTTTATATATAGGATTATATCTTCATAGCTTATTGAATTGAACTGTACAAGATTGTATATGTGAATCAATCCAGGTTGTTGGAGTTGATTGTAATTGAGAGAGAGGACTCTTGAGGGAAAGAGATCTAAGAAGAAATCTGTACATCTGAGAGAGGTGTGGAAGAAAAGAAGTTTCTTCAATTGTAATTCCTTCTGTAAAGAGTTGAATACAAGTTTTCAGGGTGGTTTCTTGTATCTCTTATTCTTTGCTATTTCTGATTTTAGTTACTTATCTATCTGGCTTATTTCCACATATATTTGCTTTCATATAGTAATCAATTTTGTTGATTTATCCCCAACAAGTGGTATCAGAGCCAGGTTACAAGTTCTAAAGCTTGATACCAACAAGTGGTATCAGAGCTTTGGTTCACTAACAGGTGGTTCAAATCTATGTAATGTGTGTATTGATTACAGGGTACTCACAGGGATTTATGTTTGAGTGGGAGAAGCAATGGCAGAAGAAAGTAAACTGAGAATGGAGAAGTTTAATGGCAAGAACTATCAATTATAGAGAATGCAGATAGAATATTATTTGTATCAAAAATATCTATACTTACCATTAGGAGGGACTGCAAAGCATCCCAAAGACATGGATGATGAAGAATGGGAAGTTATTTATAGAAAGGCTCTTGGATCTATAAGATTGAGTCTAGCATCTATTGTGATATCTAATTTATCACAGGCAAAGTCTATGGTAGAGTTAATGACTACTTTAACAAATTTATATGAAAAACCCTCAGCTTCTAATAAGGTATATCTTATGAAGTAGTTATTTAATTTGCAAATGCAAGAAGGTGGATCTGTATCTAATCATCTAAATGATTTCCATGGAATTGTAAATCAATTAAATTTAGTCAAAATAGTGTTTGATGATGAAATTAAAGATCTATTAATCTTATGCTCCTTACCAAAAAGTTGGCATAGCTTGGTAATGGTAGTTAGTAATACTGCATCTGTTTCAAATATTTTAAAAATAGATGATGTTGTTAGTGTAATCTTGAATGAAGAAATTCGCAAAAAAAACACAGAAGAGACATCAGGGAATGCTTTAAGTTTTGAGAGCAGGGGAAGGCAAAAATAGAAGGGCAAGAAAGGGAGATCAAGATCTAAGTCAAAGATGAGAGGAAGATCCAAATCCAAAAATGGTAGAAAGCCACAATGCTAGAATTGTGGAAAGATAGGGCACATAAGCCAAGATTGTTGGTCAAAGCCTAAAGAGGATAGACAGCATGATGATAAAGAAGAAGCAAAGGTAGTAGGTATTGTTGCACAAGATGCTCTTATATTTTCTTTGCATAATAATATAGAATCTTGGGTTTTAGATTCTGGTGCATCTTTCCATGCAACCCCCAATAGAGAATATTTCAGTGACTATGTCCATGGAGATTTTGGAATAGTTTATTTAGGGGATGATGAGCCTTGTAAAATTATTGACAAAGGTAAAGTGCAGCTAAAAATGTAGAATGGCAACACATGGGTGTTGAGAGATGTCATGCATGTTCCCAGCTTGAAGAGAAATTTGATTTCTGTAGGAAAGTTAGGAGATGAGGGTTGTACAGTAACTCTCACAGCTGAATCTTGAAAGGTTTCCAAGGGTGCACTTGTATTAACCAGAGGTAAGAGAGTAGGTACTCTCTATTTATGTAATTGTATTACTGACAATTCTCCCTCTGTATTATCTACTTCAGATGTAGATGCAAAGTTGTGGCACCAAAGGCTTGGCCACATGAGTGAGAAGGGAATGACAATTCTTAAGTCAAAAGGTATGTTTCCAGATTTGAAAAGCATAGATCTAGATTTCTGTGAAGACTATATTTTTGAAAAATAGAAGAGAGTGAGTTTTCTCAAGACTGGGTCAACAAAGAAGAAGCAAAAATTGCAGCTTGTTCACACAAATGTGTGGGGACCAGCCCAAGTTGCTTCTATTGGAGGATCACAGTACTATGTTTCCTTCACAGATGATGCAATAAGAAAGGTATGGATCTATTGTAATAAGAAGAAATCTGATGTTTTTGACACGTTTAAGATTTGGAAAGCTATGGTTGAGAATGAAACAGACAAGAGATTGAAGTGCCTGAGATTTGACAATGGTGGTGAGTTCTGCAGCCACAAGTTCAATTGGTATTGTTATATGCATGGAATCTGTAGGCAAAGGAATATTCCAAGAGCACCTTAGCAAAATGGAGTTGCTGAAAGGATGAATAAAACAATCATGGAGTGTGCAAGGTGTATGATATTGCATGTTGGATTGCCCTTAGAGTTTTGGGCAGAAGTTGTGGATACTCCAGTGTACCTAATTAATAGAGGACCCTCTACAGCTTTAGATGGTGGAATTCTAGAAGAGGCATGGATAGGTAAAAAGGTAGATCTATCATTTCTCAAAGTTTTTGGTTGTGAAGCCTTTGTGCACATTGATAAAGAAAATAGAAAGAAGCTGGATGCTAAGTCTATGAGGAACACATTTATTGGCTATGGCTCTGATGAGTTTGGATTCAGGTTTTGGAATCTAGGAACTAATAAGATAATTAGGAGCCATAATGTTGTTTTCAATGAAAAAGTGATGTACAGTGATCAGCTCAAGAAGTTGGATCAACCTGAGCAAATCAATGGAGAATTAGACGAGGTGAAGGTCCAAAATGAGCTCATGAGAAAGAAAAATCACAGAAAGGAAAACACAGAGACCAACGTTAGTCAAGAAGGCACTGAAATCGACCATATAGGGATCGATGTCAGCCATACAGGGATTGATGATAGTTATACAACTGACATTGGCTAGGAAGGAACCGACGGCTGTTAGGTAGAACTAACGACAGTCAGTTACAGGCCTAAAAGTGACCGAGGTCGGTCACTATCAGAGAAGTTGGGCAGATAGCATGTTGTGACTGAGTCTCAAACGCCCATCAGGAGGTCAGACAGAGTAAGTAAACCTCCAATTTGATATTCCCCTTCATTATTCTATTTATTGCTTATTGATGGTGGATAACTAGAGAGTTTTGATGAAGCCATGCAAGTGGAATCCAAGAGTCAGTGGGAGCTAGGCATGAATAAGGAAATTGATTCCTTGAGAGAGAATCAAACATGGGATTTGGTTGAGTTGCCAGTAGGAAAAAAGACACTGAAGAATAGATGGATCTACAGATTGAAGGAAGGTGAGAATGGATAGATGAGATATAAGGCCAGGTTGGTAGTGAAAGGATTTGCACAAAAACCAGGTATTGATTTTGGTGAGATTTTCTCTCCTATTGTTAAAATGACTTCTATACAGACTGTACTGTCTTTAGTTGCTATTGAGGATTTGCATCTTGAGCAGCTTGATGTTAAGACAACATTCCTTCATAGAAATTTGGATGAAGAAATATATATGGATCAGCTGGAAGGATATGAGGTCAAAGGTAAGGAGAAGCTAGTGTGCAGATTGAAGAAAAGCTTGTATGGCCTCAAGCAAGCTCCAAGACAATGGTATCTGAGATTTGATAGGTTTATTACTGAGCATGGCTACAGTAGATGTCAATCTGACCATTGTGTGTATTTTAAGAGATTGGATAATTGTATATATATTATTCTATTGTTGTATGTAGATGATATGCTGGTTGCAGGATCACACATGTTGGATATCTCTGAGCTTAAGGTAAAATTAGCTCACACATTTGCCATGAAGGATTTAGGAGTAGCAAAGAAAATCCTTGGCATGAATATTAAGAGAGATAGGAAAAATCATAGGTTGATTTTGTCTCAAGAGGATTATGTGAACAAGGTGTTGAAACGGTTCAATATGCAGGATGCAAAATTGGTAAGCACACCTATGGCTGGACATTTCAAGTTAAGTAAAGAATAGTGTCCTAATTCACATGATGAGGTAGAGTACATGAGGAAATTTCTATATGCTTCTGTAGTAGGAAGTTTAATGTATGCAATGGTTTGTACTAGGCCTGATATTGCCCAAGTAGTGGGAGTTGTAAGCAAGTATATGGCCAATCCAGGGAAGGAACACTGGAAAGCAGTTCAGTGGATCCTTAGATATCTGAAAGGAACCAGCAGTAGGCATTTGTGCTATGGAGGTTCAAATACTTCTCTACATGCTTATGTAGATTCAAATATGGCAGGTGATTTGGATGGCAGGAGAAGCACCACAGGATATGTTTTCACTGTAGGTGGAATGGTGGTTAGCTAGATATCAAAGTTGCAGAAGGTTGTTGCCTTGTCAACTACTGAAGCAGAATATATTGCAGTCATAGAGGCTAGCAAAGAGATGATATGGATGACACAGTTCATGGAAGAGCTTGGAAAGGAGCAAGAGAGTTGCAGACTATATAGTGATAGTCAGAGTGCAATTCATTTGGCTAAGAATTCAGCTTTTCATTCAAGAAAAAAGCATATATAGCTTAGGTACCACTTCATTAGATAGGTATTGGAGGATGGTGAGTTGAAGTTGGAGAAGATCCATACAGATAAGAACCCTGCTGATATGTTAACCAAGCCAGTTACAAAAGAGAAGTTAAAACTTCATTCAACTTTCGTTGGTCTTCATGATTGAGTTAAAGATGGAGGAGCTAGAAGATGTTGCTGTACAGGTATTGGTGCAACTGTTTATCTCCAAGTGGGAGATTGTTAAGGTATGGAGCTAAAAAGCTTCACCCATGAGCAAGTTCAGAAGATGCTAGAATCAACAGTCACCGTCGACAGTCAAACACAGACCAGGAGCTACCGGTGTCGGTAGAAGGTCGACCGACGTCGGTCACAGGTGGACTGGTAGGGACCGATGTCAGTCACCTATGTATGTCTGGAAAGCTATTTCCATAGACAGAACAAATTGTTTGCATGATAGGATTAAGTTAAAGTCTTAAGTCTGTGTCTCTATCTTTAGTAAGACTGTTTTAGAGCCCTTGTTTAGGAGGTGTATCTATTAGTTGTAAATGCATGCTCATGTTTCCTTATTTTATATATAGGATCAGATCTTCATAGCTTATTGAATTGAACTGTACAAGATTGTATATGTGAATCAATCCAGGTTGTTGGAGTTGATTGTAATTGAGAGAGAGGACTCTTGAGGGAAAGAGATCTAATAAGTGATCTGTACATCTGAGAGAGGTGTGGAAGAAAAGAAGTTTCTTCAATTGTAATTCCTTCTGTAAAGAGTTGAATACAAGTTTTTAGGGTGGTTTCTTGTATCTCTTGTTCTTTGCTATTTCTGATTCTAGTTACTTATCTATCTGGTTTATTTCCACATATAGTTGCTTTCATATAGTAATCAATTTTATTGATTGATCCCCAACAGTAAGGGATAGAATGGAAACTTAACACCAAAGAAAATAAGATAAAAGGAAAAATAAGAAATTTAGGATAAAATAAGACAAAAATAGGGAAATTTTGGTCAAACTAGGTTGACTTAAGAACCAAAATAAACATGAAAAAGCATGTTAAAAGTTGAAAGAGGGCTAAAATGGCCCAAAATGACTAAAGAAAATCAAGAAGGACCAAAATAGGATAAAAATAAATAAATTATGCTTGTTTTTTATTAAAAATAAAATGTATAAAGAATGTATTATGATTATACATGACATGGAGGAATTAATACATCCTTTATTTTTTCTTGATTGCAGAGATGATCATGGTTCTAGAGTTTTTCAAACATGTATTGGTTACCAAATTTTTTAGATAGGTGTACAGACAGAGATAGAGCTAAACTGGTATGCATGGGTCTTGGAGGTATATCAAATATGTGTAAGATCCCTCTTAATGTAGATGTGTTGGTCATGTTCCTTAGTTTCTAGGAATGGTTGACCAACACCTTTAGATGAGAGGTGGATGAGGATGTGATAGTGGTGGATATCACATTAGAGGATGTCCATGCCATCTTCAAACTACCCATAGTAAGAACACCATTGATTGTAGGGGTACTCTACAACATAGATGAGAGGAGAGCCTTAGCCATGTGGGCTATAAGCTTAGAGATGATATTTTTGGGGTAGATAGTGAGTATGGATGATGTGTATATATCACAAATTTTAGATATTTGGAAAGTGGTGATAGGCCTTGTGACATAGCGAGTGCTCTATCACAATTAAGATGGTAAGGTACCACTATACATGATAGCCTTGAGTAGGATGATATTATAGGAGGGATTATTATACAATCTAGGCTCTATCATCTAGGCCTAGCTTGTTCATGATATATTTGAGATATGGGTTAGAGAACATAAGACCATGGGACCGATCATACTATTGATAGCATGGATATATGAGAGTTTTCCTATATATTAGATAGTTGGGTTGCCCCTACATTTGATGATAGGTTACCTAAAGTGAGGAGATAAAGGGAGGACTAGGTAGCACAGGCCATGCCCCATGTTCTAGCACTATAGATGGTGAGATACACTAACATAGTATGGTGACCATATGAGTAGCTAAAAACTACCTAAGAGAGCTAGCACATAGTTGGACCAACACTAGAGAGGAGAGAGAGGTGATAAGACACTATACATGGTGGAGAAAGACACATTCAATGGCACAAGTGCTAGGGTAGATGGGTCTACCTCATCCATTGACACCGATACTCATGCCCAAGTAATGGACTTGGCATGTGAGAGAGCAATGAGTGAAGAGGCGACTCAAAACACTAATAGTGAGACCAATATGACCATGGACTGGTCAGGCATGATGAGGGGTAGAGTAGGAGGATGTGGAGGTAGAGGTAGATATACTAAATGTACCACCACCAACTCCATAGAGAGATGAACTATGACCATTGAGGACATAGAATCAACATAGGTAGGAGGAGAGAGCAGAAACCATCATTATCCTTGGTGATTCAATAGAGGAGCTATAAGAGAGACAAATGAGAGAGAGACCACTAAGGCATAGGTTGAGATGGACATAAGCCATGATAGCCAGGTTTGAGCTAAAGAGGTGACCTATAGAGGAGGTACTAAGAGGTCACATAGATTGGGAGACTATGTTAGGTGGTCATGTAGATGGTGAGACCATAGGAGCTAAGACACAACTAGGTAAGAAAAATATGATTTATTTATTACTTAAGTTGTTATTTGGTAGATTGATAGATATTATGAGATATGATAGTGATCTAATATCCATCTAATGTGATTTTTTAGGCATACCTAAGGATAAAGAGGAGAGGTGGGGTCCCTATTTATGGGAGCATTCCATGACATCCTAGATGATAATCTACATCCATACAACCCCATGACATTAGAGGATCTGAGTGTATCATCTACCCCAACTCAAGCAAGCTGGTTCAAACTAACATGAGAAGTCATGAGGTAGATATAGATGTAGATAGAGAGGGCACAACCACCAGTAGATATGGGTGTAGGTGAGAGGCAATCTTGGTAGGCCCTAGCTGATGAGAGAGTTATGCATCTATAAATAGTGACACAGATGATGCAAGTATATAAAATGATGTATACTCAGCTAATGCAAGCACATGTAGTGACCCAAACTAAGTTGGTATAGTCATAGGTGTAGATAGCATGTTATATGGATAGGTAAATGGATTGAGATCTTAGACTACCTCATTATAGTGTACCATTCATAGGAGTTATACTGATACCTCAATAGGTAGCGTGGCTAGGCCACAAAATAGACATGATGGAGCTCAGCCCTAATGCTGAGGCTTTGTATATGATTGTATATGTTATATCAAACTCTTGATATATATATATATATATATATATATATATATATATATATATATATATATATATATATATATATATATATATATATATATATATATATAATTTTATCTTCTTGATGTTGGTTGTGTATTTTGTCTTTATGATTGTTGTTTTTGTTCATTATGGTTGGGGTTGTGGATGCTTTGGATATGTTTCTTTCTAGCACATGTATTTACATTTTTTGTATATGATATAAGAAATATATATGGTGTGGTTTCTTTTCTAGCATTTATGGATTACACATGCATGGTTAAAAAGATACATGCAAAAAGTAATTGGAAAAATATAATCAATCAAAGAAATGCACTACACACTAGTTCAAGTTGGGAAATGTGTAATAACAAAAAATGACCAAGTAAAAAAATACAAGAAAATCAAAATTAGGATCGTAAAAATGGATTTGTTTTTAAACCAATGTAAAATATTTTTGAACTAAATTAAAACAAGTAAAATCATATTAAATATCATGTTGGGAAGTATGACAAACAATGTAATAAAATGGAAGGTATGTAAAAAGGTACAAATGGTAATAATAAAAAAAAATCAAAATTAAATCAATCAATTATAATAATTCATGATGGGAAGTAAAAAATAAAAATAAAATTTGCAAAAACTTGGTCTTAAATTTATCATACTAATTCAAGCTGGGAAGTAAGAAATTCAAGAAATTGTTGTAATTTTACAGGCACTCAGAAAATAAGAAAATAAAAGGTGAAATAAAAATGAAGCAAGCATAAAACATACTAACTATAAAGATGGGAAGTATTTCAAATGATTTGTAACCTCATAATAAATTTAATCATATCTCTTACTTGGCATATGTAATTTGGATGGTGACTTGTTTATTGGAATTTTTTTTTTGTAAGGAGGGTCAGGTCCTATTCATAGTCTTACACTACAACTGATAAAATAAAACCCAAGGGGTACCAAAACAACACTGTTAAGTAGAAGGATAAGTAATGGTAAATCAAATATGTGGATAATAGGATGGAAAAGGTGGTATTTATGAGGGATGTCAAGTCCTATCCACGGTCTTATAAAGAAACTCATAAATGAAATCCCATGGGGAGTGATTAGAAAGAAAAAAAATATTTCCAAAGAGGAAATATGAGGAAAGTGAATGAAAAAGGGTGTGTAAAAATCAAAGACTTAGGCATCTTATGAGAATACCTTAGGAGGCAAGAGGCATGCTAAGGACATGAGAAGACACTAAGTTACTAGTGGTCATCTATGTACAAAGGAAACCTATTCCATATAGAAACAAAGCTTTATAGGTAGATAAGTGTGCTACTAAGATAAACTTATGAAGGTATATTGGTATAAGTAAATGTAAAATGGACCTACCTCTCCATGATGTGTTCCTCACTCTTCAGGACCCCTTATAAAGCTATCAATTTACTACAAAGATTGGGTAGTTACATGAGAAAGTAGGTAGCACTAAAATATTTTTTTATTCTCCTCTTCTAATCTATTCACCTACTACACCTAAAGGACCTTGACTCTATCATGATGCCAATTGTGGAGTTTGAGCTTTGACTAGAAGAGGGAGATGTGCTTAGAATCACATCTTTTAGTGTGATTTGACTTTTAATAATGTTCAATATTTTTTCCTTTTGATATCATTGCATTTTTTAAATGATTTAGCTTTTAACTTTCTTTTTAAGGCTATTTTAAGATTCCTCCTCCATACAAACTTGGAATGACCAATCATGAGAGAGATAGTGATACACATGAATGAGTTGTAGGCTAAGGTTAAAGGAAGATAAGTAACTCAAGACAAAAGACTAACTAGGATACTTAAGATTGATAATGAACAAGTATGTGATCTCAAGTCTCAATCATGTATATGCTTAGTTTGTGGAAAATGAAGAAGGAAAAAGGAGATCCAAAGGTGGACCAGTAAAAGGAAATAGTAATGGAAAAAAATGCTTGCTAACTAATCACATGGTAATAGGAGATAATAACCAAATATAATAGGGTAGATATAACCAAATCATCATGAAAACTATCTATGAAAAATAAGGATAAGAAATCAAACAATCATGAAGATATAATGGAAGAGTTTATAAGAAAAACTCTAAAGGAAAAGAAAGCAATGATAAGTGAAAAAAATAGAAATGATAAGGAAAAGACAAGTATATGAAAAATGTAAAACAAAAACATAAGCTAACTATAGTACAATAAGGAGGAGAAACGTGATATAAGATAGGAAATAATTTGACATAGTGTTGAATGATATAATCAAAAATAAAAATAAGATTGGAGCACATGTCCAATCCAAATGGAAAATGAGGAAGCACCATGCATGTGCTCATAAATACTAGTAAATTTATCCACATGTCTTGTCAATCTCTATGAATCTAAATGTGAACTGCTACTAATGTCTTGTCAATCTTTGTCAAATATTATGTAAATACTTATTTTCTTATCTCCTCAACTGATAAATTAGGAATACTCATTGGATCATGTTGGGGAGTGTAACTAGGCAAAGTATGTTCAAGAGAATGTATGAGAACATGATCTATGGGAGATATAGGAATCACCAATGGAGAACGATCCATGGGTAAAGGAGGGTCCATGAGTGGACAAAGAACTATAATTAGAGGGATAGAATGTGGTGAATGGACCATATGAGGTGTAGCTATGGGAGTAGAAGGGATAGCCTTCTTGTGAGAATGACCTATAGGAGGAATGGTAGAATGTTTATAAATAGCTATAAGATGGTCCTTAAGATGCTACTAAAGGATACGACAATAATCAATGTGATGTGTGCCGCATTGGTGTCATAGACAATACCTCTCACCATACTTAGGTATATGTTTAGGAAAGATACTTGGAGGAAGAAAGGTATTGTCTATTGATGAGGAATAAATATTCAAGGTTTCATTATATTATCATAACTTACAATAATGGGTAGAAGGGTTATTATCTATCTAATAGAAGCAACAGTTATGCTTGTGAGTAGTTTTAGGAGAAACACTCACAAAAAAAGGTGTAAGAGGCATGGAAGAAGTAGATGAATTATCAGCCCATTTGGTAGGGAAAAGATCCATCTTAGGTAAAGGAAGCAAACCATCACCAAGAGAAGGTGGTGATGGAGAAGAAATGGAACTAGGCATAATAGGAGTACTAGTGAAAGAAGCAAGGGTAGGCTCAATAATAGTGGAAGTAGTAATAATAACTAGTTTGGATGTAAGTTCTACTGTGGTAGGGGTGGGATCAATAGAATTTCTAAGGAGGATTACCCTAAGTGTGGAAAAGTGATAAGGTTCAGTCATAGCATGATCCATGAGCATAGTCTTATGAGGATCCTTAGAAACTTGAGGTGTCAGCACCATCTCTACTTTGTGAAAAAGAGGAAAAATGCAAGAATCAGGAACTATAAATGTTAGAACATGAGAAGATACATGAAAAGACTCAAGTAAATAAGAATGATAACACACAATCTCAACATCACAGGCTTGGACAAGACCACCTGATAAATTATCATCTAAATAATAACCATCATCATAATCTAGTCTATGAATATCAATAAAACAAGTTGGATTAACTTTGTCATCAAAAGAAGTATGGTGAATAGAATGTCGAGTCTTGGATAAGACTAAGGGAATGTCATCACAATGATGTTTATGAGAATGAGGTTATAAGGAAGCAGGAAGCTATGAGATGAGATGAGGAACAAGGTTGGAAGTTTTGATTTTTAAGTTAATCTCATAGGCTCATCATCATCAAAGTTTAAAATGTTGGGAGGAATGTTACCAATGAGCTCGAATGCCCATTGCAATCTCTGGTTGAGTTGATGGGAAAAATTAAACCTTGTGACTCATAGAATGGAATGATAGGAAAAGGCTCAAGAGTAGGAATATTGAAAACACCATGATCTTAAAATTATTCAAAATTCTAAGGGTTAGTATCTCCTTAAATCTTGTAAATGGATCCATTATGAGGGAATTTAATGCATTGACAGGTAGAAGAAGTGATAGCTTGCATACAATGAGTCCACGACCTACCAAGAAAGATGTTATAAGAAAGGGGAAAGTTAAATATCATCACCTTTACATGAATGGTAATAGGTGGGATAATAATGGGAATCCACACACACTCAAGAGGAGGCATCTGCCTTCTATCAAATCCTTGGCAGGTGCTATGTGTGGACTTAAGATTGCATTCTGAATATCCAAGGGTTTTAATGAAATAAAGAGAAGCAACATAAGTTCCAAAACCCTCATCAATCAATGCTCATTTAACTTGGATATCACCTATTTTGATGATAATAAATAAGAGAGGATCATTTGCATAAAGAAGAATCTCATCAAGAATCATAGATGTGATGGGAATTTTCAAAGAAAGAGAAGTGTTGATAGTTTCATCAATATTGATAGAAATTTTTTCACAATGTTGTAAGATACTGTCATCAAAATTAGATAAGGTTACCTCCCATCCTACTAAGGTAGGATGAGGGACATTCATCTCAAATAGTAGTTGCATAAGACTATTCTGATGATGCGGAGAGGTCCTCATAATCTCAAGAAATGGAATTTGAGATGGGAGATTAGTGAGTTCCATAATGGGATCCCACTCATCATAACTCATAAGAAGATTGTTAGATATAGGTGTGTAATGGTTAAGGAGGTCTTTAGAAGGAGGATCCAAAGAGCATTTAAATTTTTGTTGATAAGAGTGAGAAGGTTTAGAATAAGGTTGTAAATCATTTGGTGATGAATAAGTAGTTGGTTTAGATTGATCTTGATAAGTATAAAAAGTGTTAATAGAAGGTTGGTTATCATTAGTACTAGAATATGGTGGAACAAGGGTAGAAATAGAATGGGACATGTTATCCAAGGGAGAATCATAAATTAGACCATAATCAAATGTTATAAGACCTTCTTACCCCAACCAATTCAAATGAGTTGGAGAAGAATCTTGGAAAACACAAAATGTCTTAGAAGGAGGTGGGGTGTAGGTTTAAGAATCGATAAAATCCATCACCCTTCACATATTAGTCATGCTAACCATATTATCTTTATAATTTGGTTCAACAAAACTTTATACATTATTGGTGGAAGGGGTGGGCTTGTCTTGGTTTTCTTGAATAGGATGATGATTAGGTAAAGGATCTTTATAGATAGCTAAATGAGCATTTGCTTGATTTAAGGCTTGAGCTTTATCATGAGTTTTGTAGTATTTTAAAGCAATTTCATAAGTTTATTGATGATTGTGAGTGATATAATAATGATCAAAATTAGGGCCAAGAATAAAATCCATAGCTAAAATATGAAGTTGTCTACGTGTCTCATGAGAGTGACCGCAACTAGTATGAAACCAACAAAACTTGTTAGGATCATTCCAAGTTTTCATAGGATGAGTAGGTTAAATCTCTCAAGGAAGAGGCCTCGGTAGATGCTTAATAAATTCACCTAAGGAAAGAGGTTTATGATCATTAATGTTATTTTGTGAAGAGAAATGAGGATTAGTATATTATTGAGAAGGAGCTAGTTCTGAAGAAAGGGTAGGAATGACAGCTTGAACATTATGAATGGTATCATATGAATTGATAACACCATCATTAGTAATATTTTGTTTTTTATTTTTAAGTGATATATGAGGACCCACAGAAGATTAGGGTGGCTCAAATTGACATATAAATAAATATTGTCATTTGGCTTGGTTAATGGCCTCCTCCAAGGTATGTGGAGGAAGGGTGTGGACTCGATATTTATATTTTGGATAAAGAGCATTGGTAAAGAGATGAAAGAGATTAGCATTGGTAAAGGATTGGTTGGTTTCATTTTTGCTTTGTTTGCAATTGATGAAATGGGCCAAAATGTTTTCAAGAAGATCACTAGTTTGGAATGATTATACTAAATCATTCACTAAGTCTTCCAAACTAGTAATGAAATGAGGTCTAAGTTGATTATACCAATCCAAGGCATCACCTATGAGGGTTTTGGCAAGGACTAGTTGATCCATTATAAGAGATTGTAGGTGTTATACCTCTAATGTCAATGTTAGAAATTTGAGTAGTAAGATGTTCATTTTGTAAGTGCTTGATGACTTCGTTGAATAATGGAGGTTGAGGAATGATATTTACTTGAGAATCTTGAAAAAGGAGAGGAGGAACACTTTCATTATGTGTGCCCCAAGTCATTGGTTGAGGATTGGATTGAAGATTAAGGTGTTTTTGCATTTGCATCATTTGATTCATATTATCAGCTTGGAATGTGTTCATTTGATTGAGATTTTTCATTAATTGTTGATTAGTTTGATTAGTGCTATGTGAGGAAGTAGTATCAATGTTTGTGTTGGTATTAGTGGCTTGGGTACCACTATTAGTGTTGATATGAGCTTGAGAAGAGCTATGAGAATTTGAGGCACTAGTGGCGAAATTTGATTGTGAATCAAAATATGGACTAGTAAATGGTTGAGAGGAATAAGCACTAGAAGCATGAGTGCCTTGGGTAGAAAACAATGAAATAGTGGAAGGATTAAGGATAGTGGATCTTATGAGAGGATCACTAGATGTTTAACCAACCATGTTAGTTTAGATACTAGGCATGTAGGTAGAAGAAGTTAAAGAAAAAAATGTCATGGAATAATAAGGAGTTAAGATTGAAGGAAGAGGTTGAGAAGAAAATAAATTGGTACCCCCAAATCTAATTAAGAAGTGGAAGTAAGAGAATGAGGTTCTTCAACTTGACAGCTAATCATGAGGTTATAGATGGTGGAAGGATCCTTCCCTCTATATTGAGGGAATTTCATGATAAAAAAGAATTTTAGGAGTATAATCTAACTCAAGATGATCCTCTAAGAGAATAAGAGGGTTTTTATATAAAGAGGTATGAGGATTCCCATAGTTCATTATATGGGTTGTAATATGAAAATTACTAGCATTCTCGAAAGGAACCCTGCTTTATTTATGAGATACCCTATTAGGATTGATAAATTCCATCATGTCTATTGACTAAACTTTAGTGTTGTCACCAAACATAAAATCCATGATGAAAGGGAGAGAAGAAAGATGAGAAAGAAAAGAATCAGAGAGTGACTGACACAGAACTAGGTCGACCTGGTCAACCTAGTGTAAAAATAAGGACTATGAAACTGTACAAGGTCCACAGGATCAACCCAATATAGAGAAAAAATACTTACACAAAAAGGAAAAAATCCTATAAATAGTGATAGGTTGACAAGGTTTACCTATTGTAGTGTAAAGGGGTAAAACAAGATGTTAGGTTGATAGGGTTGACCTAGTACAGTGAACAAGAAACAAAAGAAAGAGCTGATAATAACTTTTTGAAATGAAACAAGATAGTTTGTAGTTGATCTAAGAAAGTAAATGTTGAAAGTAAACAAATAGTCAATTGAATTTATACTAGTTAATATAATTGATGCACACAAAGCAAAACCCTGCACCAATGCTGGCTAATGAAAGTTCTTGCATACATAATTGAGAAAAGAGCAAGCAAAGAACTTGGAAAGTAAAGCTAGCTAATTGGTCAACCTAGAATGTTAATTAGATTATTAAGAATAATTTTAAATGATAGGGATTTGGCTATAATAAAATTACTAGAGATCAATCTATAGATGGTTTTAGGTGAGTTTAAGATGAAAGGTATTGTAGTGGCAATGAGACAAGCTTGGTATTATGGCCTACCCCCTCACTTCACACACCACAACAGTAATGGTGTTGGGTGATTAGCTAGAATATACCATTAACCATGCTTTATAATTGACCAGAACATCAAGTCAACTTCCCCCTTGGTGATGAAATCCAAGTAGGTTGGCCCAGGTAGTCAAATGTTAAAATTCTTGTTCATGTTATGTAATTTGGCCATGTGTGTATAAAATAAAAATAGTGAAACTAAGTGGTTAATTAAAAACCTCCTAATTAAACTATGTGAACTATTCTAAGCATGCAATCAAATGAAAGAGAAAATGTGATTAACATATAAGGTGAATTCTAACTTTAAAACAAGGTATAGTGAGAATACTATATGCATAACATACAAAACTAGGTCAATAAAGTCAAGCTAATAATGTTAAAGATAAGGTCTAAAAAACCTACTAGGTCAACCAGGTCAACCTAGTTGTTTTAGATAGCACATAAAACATAGAATAGCTCAACCAGGTCATCTAGTTGACTGTGTAGGAGCAGTTTTGAAGACAACAAACTAGAAAGGAAAGTACAAATAGAAAAAGACAAAAGAATAAAAGATTGACCTTGATGGTTTAGAGATGAAAAAGAAGGATATTTTTTATTTAAAACCTTGGAGAAAACTATTAAAATACTACAAACTAGGTCAATTTAGTCAACCAAACAATACAAAAACCTATTGAAAAAGTGCTAAAAATGTACTAGGTTGACCTAGTTAACTGAACTGGAAGTCTAAAAATGCACTAGGTTAAGCTAGTTGACCTATTAGGCTAATTTAGAAGTCTAGAAAATTGAAACCTATACTGGGTTGAGCAGATCAATCAGGTTGTACAAGAACCTATTGCAAAGTGGCTAAAAATGTACTAGGTTAACCTAGTCGACATAGTAGGCTAAACTAAAAGTCAAGAAAGTGATAAAAACCTATATTGGGTCAAGCTGATAAATGTAATTGCCTATTCTTATGCACAGATAAAAATAACATAGTTAACACAATCGAACCAATGTGTCAAAATATATGATAGAAATGATGACAAAAAGAATAAAATAAGTGAAAAAATCCTGCAAGGGTTAGTTTCACATCTGGTTCACCAGAATGTATGTAATCAAAATTACATGATGTACATGAATTAATCCTAGATCAAATAAGATAGAGCACACCTACACTTCTTATTAGGTATACACTTGTTAAGTAAGATCATGACCAATATGAGGATCTATTAGACCCAATTAATGGATCACTTGTATCACTTGTCATAACATATCATGCTAGGAAGGGTTCTAAAGCCTACAGTCTAACACAATCATATAAAAACCCTAAAAGAGTCTTATGATTTGATATTTCACTTAAACTAATAAACAAGAAAGTAAACTATTCTAATAAAAAAAATTAAAATAATCTAGTGTGCATAAAAGCTTGTGGCACAAAGTGGGGGTTAGAACAAAAAAATAAACATCAACTAAACTAAACATGCATAGGAGACATATACTCACATCAATTTATATGGAATATTAATACATGAAAGAGAAGAATACATACTTGTTTTACTATTTTTGGGAAATTAAGGTTTAATTTCCTAATTAGTAAAGGGCTCTAGATTAATCTATAAAATATGTGAATATAGTATGTCTAAATTATCCTACTAATTTTCTAAATCTAGATTTGATCAATTAATTACTAAAAATAGCAAATAAGTAGATAGAGAGTAAACTTAGCTAATTTTTGGACTAAGACAGAGGATTATGGAACTACAAATTACTAAGTTGATTGGACAGACTATCAAAAATAAGACTCAAAAGTCTTTTTTTTTGCCTAGATAGTAGCTCCAAAAATTGGACACTTTGGGGTCCAACGCTATAGTCCTACTTTTGGTGCTATATTCCTTTTGATTTGTTTCTTCTAAGCTTTTTGGGTTCTATTCTGATACTTCAAGAGGCTCTATGTTTAGAATCTCAGGTCTCGATCCTCCGTGAAGCTTTGTATAAAACTAATTCTATCTTCTAGGGTCTTAGTTCCTCCTTAGGCTTGACAAGTGGTCTTGAATCAACTATAAAAAGGGGTTAGTGTGTATTTTTCACTAAACATAGGATCACACCCCATGTGTGGGCATGTTGCCTACATACCAATACTCTAAAGAGGGATCAAGGCTAATGTAATTCTCCCAAATTGAATGTGTATTATGTAATATTGTGTATGCAATGCAAGTATTATGTGAATCTAGGCAAGCTTGAGATGACTCGTGATTTGTACAGGAGCTTGAGTAGGCTATAAATAGTAGTGGTTGGCTATATATAGAGAATAGGAAGATTTACTTGAGTGTTCTTTGTGTATTTCTAACTCATGCCTATTGAATGATTGCCAACCCTTCTAAATGACCCTTGAATAGGATTTTATAGGGAAATTGATGATCCTAGGTTAGATGACTTCATGTTAGGCTAACAAGGAAAAAGATAAAGATTTAAGTAAATTTAATAGTTTGAGGCTAAGAGTGACTTGGATAATAGTGCTGGAAAGTGGACACCCTAGGGTCCAATGCTATAGTCTAACGTATGGCACTATTATCCAAGGGGATAGGTCTTTGCCTAGGAGAGGAGTCCAAGGTAACTGGAGCTGATTTAGGAAGTCTTTGGGTGATTGGAAACTAGTGAAAACATTTTTTAGTGGGTTGTGCAGGCAAGTAGGAAAGACCTATGGTTTTGATGTCACAAGTCATGCTCAAGTTGTATAAATTATTAAGTTGTGGAGCTAAAAGCTTCACCAGTGATGCAAATGAGGAGGTTGCTGGACTCAACTAGTAACTGATGTTGATAGTATCACTAACATCGATCAGGCATGGTCTAGGGTCAACCGACATCGGTTAGATATAGACTGACAGCAACCGACGTCGGTCACCTATGTGTGCATGCATTTCTAGAATTAGACTTGGTCTAATTTAAGGAGGTCTGAGTGTTTGCATGTAAAGACTAATTTAAGTCTTGGGTCTCTGTTTCTAATTATTGTAATTAGAAAGTCTAATTATTGTATGCCTTGGATCCTATTTAAGAGACCCATGGGGCATGTATTTTAAAGAAGTCATAAGCAAGACCAAGTAGATCTACAAGGTGTAAGATCAAAAAGGTCTGTGGAGAAGTCATAAGCAAGACCAAGTAGATATACAAGGTGTAAGATCAAGAAGGTCTACTGAATTGATTGAGAGAGAGAACTCTTGAGAGAAATATTGTACATCCAAGAGGTGTGGGAAGAGTGTGATTTCTTCGTTGTATTTTGGAAGAGTGTTAATATAAGTTTTTGGGTTGTTTCTTGTATCTCATATTCTTTGCTATTTCTGATTTCTAGTTACTTATTACTTATGGTTCAATTCTGTGTTTAGTTGCTTATATACAAAAGTAATCAATTGTGCTGATAGATCCTAACAAGTGGTATCAGAGCATTGGGTTCACTAGTAGGTTGTATCAGATCGGGTTAGTGTTTGTTGATTACAGGTCACTCATAGGGGTTTGTGTTTGAGTGGGAGTAAAGCAATGGCAGAAGAAAGTAAGCTAAGAATGGAGAAATTCAATGGCAAGAATTATCAATTATAGAGGATGTAGATAGAGGATTATCTGTATCAGAAAGATCTATTTTTACCATTGGGTGGGGTTTTTAGCAAGCCCACAGATATGCAAGATGAAGAATGGAATGTTCTTGATAGAAAGGCTCTTGGATCTATAAATTTGAGCCTGGCATCTTCTGTGATTTCTAACTTATCATAGGCAAAGACAACAGTAGAGTTAATGGATACTCTGGAAAACTTATATGAAAAACCCTCAGCTTCAAATAAGGTATATCTTATGAAGCAATTATTTAGTTTGCAAATGTAGGAAGGTGGATCTGTATATAGTCATCTTATTGATTTCCATGAAATTGTAAATCAGTTAAATTCAGTCAAAATATTTTTTGATGATGAAATTAAAGCTCTCTTGATCTTATGTTCTTTACTTGAAAGTTGGCATAGCTTGGTAATGGCAGTAAGCAATATTGCATCTACTTTAAATATCTTGAAAGTTGAAGATGTTGTTAGTGTAATCTTGAATGAAAAAATTCACAAGAAAAGCACAGGTGAAACATTAGGTAATGCTTTAAGTATTGAAAGTAGGGGAAGGCAAAGAGAGAAGAGCAAGCAAGGGAAATCAAGGTCTAAGATAGGAAGGAGATCCAAATCTAGAATTGGCAGAATAACTTGTTAGAATTGTGGAAAGAAATGACATGCAAAGAAAGATTGTTGGTTGAAGGATAGTAAAGAAAATCAGCATGAAGGTATAAAGAAGCAAATGTTGCAGGTATTGTTACACAGGATGCTCTTATATTTTCTTTGGATAGTCAAGTAGAATCATGGGTTTTAGATTTTGGTGCTTCTTTCCATGCAACCCTAAATAAAGAATTTTTCAATGATTATTTCCATGGAGACTTTGGAAAAGTTTATTTAGGGGATGGTGAACCTTGTCAAATTGTTGGCAAAGAAAAAGTGTAACTGAAATTGCAGAATGGCAACACATGGGTGTTGAAGGATGTCATGCATGTACCCATCTTGAAAAGGAATCTGATTTTTGTAGGAAAGTTGGGTGATGAGGGTTGCACAATAACTCTCACAGCTGAATCTTGAAAAGTTTCCAAGGGTGCACTTGTATTAGCAAGAGGTAAGAGAGTAGGTACACTTTATCTATCTACTTGTGTTACTGATTATTCTCCTTCTATTATATCTACTTCAGATGTAGATACAAAGATGTGGTACTACAAGCTTTGTCACATGAGTGAGAAGGGAATGAATGTTCTTAAGTCAAAAGGTAATCTTTCAAATTTGAAAAGCATAGATCTAGATTTCTATGAGCACTATATTTTTGGAAAACAAAAGAAAGTGAGGTTTCTAAAAATTAGGTCAACAAAGAAGAAGCACAAGTTGGAGCTTGTTCACATAGACATGTGGAGACCATCTCAGGTAGCTTCTATTGGAGGATCACAGTATTATGTTTCTTTCATTGATGATGCTACAAGAAAGATATGGGTTTATTGCATAAAAAGGAGATCTGATGTTTTTGACACATTTAAGAAATGGAAAGCTTTGGTTGAGAATGAAACAGGTTTGAGATTGAAGTTCCTTAGATCTGACAATGGTGGTGAGTACTACAGTAATAAATTCAATAGTTACTATTCTATGAGTGGAATACGTAGGGAAAGGATGGTTCTAAGGACACCTCAGCAAAATGGAGTTACTGAAAGGATGAATAGAACAATAATGGAGCATGCACAGAGTATGAGGTTGCATGTTGGCTTACCCTTAAAGTTTTGGGCAAAAGTTATGGATACTACAGTTTACCTGATAAACAGAGGACCTTTTACAGCTCTGGATGGTGGAATACCAGAAGAGGCTTGGACAGGTAAAAAGGTAGATCTTTCAATTCTCAGAGTTTTTGGTTCTAAAGCTTTTGTGCACGTTGATAAAGAAAATAGAAAGAAGCTGGATGCTAAATCCATGTGGTGCACTTTCATTGGTTATGGCTTTGGAGATTTTAGATTCTGATTGTGGAATTTAGAAACTAACAAAATTATCAAAAGTCATGATGTAGTTTTTAATGAGAAGGTGATGTACAGTGATCAGCTCAAGAGGCTGAATAATACTGAGTAGGGCAATCTTGATTTGGATGAGGTAATGATCCCAAATGAGTTTATAGGTAAAGATCATCACTCAAAGGAAAACACAGATATTGATGTCAGTCATGTAGAGACTAACATTAGCTAGATAGGAACCAATGTTAGTCAGGCAGTAACTGATGTCGATCAGGTCAATCAAGTAGAACCAACATCGGTCGGGTATAGACAAAGAGATGAACAAGATCGGTCACTGACAGAACAAAATTTGGGCAGACAGCAAGCTATGAATGAGTCTCAAATGCCCATAAGGAGGATTGTAAGGGTAAGTAAACCTCTAATTCATTATTCCCCTTCTTTATACTATGTGTTGCTCACTAATGGTGGAGAACTAGAAAGTTTTGATGAGGCAATACAGGTAAAATCTAGGAAACAGTGGGAGCATGGCATGAATGAGGAAATTAATTCCTTGGAAGAAAACCAAATGTGGGATTTGGTTGAGTTGCCAGCTAGAAAGAAAGCACTAAAAAACAAATGGGTTTACAGGTTAAAAGAAGGAGAGAATGGACAATTGAGACATAAGGCCAGGTTGGTAGTAAAGGGATTTGTACAGAAACCAGGTATTGACTTTGGTGAAATCTTTTCTCCTGTAGTAAAGATGACTTCTATTCAGACTGTATTGTCTTTAGTTGCTATTGAGGATTTGTATCTTGAGCAGCTTGATGTTAAGACAACGTTTCTTCATGGAGATTTGGATGAAGAGATATATATGGAACAGCTGAAAGGTTTTGAGGTCAAAGGTAAGGAGAAACTTGTGTGCAAATTGAAGAAAAGCTTATATGGTCCTAAGCAAGCTCCAAGACAATGGTATTTAAGGTTTGGCAGGTTTATGATAGAGCATGGCTTTAGTAAATGTCAATCTAACCATTGTGTTTATTTTACCAGATTGGATAATGGTCATTATATTATCTTGTTACTATATGTGGATGATATGCTTGTTGTAGGTTCACACATGTAGGAAATTACTGAGCTAAAGGTAAAATTAGCTCACACATTTGCCATGAAGTATTTAGGAGCAGCAAAGAAAATCCTTGGCATGAGTATTTTGAGAGACAAGAAAAATCACAGGCTGATTTTGTCTCAAGAGGATTATGTGAATAAGGTGTTGGAGAGGTTCTATATGCAGGATGCAAAACTGGTAAGCACACCTATGGCTGGATAGTTCAAGTTGAGCAAAGAACAGTGTCCTAAATCACATGATGAGGTTGAGCACATGAGAAAAGTTCCATATGCTTCAGTAGTTGGGAGCTTGATGTATGCTATGGTATGTACCAGACCTGATATTGCCCAAGCAGTGGGAGTTGTTAGCAAGTTTATGGCCAATCCAGGAAAAGAGCACTGGAAAGTAGTTCAGTGGATTCTCAGATATTTGAGAGGGACCAGTAGTAGGCATTTATGCTATGGAGGGTCAAGCACTTGTCTACATGGGTATGTAGATTCAGATATGACAGGTGACTTGGATGATAGGAGAAGCACCACAGGATATGTGTTCACTGTTGGTGGAATAGCAGTTAGCTAGATTTCAAAGTTGCAAAAGGTTATTGCCCTATCTACTACAGAGGCAGAATACATTGCAGTCACAGAGGTGAGCAAGGAAATGATATGGATGACTCGGTTCATGGAAGATTTGGGAAAGTAGCAAGAGAGTTGTAGATTATATGGTGATAGTCAAAGTCCAATTCATTTATCAAAGAATTCAACTTTTCATTCAAGAACCAAACATATACAGCTTAGGTACCACTTCATTCGATAGGTATTGGAGGATGAATAGTTGAAGTTGGAAAAGATCCATATGGATGAGAACCCTGTAGATATGTTAACAAAGCTGGTAACAAAGGAGAAGTTGAATCTTCATTCAACTTTTGTTGGTCTTCAAGATTGATCTTGAAGATGGAGATGCAAACAAGATAGAGGATGTTGTTGTACAGGTACAGGTACAGTTGTTTATCTCTAAGTGGGAGATTGTTAAGTTATGGAGCTAAAAGCTTCACCAGTGATGCAGATGAGGAGGTTGCTAGACTCAACCAGTAACCAACATTGACAGTATCGCCGACATTGGTCAGGCATGGTCTAGGGTCAGTTGACGTCGATCAAATACAGACTGATAGTAACCAACGTCAGTCACCTGTGTGTGCATGCATTTCTAGAATTAGACTTGGTCTAATTTAAGGAGGTTCGAGTGTTTGCATGTAAAGACTAATTTAAGTCTTGGGTCTGTGTTTCTAATTATTGTAATTAGGAAGTCTAATTATTGTATGCCTTGGATCCTATTTAAGAGACCCATGGGGTATGTATTGTAAAGAAGTCATAAGCAAGACCAAGTAGATCTACAAGGTGTAAGATCAAGAAGGTCTGTGGAGAAGTCATAAGCAAGACCAAGTATATCTACAAGGTGTAAGATCAAGAAGGTCTGTTGAATTGATTGAGAGAGAGAACTCTTGAGAGAAATATTGTACACCCAAGAGGTGTGGGAAGAGTGTGATTTCTTTGTTGTATTCTGAAAGAGTGTTAATACAAGTTTTTGGGTTGTTTCTTGTATCTCACATTCTTTGCTATTTCTGATTTCTAGTTACTTATTACTTCTGGTTCAATTCCATGTTTAGTTGCTTATATACAAAAGTAATTAATTGTGCTGATAGATCCTAACACAAATTGCATTTTTATGTGATTACATTTCCCATGCTTTATTTTAAGTATGTAGCTAAGTGAAATACTAGGATAAAGGAGAAAAATAGAAGTGTACCTAAACTTACTTGTGAGGCTAAGCTGAAGAAGATATGTGATGTTGGATTTTTACATGGTGAAAGCACATTGTACTATGTGAATCTACAAATAAGAAAAGTTAGTTCTTACTAGATATGCTATATCTAAAATAAAAATGTACAAAGCTAGGGAAAGAGAGAAAAAGTAAGATAAAGGAATGAATACACCTCACTTGATATGCAAACCAATATAAAACTTGTTATGCTATTGGGTTGTGTTGAGTGATGATAGATGAATACTAAACCAATAGTTATATCAATGAATGAGTTGAGTGCTCAATCCCCTAGAGGGTGGCTCAAGAATGAAAAGGTAGGCCCTTTAGCTCCATCATCACCAACTATGTGAAGTTAATGAATCATGCATGTGTTAATTGATGTTTGGACTGTCTGTCCAATCCCTCTGAATTCACAGCTCAAGAATATAAAGATTAGGTAGACCTTTGGCTCCATCATTACCTCAAGATGTGAAGCTGAATAGAAAGATACTAGTATAAGATAAATGCCATATGAGATCACTCATGAATCCCATCAATATGCTATAATCTAACAATGTTGGTGTGGATAGCATAATGTAACTAGAAACTAGGCCAATGTTGGCCACTTCAAAAGATGGAGATTGAAACTTGTATAAAAGCCCCTCCAAAACTAGAATCAAATCAAGAACTTAGGTACTCAAGAAGCAAACTTATATTAAAATTTACTTGAAAGTGATGCCAACCAATTGCAGATAGAGCAAGGCATGTAGTTGTTAGGAATGTGTAAGCAAATTCAATAAACTCAAAAATAGAAAGGCCCATGTGTCACACACATTGCCCCCAATAACTAGTGTCTAGAACATAGATTATGAACTAAAAATTGTATCAACTATCATGTCTAAATGGTAAGTCAAAACCCTCATGCCATGCATGATTCCCCTGGTATCTAGATTCTATGAGAAGAAAAGTGTTTGAAAATTATTGGATTCTAGACTGTATTATTATGGCAAAACTATGACTTAACTCACCCCTCTACCTAATTCTGGGAAAACTAGAAATTTTGCTATCTAGACACTAGTGCCAAAAATTGGACACTTTGGGGTCTAACACTATAATCCCTTTTATGGTGCTATTGTCGAGATCCAAAACTAAAAACTAGGTTGTGTCCTCTACTATCTGCCTGATCTAGACTGCCTATCCTAAATTTTGGAATCTGGACTAAACTTTTCTAAAACTATATTTTTGACCTATAGGAGATCTGATCATTATGACAAATCCCCTATTTGTTTCCCCTCTTTTGAGGATAGGAATGAAGACCCTATCATGATTACCCTCAGAAGAAGAAGCCCTGTAAGTGTGTTAAGCTATGAAAATGTTTGATATAACATTGATATTCATGATTTCAATATATAGTAAAAGTTGTAAAGAGAGATTGTTATATCCACAGGGGTATGCCTAGATAGATATAATAATGTAATAGCATGTGCATAGGATAAATTTGTAATTCAAAATGTTAGTTTTTAATTATTGGTAACATGGAGGAATGGAGTATGATGTCCATCATGGCATCCAAGAAGCAAGGTAAATTCATGATTGGAATCATGGCATAGCACGCAAAGAGAAATGATCAAACAAACAAGCATACAAAGAAAGAAGAAAGAAACACACAAGGATGGCTAAGGGACAAAATAGACACACAAGGCATATAATGCATGTTTAAATTCTGCATACACACACAAAAAGAGTAAGAAAATATTGGCACAAGGGACATAAGCACACACAAAGGACATTGGTAAATGTCCAAAGGCACACACATATAGACATGAGCAAACGACATTTGGAAAATGTCCTAAAATGCAAATAGGAAGCAAATAGGAACTAGAAAATGCAAACACATCTAGCTAATCAAAGGGAAGATTGAAAGCATGTAAAGTACTATAGGAAGTAAACATGCATATAACTATAAAAAGTGAGAAGAAATAGTCTACAAGATATGTAATACAAGACTAATGTATATGCTATGAAATACAAAAGTGTGATATATGTTAATTGATGTCGATGTAATATCTATGTAAGCAAGTAAGGAACATACTAAAATAAGATGTCTAAAGTGTGTAGTGTAATAATGACATAACTTGGATGGTGTAGTCATGTAGAGTGTTCCCCCAGTGGGTAGATGTATCAATATGTAACTAGAATGTAGATGTAAAATGTCCCCTCGATGGGTGGAGTAAATTAATAAAGGATCTAGATGCACTACACATACTCAAAGAAAATCAAGTGAATCATGGTAATATAGATAAATTGACAAATAAGTAACATAGAATAGTGTAATGTAAGTCTAGCATAGGGATTAACAATGTAAAACATAGATGATGCATACAATTGACATATTTTTGTATTTTTGGAATAAGCTATGCATAATCATGCAAAAGAGACTATGTACAAGAAATACTACAAAAGAATTACACTAATCGATGAGTCTCATAAGAGACTCCCTATCATGGTGTCTAGTATCAAAAATTGGAATCGTACGTGATCATGAGGCATGATGGAAGTGTTGAGACTGAGGTTCTGAAAGTTAGATATGATATAAATGCTCTAATCTTTGTGAAGGAGAAACTGACTGTAGGGATCCTCTATAACTCTAAGAATTAGATGCAATTGTAGGGATCTTAAGGACCCATTTGTAAGTAGGAGAAGTTTTATGAAAATTTGCTTGATGTGTAGATGCCTAAGATCTCAATATAACTTCTCTAGGTGTGAAAATTTTAACTAGAAGCTATTTAGAATCTTGAAGTTGTGGAGTTTATAAACTCTTTATACTGGTAATGGAGCTAGAACTAAAACTGGCTTTGGAACTAAGACTTGTATTGAAACCAGAGGTAAGAACTCATATGGAACTCTAGTAACTATAATAACCTGATTAGTGTGAATGAATTTCATGCATCGATGTACTATAGATGAAAATTCTAGGAGTTTTTATATCCAAGGTCTACCAAGTAACATGTCAAAAACTCCTACGTTAGGAACTATAGTGAATGGGGTGGTCATGCATGTAAGACCAAGCTATAATGGAAAGAGGATCTCACCTAATGTGGTCTAACTATGTCCACTAAATTCATTGATAACTATGTTAGAGTGATATCTTGTACTATATACCCTAAGTGTTGTAGTAGTGTCATAGTATACATTCTAACACTAGATCCATTGTCAATTTGAACACTATGAATGGGATGATCATGAATAAAATATCTGATGAGGAGTGCATGATAATCTATGTCATCCTCGATAATCTCCTTCTCAAAAAAGGAGATAGAGGGCCAAACTAGAAGGTTGGGATGAAAGGTGTCAATCATATGGCTTAATGGATGTGAATCAATTGTCAGTGCCTTGTATGTAGCTCATGGAAGATGTTCATGATATGCATGATGTACACCTAATGTGTGTTCCACCCTTAACCATTGGTGTGTCTAGGGATATGTGTGGCTGAATTGTGGCTTACATACCTCTTTTATTTACTTGTTACATTTCTCTATGTTCTTAGATAGGTCAGCCTATGGAATAACCTTAGCTAAGTAGACTATATATAGTAGGTAGTGGTTAGTCTTTAATCATCATGTTAAGTATTCTGATATTAGTGTATTATTGTGGAGGTTTCCCCATCGAAGTGGCTCTGCTATATTATCTAGTATTTTGCTCTGTTGTCAAGTATCACTATGTAATCTCTCATATTTTCTTATTCTACATAATATAAAATCATTCTATGTGAATATATATGTAATTTATTTACAAGTGGTATTAGATATTCAATTTGGGTAAGTTTCCTACAACATTTTTTAATCTAGCGAGGCGTGCCTTTTGGGAATAATGAAAGTGAAAAAACGTAACTTGCAATCTGGGAAGGATTAATGTTTTTGTTAACACAATATTGCTCGAAACACTTTTTTGAAAAAAAATATTTATAAAAAAAAAGTCTAGAATTTTTTTCCCCTTGCACACTTGCAATCATTGGATTCATCTTGGCAAGACAATCACAATGGTATATTTTGTTGGTACACTTTTTTCATACCAAAAATTTTACTCTAGTGCACAAAGGTAATCATTGGATTCATCTTGACAAGGTGATTGCAACTATACCATTTCCTAGTACACATTTTTTTTAGGGTCAAAACCCTCCTAGGGTTTGTTTATGTCAGGTCCTTCAACTCAGGGAAGAAAAGGGGCACCAAAAACTCCTAAGACTCCTACCAATGACATGGAATTCATAACTTTAGATCTAGTGATTTCTCAGCTTTAAGAGGACATAAAAAACTTGGTGAGGCATGATGGCTTTGTTTCAATCCAAGATGATGTTTTAGAGATGCATAGAGAGATTAATGGGGTTCACAGTGAATTGCAACATATCACTATGTAATTAACTACCCTCACATCTCAATTTTAGCCTAACAACCCTCCACTTTAGCATTCAAATCCTTCTCTCAACAACTTCTATGATGGTATGAAACTGATGTTGCCAAAAATGTACATGCATAAATTTGATGGTAAGGATCCTCTCACTTGGATTACCCAATTTGAGAATTTATTTGAGCTACATCAAATCCATAGTTCTCAAAGGATGATGGTGGCATCCCTATATATGGACCCTGAGCAATTCATTTGGTATCATTGGTTATGTGCTCAAAATAAAAAGAATGGTGATCCTGTTTCATGGACTATTTTTACTAGGGAATTGACAACTCATTATTAGAATAATGTCTCTAAGAACTATTTCAACCAATTAGCCAAGCTATGGCAAACAAAAACTGTGAAGTTTTATATTCATCAATTTCATAATCTCAGTTTATGGTGGAAGATATCACTGAGAGAAATTTGATAGATCTATTTTTGGGTGGCCTCAAAGATAGCATCCAATATGAGGTTTGAATGTTTAACCCAACATCTGTATCAAAAGCTATCCCTAAGGCATGCATGATAGAATAAAAAGAGATGGTCAAAAGGAAAACTTTCACTACTAGTCATGATCACAACTTTCTAGCACCATCATTTCCATAGCCCACCAAATTAACACAATCACAAATTGAGGAGAAGCAAGCCAAAGTTTTGTGTTATGGTTGTGATAGCAAATGGAGCAAAGACCATCGTTGTGCTAAAAAAAAGTTGTTTTACATTGAAGGTGCCAATGATGATGAAGATGATGTAGAAGTACATGATATAGATATAAAAGTTCTTGAAGAGGAATCTGAAGACTCAGCCTACTTTTTCATTTCATGCCTTGTTAGGTATTAGTACTCCCCAAACTCTTAAGGTGATGGGTTTCCTTAAGAAATAGAAGGTCACTATCTTGATTGATTTTGGGAGCACACACAACTTCATCCATAGTAAGTTGGCTGCTCATTTGAACTATTTCATTTATACAACTCCATAATTTTAGGTTATGATTGTAGATGGTGGTACTGTCAATTATTCAAGAAAATGTCATAGTATTGAGTTGGCCATGGGAGACTAATTATTGGATTCTCCAATGTTTTCTATTCTAATAGGTGGAGCTGATATTGTTTTGGGAGTCTAGTGGCTCACCACTTTGGGCACTATTAAGATGCATTTTCAATAATTATTCATGTATTTTCATTTGAAGAAAGGAAATTTGAGCTAAGAGGATTAAAGGCTAAATCTTTCCAACTTGTTAGCTCGCATCAAATGATAAAGATTCTCCATAAGGGTGCTAACGGATTTGTAGCTTGCTTGTTTTCTATGGAAGTATAGCCAACTTAACCATCTCCACCTTTTGATTTGAAATAAATAATTGATGCTCATTTTTTTGTTTTTAGAGACATGCCAAAAGGACATCCACCTAGCCACATGCACGATGATGCTATCACACTTATTCCTAGCAAGACACCACCTAACATCAAGCCATACATGTATCCCTATGTCCAAAAAAGTGAAATTGAAAAAATGGTACAAGATATGTTAGATGCAGGAATCATTCACCATAGCCAAAGTGAATACTCTTCACCAGTTGTCATGGTGATAAATAAATATAACACTTGGAGTATGTGCCCTAACTATAAATAACTCAACAAGTACACTATCAAAGATAAGTTTCCAATTTCTATCATTGATGACTTGCTAGATGAATTGAATGGTGCTCCTAATTTTACCAAGTTAGATCTATAATTTTGGTATCATCAAATCAGGATCCATGATGAAGACATACCCAAAACCACTTTTAGGACTCATGAGGGCCATTATGAGTTTTTGGTTATACCTTTTGACCTAACAAATACCCCATATACTATTCAGAGTTTGATGAATATTGTTTTTAAGCCATTTTTGAGGAAATTTATTTTGGTATTCTTTGATGATATCTTCATTTATAGTAAAATTTGGGTAGACCGTTTGCAACATGTGAAATAGGTACTCTCCATTTTAGATCAAAATCAATTGTATGCCCAACATTCCAAATGTACTTTTGGGGCTGGTGAGGTTGAATATTTGGGTCATTTGGTGTCTTATAAAGGAGTGAAAGTGGATCATAAAAAAATCCAAGCAATGGTGGACTTGCCAATTCCTAAGACACTCAAGCAACTTCAAGGATTTTTGGGCCTTACTAGTTACTATCATAGATTTGTCAAAAATTATGGTAGTATTATAGCCCCACTTACCTCTTTGTTAAATAAAGACTCCTTTTAGTGGACTAATGTAGCTACCTAGGCATTTAAACAATTGAAATTAGCTATGTGCACTACTCCAGTATTGGCCACTCCTAATTTTTCTAAGACTTTTGTGGTTTAATGTGATGTATTTGGGTATGGTATGGGTGTTATACTCACGAAAGAAGGTAGACCACTAGAATTTGAAAGTCATCAACTCAAGGGTAAAAATCAGCACAAGCCCATCTATGAGAAGGAAATGATGGCCATTTTGCATGCAGTCAAACAATGGAGACCTTATTTGATGGGTCATCAATTTCAGGTAAAAACTGATCATGATAGTCTTAAATATTTTTTAGAACAAAGGTTGTCATCTGAAGAACAACAAAAATGGGTAACTAAGATGTTAGGCTATGATTTTGAAATAGTCTACAAAAAAGGCAAGGACAATATGGTGGTAGATGCACTATCTAGAAAAGATGAGTCAGTTGAGGCATTGCTATGTGCCATAACCATTTTGTAGGTAGATTGGCTAGAGGAAGCATGATTAGAATGGGACCATGATAGTACTACTCATGATTTGATTCAAAATCTTTAGCAAGGTTTAGGTGGATTTGAAAAATTCACATGGAAAGGTAATACATTATGGTATAAAAATAGATTATACCTATGTAAGAATTATCTTCTTAAATAAAAAAATCCTTTAATAACTTGATGCAACTCCAATTGAGGGTCATTCACAATTTTTAAAAACCTATCACAGAATCAAGAAGGATTTTTTTTGGAAGGTCTAAAAGGGGATGTCTAGAAATATGTGGTTGAATATATGATATGTCAACAAAACAAAGGTGAATCCATCAAAACTCTAAGTCTTTAAAAACCTTTATCTACTCCTAGCTAGCGTTGGGAAGAGTTATATATGGATTTCATTACAGGGTTACCAAGATCTGATGGTCAAAATGTTATCATGGTTGTTTTAGATTGCCTCAGTAAGTATGCTCATTTTTTTTCATTATCCCAGCCATTTGTTGCTAGTACAGTAGCTTTTAATTTTCTCAATACAGTTCAAAAACTACATGGGACCCCTAAGATCATTCCCAGTGATAGAGATCCCATTTTTACTAGTAATTTTTGGACTAAGTTATTTGCATGTTTAAGCACCCAATTGTCTCATAGTTCATCCTATCATCCTCAATTTTATAGACAAACTGAGGTAGTCAACAAATGTCTGGAAGGATATCTCCATTTTTTATTTTTAATAAATAGGTTAAATGGGTTCATTGGCTACCACTTGTTGAATGGTGGTATAATAATTATGTTCATAGTATTCCAAAATGTCTCCTTTTGTGGCACTATATATATACCACCCTTCATCCATCAATTCAACCTTGAAGGACTTGCTATGCTATGGAAATGGATCTGAAAATGTTTTAAGTGACTTATCCTATGTTGGTTTGGCCTGAGGAGGCTCAACTGAAGTGCCTAGATCAATTTGGTTGGATCAATTAAATCTTGTATCTTATGCCTGAGACTAATGCATCTATTTTTAGTATGGCCTGGTTCCCTATGAAATTCATAAAATGCATTATGATCATATCCCCATGAAAGAGGCTTTGTTGGATCAACTTCTCTGATAGGAAGTAGAGAAATGATACTACATTCTAGTAGTTGTAGAACTCTATCTAGATAAACTAGTAGATTTGTAAAAGTTCATCGAGGAGGTGATGATAATGTGACTTTTTGTGGGGGCTCTAAAGTTGCATTGACTATTTTTTGAGTTTATCCTTTGCTATCATTAAACTTATACTTATATGGGACTTTTTTGTTACTCTTATTAGTTGTTTCTAATACACTTATGTACTTGAGTTTGCCCATTGATATGAATTTGATTACTCATTCTTTTAAAGTGTGACATAATTTGGTGAAAGAAGAGAATCTTTTGAATTGATTATTTCATGCAAAATCAGTAGAAGACTCTGTTTGAAGAGGTCTTGTAACTCTTGATCTACCATACAGCTAGTCATCTTATCCAATATGGTCTTATATCTAAGAACATACTCAATGAGAGGCTCATTTGAATTATGTTTCTTTGTGCAATTTGAGCATATGACACCTTATCACCGATGTTGATACTAAAGTGTGCTAGGAACATGTCAAAAGGAGGAGTGAATGCACTGACTGACTAATTTGGTAGATTATGAAACCATTATAGTGCAAAATCCTTTAGGATCCTTGTAAATAATTTAGTTAATAGTCAATCGTTTGGTACATAATCCAAACATGATGTGTGAAAGGCTCTCAAATGTGTCTCTGGATCACCCTTGCCATTGTAAAGAGTGAGCTTAGGTTGTACAAATCCAAGTGGAAAAGGTGTAGCATCTATATATCATGCCAAAGGTGTATGCAATAAAGTGAGGAAATCTAATGCCTATGTATATCTAGTGGTACCTTTCTCAAGATGTTACACCTTGGATTGAAGAGAATGAATCTCTTGCACAAGGGCTGCCACATCAGGAGATAAGGATGTGCTAGCTATAGGTGGTGGTAGAGAAGAAGGTTGGGCTGCTATAGGGGGTTATTGTGACATAGTTACCCCTGTAGTGTCATGTATAACTGGTGGCTCTATAGTTTGAGAAGATTGACAATTGGTTTCCTTTTGTTTTTCCTCTTGTAGTATTTTAATCATGTCATCTTGCATATCTGGGTGTTTGGTTAAGAGTTCTTGAATCTCTCTTTTAACATTTTCATCAAAACCAATATGTTGGGCCATTGTATAAGTAGGAAAATAATTTGAAATATATTTGAATGTTTTACAATAATTTTTATATAGGTAATGTGTTAAAATTGGAAAGTATTGGATAAAATAAATGCAAAAGTCTAAAATAGTAGTTTAGAATTTGCACAAAAAAGGATATGAAGTTGCCAAACATGTAAGGTGATAGCTCAGAATGCAATAGGACCTATTGTATGCACTTAGGGATATTTTTGGAATATTATTTTCATGATACTATGAACTTTTGAATTTGAAAATGGTTTTTTAATTTTAATATTCAATTAAAATTTGCAAAAAATAAGAGGAATATTCTAAAAAAATTACTAGAAATTAAGTGATGTAACTAGGGTTTGAAATGTTTTTTTTTTTCAAAATTAATGCAATAATTTTAAAATTTTATTGAAAATTAGTATATTTGACTTGCAATATATTAGAAAAAATCTAAAAATATTTCTAAAATTAGTAGAATATTTTTCCTAGTGGTCTAAAAGTGGTTTCATGTAAAAAGGACCTAGTATGTGGAAACTAGGGTTTTATTGAATTATTGAAAATATTGCACTTAAATTTGTAGTTTATTGATTTTTAAATTATATGAAAATTAAAAAAAATATGGCAAAAATTAGAAATAAATAGACCTAGGGTTTTTAGGTTTTTTGTGTGAAGATTCAAAGTAAGTCAGGTTCAACAAATGTTTTACAATTTTTGGGAAACTAAGGTTTAATTTCCTAATTAGTAAAGAGTTTTGGATTAATCTAGAAAATATGTGAATATGGTATGTCTAAATTAACCTACTGATTTGTTAAATCTAGATTTGATGAATTAATTACTAAAAATAGCAAACAAGGGGATACAGAGTAAACTTAGCTAATTTTTGGACTGAGATGAAGGATCCTGAAACTACAAATTGCTGAGCTGACTAGGTAGACTATCAAAATAGGAACCAAAAGTCTATTTTCTTCCTAGACAATAGCACTAAAAATTGGACACTTTGGGGTCCAGTGCTATAGTCCTATTTTTTGTGCTATAGTCTTTTTGATTTGCTTCTTCTAAGATTTTTGGGTTTTGTTCTAATACTTTGGGAGGGTATATGTCTAGAATATTAGGTCTCGATCATCTGTGAAGATAAGTATGCAATTGATTCTATCATATAGTGTCCTAGTTCCTCCTTAGGCTTGATAAGTGGTCTTGAATCAACTAGAAAAAGGGTTTAGTGTGTACTATGCACTGAATGTATGATCACACACCATGTATGGGCATGCTACCTACATACTAATACTCTGAGGAGGGATCAAGGCCAATGTATTTCTCCCAAATTGAATGTGTATTATGCAATCCTATGTATGCAATGAAAGTATTATGTAAATCTAGGCAAGCTTGAGATGACACTTGTCTTGTGTGGGAGCTTGAGTAGGTTGAAAATAGCAGTGGTTGGTTATATGTAGAGAATAGGAAGATTTTATTAGATTTGCTTCATGTATTTCTAGCTTGTGCCTTTTGAATGATTTTCAACCCTTCTAAATGACTCTTGAATAGGATTTTATAGGGAAATTGATGATCCTAGGTTATATGACTTCATGTTAGGCTGATGGGGGAAAAGATAAAGATCTAAGGAAATCTGATAATTTGAGGTTAAGAGTGACTTGGACAATAGTGCTAGAAAGTGGACACCATGGGGTCTAGTGCTATAGTCTAACTTATGGAGATATTGTCTAAGGGAATAGGGACCTTAGGGGATAATTCTATGCCTGGGAGAGGAGTCTATGGTTGTTAGGGTTGATTCAAGAAGGCTTCAAGTGACTGGGAAGTAGTGAAAACATGTCTAGTGGGTTGTGCAAGAAAGCAAGAAAGACCTATGGTTTGGATGTCACAAGTCATGCTCAAGTTGTACAAATAGAATTTTTATGTGATTAAAATATTGCATTATATATCTACTCGTACAAAGGAAAAATAAAGTTAGGAATACTTACCTTTGAAGATAAACTTGTCAAGACTCAATCTATCCCTTGGCCAAGGTGCTTCACAAGATATTGTTTTGGTTGTAAACCAAGATAAATTATCTCTTGGATATAAAATCTATCTAATAATCCAAAAGACAAGATCAGAGCTCCAAAGAAAGTATTGAACCCTAAAGCTTTATTCTTCAAGTAGAATGGTTAATAAGTAGATGTTCATTCGCACTTCTTTGCTCTCTTCTAAAATGGTGGTAAATGACCTTATATATATAGTAGTATATTACCTTAAAAAATTTAGACATGTTGGTTGGCTAGGTCAGCCAAGTTGACCTAGCATATTTTTGAGCTAACTCACTAGGTTTATGCTAGGTCAATTAGAATGCTAACAAACCAAAAGAGTTAAAGGACTGTCCCCTAAACACACTAGGTTAACCAGGTCGACCTAATTTTATAAATAAGTTAAAAGGGTAACAAGGCAAAAAATGAAAGAATAAAGCATGACAATGACTAGAATGGATAGGAAAGAGAGAAATAAGCTTAGGGTTCAAGGTTTTAGGAAGCTAGAGTGTGGATTGTAAGTGGCAAAATGAACAACAATCTTATGAAGCATCGATGATCTTCCCACCCCTTTCTTGGTGCACCCCTCAAGACATGCACTCAGATAGATTGAGACTCGATAGGTTCTTACGAGATACAAAGTGTTAGTAATCAATAAAAGTTTGAAAATATTATTTATAGATAAAATTTATAGTTGTATGTGTTTATCAATATTAGAGGAGTTCCTTCCCAGCCTATGATATTTTTTAAATCTATTTTCTAATGCTTGAAATTGCCTTGAATTGAATAATAGGGTAATATTTTATTCTTTTCATTGCTAGTAGGCTATGTTGGAAGTTTACTCTCACTTACTTCAACCAAAATCCTATCCTTTTTGGGTATTGATATCCTAAAAAAATCTATATGCATATCTTTTTATGAGCGTTATAAGATTATTATTATTAAGATTTATCTAGATTCCTATAGCCTTATTAGGATTAATATATCTTTTATAATACAAATCATGACTACTTTGGCTATGCATTAATGGATTGACCTCATTCACTGCACCTTGGGAGGATGAAAAGCAGTGATATAATTTAGATTTCAAACCATTATTGGTAGTAAGATCATTATTAATGGTTAAAATAGTACCTAGTAGAATCAAAATAAGTTGTAAGTGTTTTGTTTACTGATCAATTGATACAACACTATAAGTTGGCAATTAAAAATACTATGCTGATAAAGTAGTTTATTTTCCATCATTTTGGTTGCAATCTATTGAAGCCTCTATGTAGGATGAAGGATCAGGGGCTACGTGGTCTCCTTGGCTCCCAAAAATTTCCAATAATCAAATAGTTTTCTTACACTTCAAGTTCCTAAGTTTTTTGTCCAAAATGAAGGAGGATGAATCCTAGGGTGATTGCATAAGGTCGTGCAAGTTAATATAAATATCTGAATCTTCCCACCTAGAAATAGATACATGATACATCATTCTTGTTAGTATCACTCATTGTGAAGATATATCAGTGTTGTTCAAACTTTAAAGATTCAAGGATGAAACTATTATCCTACACATAGCGGATCAAAAGACTTTCCAATAAACCTAATGATACATGGTGTAATGAAAACATTAATAGGATAAAAATATAAAGGAGGAAAGATGTGGACAGGTGTCAAGGATAAACTTAAATAGGACTCAAGGAGATAATAAAATATGATCAACAAGTGAGACAAATCAAGGATAGAACACTTCCCCATAAGGAAAGAGAAAAAACCATAGATAGAGAAAGAAAGAAAGCATAAGAAAAAATAAATAATACATTGAGGAAAAAATTCAAAAATAAAAAAAAGGATAAATGGTGTACACAAAAAGGATAAAAACAACAGGGGGAAATATAAATAAAAATACAAAGTGGGAAGCTAAGAGAATAAAAATTCCAATCATGGATAGATTTAAAATGAAAGATTTAAAGCAAGAGATAAGAGAAAAAAATAAAAAAAATTACCCCACCAAAAGGTAAAAACAACAAAGGACTCCGTCGAAATGGAAAATGAAAAAGGAGAATAAAAATAAAAGTAGAGGAGAGGATAAAACCCAAAAAACAAAAGAAAAGGCAAACAATAGAGAAAAAAATCCAAACACCATCCAAAAAATCCACTCTGTCATAGGGAGCAAAGGTGGGATGGTGAAATCAAATACACAATTGAATAAATGAGTCCTATTAATATCACTCAAGAATATTTTTATGTCATAAACCAAACTACCAATAGAACCAACAATGTATAATGCAAAGAGAATTATAATAGTAGAAAGGAAAAAGGAAGAGGGACATGGAAAAGAGACAATGAGAGAATTAAATAGGGCATGAGGAAAGAATCAATTAGGATTAAAAAAAGAGACACCGAAGATTTAAAAAATCACCATAAAGAAAAAAAACTTAAGAGAGAAATAAAAAAAAGCATAGAAAATAGATAAATAAGGGAACCAAGGGAAAAATTTTAAAAATAATAATTAAAAAAAACACAAACAAAAAGAATAAATGCCACATGAGTGGGAAATAGAAATATAAAAATAAAGTGGGGATCCAATAAAATAAAAATTCTACTAAAGAGATAGATTCAAAATAAACACCTTAAAGTAAGAGAAAAGGAAAAAATAATAAAGGACCATGCTTAAAATAAAAAAGGGAACAAAAGGAAAAGTATACGATAAGAAAATATCCCAAAAAATAAAATAAAATCCCAATAATAGGGAAAAACACCATCCAAATCATCTACTCTACCATAGGGAGTAAAGATAGGATGCAATAATCAAACAATTAATTACATAAATAAACACCATCAATAAAACCAACAACACATAGTGAAAAGAGAATAATAGTAGGGTAAAGGGGTGAAGGAGGAGGGATGTGAAAAGGAGGTAAGGAGAGCATTAACTAGGGTTTCAAGGAAGCAAAAAAGATCAATGAAAGAGACCAAATAGAGAAAACACTTGACCATAAAGAAAGAGAAGAAAGAGTAAGGGAAAAAAGCATAGGAAATAATATATACAACTAGAAATTAAAAAATCCAAAAAAATCAAATAGACTAAAAGGTGTAAACAAAAATGAAAAAGGTCACAAAAGGGGAAAATAAAAATAAAATGTCCACAGAACATAGAGAGATCTTATAAACAATTTTTTTAGATCAAGACAAATGGGGAAAAACAACAAAAGACCCCAAAAAGGAAAAATAACAATGGAGAACTAAAGGAAAATCAGAGGAGAGAAAAAAGTACAAAAAATAAATGAAAAGCCCAATAATAGGGGAAAAAAATAAATGTACTAAAAAAATGAAAATCTAAACAATAGGAGAAAATCCAAACACACCATATAAAGCATCCACTCTTCCATAAGGAGAAAAGGGAATATGTTGGAATAAAATAAACAATTACATAAACAAACACTATCAATAACACTTAGAACTATTTTTATATTATAAACCAGACCACGAATAAAACCAACAACATATATTGGAAAGAGAATAATAGTAGGAGAAAATGGGAATGAGGAGGGGCATGGAAAGGAATAAATTATATTATTAAATACAAATATAGGAGAGAAGCAATGAGGATCAATGAAAGAGAAAAAAGAGATAAAACACTTCACCATAACAAAAGCGAAAAAAAATAAAAAGGTGAGGAAGAAATAAATCATGGAAAATAATAAGGTTATAGAGGGAAAATTCTAAAAAACCAAAAAGACAAAAGCATACAAAAAATAAGAAAGGCCACATGAGGGTGAGATAGAAATAAATGAAGAAACAAAGCAGGGATTACATAGCAATGAAAATTCCCATGTGCTTATGGAAGAATTCAGCCACCCATATAGTGCTATCATCCAAGAGAAATAAATGTTTCCTCCCAACATTGATTTCCTATTCACTAGTTACCCATGTTATCAAAAACTAACTCTCATTATTGTAAGGGAATGGAACTCCTATGTATTAGTTATCCATGTTATCAAATATTACCTCTTGTGAACTCAAAGGAACAAAAATTATTAGTAAACATATACCATGGAAAGTTGGGGATAAAGTCAATAATATTTCTGAGATGCAATTTAGAATAGAAAGTAACCACTCTCTAAGAACAACCTCCAAGAACTTCAAGATAAATTAAAAAACAATAATATCTATCACATCTTTTATAGCTTCCATGTCTTAGCCAATAAAATAATGATTTGGAACAAAGAAAAAAAATGCAATAGTTTAACCCATCTCTAGCTACTCAAAATTAGATACTTCTATAGATGTTTTTAAACAAACTAATTTTATACTCAATTTAGGGATAAACTTATTTTTCCAATTACATATATATGAGAATGCTCGGTCTACACAACTTACCATGATATCACTTCTACCAATGGATACCTTAATAAAGTATGAATGGCCTAAGCATTCAAATAATTTGGCACAAAAGCAAGGTTTTAAGTTGCCTTTTATTAAATGGTCAAATTTTGAACTCACATAATCTTAAGAGGAAGAGATGAATAATATATGTAAGCAACACACTACTACTCATGGAAATTTTCAACTAGTTGTAAAATCGGCATTAGTTCCTTTCTTTAAATCACAATATGGTAGTTCATTTATGTGTTACCATTGGCAACTATACATGCATAAATTTTAGATATGCAAGAATGATTGAGAGAGACATGTTTGTCTTCACCATGTAATTATAATTTCTTTTGATAGTAATAAGTTTAGGAAAATAATTTTGGGTCATGTACATAAACATGTTCCTTTATAATGAATATTTATCAATGGATTGTGAACATGATGATGATGACTAGAACAAAGATTACAACTGATTGACCCTTGATCAAAGTGTAAATATTGTTTACTTGATATTTAAATGAGGTGACCAATGATGGTAACAACCTTCAACCACTAATATACTTAAAAAATATTATATTCCTTGATCCTCTTCTAGCAATCAACTGGACTAGACTAACCATTTATATGCCCTTGTATTTCATATGTTACGAATATGCATTGATAATATATACATTACTATGATGACATAGTCTCCACATGCTAACATGATTTTACATGATATTATCTTTATAAATGACAAGATAAAATTAACTTTTATTTTGAGACAAGTGACTTGAAATATATATCCCTCACCTCAAAAGAGGGCATCATAGAGACCAAATCCTCCATGAGAAAATTTGAGTAATTTATATAGATTTTAGAGATCATAAATCATATTGGGACAATTATTTAAAATATTTAAACATATTTTGTGGGTATGTATAGGGTTTATGTACTCTATTTTCTCAATCCATTAATGACAAATTTCATATTACTATAGATTCATATACAATTTGGGGCATGTGTAAGGCACATGTGCTCCATTTTACGATACATATCCAATTGGGAATGATACCATTTTACAATACATATACACCATTTCAGATTTCAATTTGACATGATGACAGTTTCCGTATATTATGACAATTTAAAATTAATTATAATTCAATGGTGCATGATTCCAGTTCGTGCACATTTACACATTTTCAACTTTGGAGTTTTTTCAAGTATTTTGAAATGTGGAAAAAACTTGAATCTATAAGTTCATCTATAATAGTTGTATCATGATTTTGAGGTAATGTACATTGATGCTTAACAATGTTCAATAATGATAACATTACCCATAGTGAACCCATTATGTGATTCTCACCTTATCATCTTGGGTTATAATATTAGTGATGGATTAGTTTCATATGGGTTGGGAAATTTGTCTTCCAATTGACAATGTGTGATTTAGTTAAATTTCAAATGGGGAATGATCACTTTCATTTGCATCATGCTCTCCATGTGATTCAATAAGGAAAGATAATTATCCAATGCTTTGACAAAGAAACATCATCTCCAACAAGTTGAAATGCAACATTGTTTACTCACATATAAAAGTTTTCCTTTGCTCTTAAAAATTTCAAGTTTCAATTACAATTCATATTTCTAGTTTTATTATGTGGACATTGACTACTAAATTTTCATTGTAAGTTTTTCTTGGGGAAATTTTCACATTTGGATCCTTCTCAAAAACACAAAGGGGGTGTAAACGATTAGGTATTTATTTATTCTTGTACACTAGCATTTTCATTTCATTGTAATATTATTAAAAAAGGGGGGCCTTTGCAGACATTAAAATCTAGTATTTAATACTTGAATATGTCAATCTTGACTTATACCTATCGTATATGACTTGTGCATATCCAAATAGTTCTTACATTTTATTCCCACACATAACACATTGTTTATTAGCTTGGTCCATTATAAGTTGTTATAAGTCATGTATATGGACACTCTAGTCTATGTTAAATTAGATAAATATCTTATTCAGATATTTTTAGATAGCCCCACTTGCATTCCTATATCTGAAACATTAAACTTACACTTAGAAAATAACATCGATGTTACTATCATGAGGTTTAAATTACCTCTTTTTTCCAAGAAATGAATATTTTTCAAAATTAACCCCTTCCTATAAGTTGGCCCATTCACCTAGCCTATCGATGACATGACAAAGTACCCAAATGGATTCATATAAATATAAATCAAATCCACACTTAGTATTCACTTATAACTTATCTATAAAGAATATACACACTATTGAATATTGATAAAATCTACCTTATTCTTTCACAATTTCAAATCAAGCACTTGAATAGTCATCATCCATATATATGACACCCAAAGATAGGTCAAGTTCCAACATTTTCAAAATCAAATCCAAATTTCTTTGTGCATTTGTATATCAAAATAGCATAATTGTATATTCATAGAAGAACTATGTATGGCTTGACTTCACTCTTTGGAGTATTGGATATTTATACAATAATCAATCTTCAATTGGGGTGATTGGGGTTAGCTCAACCCAATTACACTTCTTCACATTATATAGATTTTCATTCTTCATAAGAGAACTTACAATTTTAAAGAAAATGAAGTTCATTTCTAGATTTGTGCATGTAGTTGAGGGTCTAAAATCACATAAATAGATACATATCATACAAAAACACTATAATTTATCATCATAACAATGCAAATTTATCTAGGATTATAGTAATGTTAGCTTTAGTCATTGCCATCAATAATACTACCTACAGATGATAGTACCAATATTGAACACATAGATAATCAATTGCAGATCTTGATGAATCATTGATTCTAGTTTGTTCACATGGTTAAAACACAATCACAATCAATTAGTAAGACAATAAAGTAAAGTATATTTATCTCTTTACTACTTTCTATATATATTAAATTGAATTATCATATTTATTTCAATCAATTACAATAATATTTATGCTCAAATATCATATATTTTAATCTGAATTAACTATACAATTCTAGCCTATTAAGTATCACTTAATCCAAAAATAAGTTAAACACTAATCTCTACTTCATCTTCATGTCTCTTTTGATGGTATTTTACTAAATTACTTCTGATTTTAGCATTTATTATAATATTACACTTACCATACTTTGTGTAAAAATTAGTAGTTTTATGGGTTATGAAGTGCATCATTTTGAGAGATCTATATGTGCAATTGTATCCTTTTATACTTTGAAATGTGTGGTTACACATAGACACACCCCTCAAAGTGGGGTAAAATATAGACCACTAATAATAATCCCAAGGCATTTATTTAGTCTTATTTTATTTTTGTTGATAGTTAGTCCAATTTAAGTTTTAGTGGTGCATTTTTTTACTTTCAATGATTCTCCCACCTTCATCTTAACTCCCCATGATTATCTCTTATTTCCCATTTTTTGGGGGCTTTGTGCTAGAAATGCATTGACTCTCATAGTGCCTAATAGAATCATCTTGATGCTTCTGGTCCTTTTCATTGGTATTTTATAAGGATATAACCATCCCCTTATGTCATTTATCTTTTCTTTTAAACATTAAAAGTTTATTCACATGCCAATAAGGACTTTATTTTCCATAAAGTCTCTGAAGTAGATATAATCAAATATTTTTGGTGCACCAAAATCACAGTGCACAAATCAAGGCATGAAAATAGAAGCTATGAAGCATGGGAACCCAATCATAAATTTATTTATTTTCCATTTGTTACCCACCAAAAACATCTTGATGCTCCTGACACCATATTTCAATCAAATCCATTTTTTTAGGCAAGTGAGTAAGCAAGTCTGACCATGTGTTTACATGTTGAGTTACAACAATCTACGATAATGATTTATTCAAAATACACCTACTAACTCTATGCATTTGCCTTCCTAGTTGAATTTTATAATTAATTAAACGTATTTATTTATATGTAGTGTATTTTACATTATTTTAATGTTTAATTGAATATAATTAACTCATTTACATTACATTAGTCTAATTAAAGGCTAAGATAAACACATAATACTATATAAGGTAACATATAGCCAAGTAAATATAATTACTCGAGTTTAATAGAACATCTAAGGGATTGACATATATTAATACATATACCATATGGTGGAGTAAACCCATAGCAACATAATTTAACTACTTGTTATCTAATTAAAAACTATTCTATAGAAAGTGAACTCCAATAATGAATATTTAAAAACTAGAAAATGAATTTATTCATCTAAAATTTTGAAAATCTACATAAAAATTGTCAAATTTATTATGAATTGGATTTACTTAAAACAAAATATTTTGAATTCTAAAATTTTAGGAATTATTATTTATCTTTTTATTTTGCATTTTAACCAATCTAACAATGGGGTAAGGCCCTACTTTTGGTAATTTATGTTAGATTGTTTATGACAATGTTTTGAAAAAAAATCAAAACTTTTGAATCTTGAACATCACTAAAGAAACTTCAACCTAATAAGGAGACCATTTTAAGGGTATTTTATCCTAAATCCCTCCATGATTATATATAAGAGTTAACATCACCAACATCTTTCATTAATATGTATATTAAAAAAGGTTGGGCTTATTCATTGAAGTTTTCATGAACTCATATAACATCTACTATAAAAAATTACCTTTTAAATCACATACTTGGTACAACTAAAAATAAAACTAGTTATGTCACATGGTTCATATGAATCCAATATTTCACATGTCCATCCACTTATGTGAATTACTTCATTTGAAAAAATCATTACAACTACTAGAAAATGTCAATTTAATATTGTAATGTAAAAATGTGATAAGCTCAAATGATATTATAAGTCCAAAATTTTGAAATAGTTTATTTGATTTTTAATGTGATAATTATATTCATTGATGATCATACTTTTCCTAAAGGTTGATATTGATACCAAATTTTGATGAAAGTTTTGTAAACTAGAAATATGATATGTATATGTAAGGCAATAGACAAATGTTGTATATAGTTTATAAGTTACAATAATTTAGTATTTTTTCTTTTTTGAACATAAATATTGGAAACTTAAGCTAGTGTAATCCTCCTTGATAAGTAATGGAATAATAAACCACAACATAGAATCAATAAATACAAATACTAAAATTACATATAAAATCAAGTAAATCATTTTTAAATTTATGGCATTATCTGAAGTGAATACTTCTTATGTGTTATCCTATGATCCAATTTGATTTTCCATCAAAATTGCTATCATATAATTGATGAGTCATTAACCTATATTAAACTATTATGCATAAATATGTCTCTCATCAAACTTGCTTAAACATGGAACAATAACTAAATCTAAAAAGAGACCCCAAAGTCCCACAAAATATGTGAAAACTAATGTAGCTAGTAGAAAACCAAATTTTATACCTATGATTGGATCATAAACAATATGTTTACTCCAAAAAATATAAAATAATAACAAGAAAATATATAAAGGAAATGTGGATTTATTTTATTAACATTATTGGTTTTTCATAACATAAAAACACCATAGTTTGGAATACAAAAAACCAGCTATAAATACTAATTAGCAACAATAAATAGTTCTTAAATAAATATATTAATCAACCCAAGAAGTTTCCAACCCTCACAATCCCTTAGAAGCCAATCATATCATCAATTATCAAAAGAAAACATATTATATGTAGCCCTCTAAAAGAAATTATGTCAACTAGCAACATCCTCATACAAGCACCATCCATCATAAAAATATCAGAAGAAGACCAAGTGAATCATGTGCCAAATAATATGCAAAATAATGGCCTAATTTATTATGGCTCTACAAGTCAACAATAGTTTAAAAATCATCCCATGTACAATATCATAAAAGCATAGTCATATCAAACTAAATAATCATCTCTCACACCCTGTAGCATCATCAAAACAAAATTTTCCATGGCTCTATAAAATTGAATAATCATTCCATAAATTGTAGCATCATCAAAACCAATCATGGCATAACCAATCTAACATAAATTACTAAAATCGGGGCCTTATCCCATTGTTATAAATAGAGTTTATAAAGTTACATCCTCATCAATGGACTAGATCAACATAGTGGTGACATCTAGTGTCATATTCCATTCCCACCTTATGCCTAACTACCCTCCCCAATGTATTGAGAGTTAATAATAAATATTCTCTTGCATGACTTGCTTACATAAAAATAACAATCATCCTCCTCAATTATGCCGTCCAATTTAGATGGAATAGTGGGAGGTGGAATGTTATGTGAATGATATAGTCCTTTCAAAATCTCACATTGTTAATACATTATTTGGTACATGCTCTTTATGGTTAAAATTGTATATCTATTTGAAGCATCATTCCAAACCCAATCTGAGAATATCATTAATAATTGAACGCTCTTTTAGATTTTATAAGCACATTTTAATTAACAACAAGAATATATCCAATCTTTAGAGTATTCAAACAAGATTAGAATGATCATTATAAGGATAAGCATTTAAGATCTCTTTGACCATGTTATTTGATGTCGTTCAAGTTTCAATCTAGATTTCAAATTTCCTAGTAAATTCCCCCTTGAAAAGCATTAGATCATTTTACATGCCCTCGAAAATTTATTATTTCTAATGGAGAATAAATTTTTTTATTGTCATCTTCCACCAATATTCCTTTTAGGTAATTGTTTAGTTTCTTCAATTCCACTAAGTTTGCTTAGTCATCCATAGCATATTCAAAATTTTAGGAAATCACATGGGACCTATCATCCTTAGCATCACCAACATTCTCACTATATTTTTTAGTCAACCTAAACTTTAGTTTAAATGGTGTGGCCATCATGAGAACAAGAGTAAAGAAAACACAAGTAGCTTGAAGGAAATATTTTTTTATATGCCTTTGAATGAATACAATGCTAAAGAAAATTGTAGATTTTATAATTTCACCACAACATAACATAAGGATAATACCATTGTTTAACAAAAGGACCTTCTTCATCAGTCACAAAAACAACGAGCCAAAAGATTGTTTTTACCCTATTTTAAATCCACTTCATTTTCAAGGCATCCAACACTAATTATCATTATTTTTTCCATAATTTGTGAAACAAATACTTATGAGAGTATGAAGGGCACATCGACAAACATTCATGTGATTATCACCCAAAACCCCATACAAAGAAATTAAAAGGTTTTGTTTATCAATCAAGTCTTTATGATTTTTAAGCATTATGGTGCACTTTTCCTATATGTTATAGTTAGCCAAATAGTCAACCTTATTACCCAATTATAAAAAAATGATAGATATATTCATCAAGATACTAATATTAAATTCATTATCAACACATAAATAACAACCATAAACTATAGGGTCCACTTTATAGGAATAAGGGAGATTTAACACAGTAATGAAATCAAAATAATATACCACTTAATCATCCCACTCTATTTTTTTTTTAATTCAAAAAAAAATGTAAATTCTAATATTTGAATTATAAAATATGCATAAATGTTAAGTTTTAGTAACACAAATATATATCAACCATTAGCTAGTGAGGACTAACAAGGAATAATGTGTAAACTATATCCTGCCAAATATTGTACCACATATCTTCGTATCTTTACTGCTTAGTTGAAATTTGGATTTTATTTTTCCATCTTTATAACCTATCCTCTTATAATACCTCTTCATATTTCAATATATTAATATTTTTATATTTATGAAAAAACTTGTATCACATATTTAAATGAAGTAATTTTAAAAATGAAATTAAAATAAACTAATACATGGTTATTCGTAGAATTTCCAATATCTCATTATATAACACTTTCAATAAAAATATCATATTCGTGTTTAGCATAAACCTAGAAGAGAATGTAATATGTGTACTTGCGTACAAAAAAATCATATGTTGTTTTCATCCAAAACAAATTTAAATTTAATATTTTAATCTAACATCATAATATTGGTGTCCATAACCATGAACATCTCAAATACAATGGATCAAAATTATGTCCTATATTTCAAGTTTATAAGGCTCAAATTCATTATTATAGACTAAGAAAATGATATTTTCTATGTATTTTTTACCATAGAAGATGCTCTAATATAACTATGCAACATATAAATTCACTTGGTTTTTATTAAAACATAAATATTAAAAGTTGTTTTTCAATTGGCTTGTCTAGTTTTGAGAAGGCAAAAAAAGGCCATTGTGAACAAAAGGCCCTAAAATATTCCCTTGATTTAACCATTAATATTTTCCTAAAGGAAAATGACCACCGAGAAATGCATGTGATTCCTCAAGCAATTTTTTGGCCTCATATATCCTCTTACAATGCAAACTTCATTAAAATTCAGACTTATATTATCTAGTCTATCTCAAAAAATTTACTTCTAGGTGTTCATGGAAACACACAATAATAAATCATGATGGGTTTAAAAATTAGATGGCATTAATAAATATGAGAAGATTGAGGAATGTACTTAGAAACCATGTAGACAAAACCATTCATCAACAAGAACACAAAGATATAAACACTATAGCAAGATTCAATTATTTTACTAGTTTACAAAAAATCAATGACAATATATGTATAAGTGAATAATAATTTTGGAATACAAGGTCAAATCCTCCCAAACTCAATGCACATTTATTCATTTAATGTCAATAAATATAAAAGACAACTATTGTAAGAATGCAATCATTTCATATTTTAACAATTAGTCTTCTTGATGTTGTTGAGCTTTGGCAACCACCTCAAGGGTCATTTCCTAATACTAGCATCATCTAGCACTAGCATTAGGTATTTTCATTAGAACTAACACTTAGGTCAATAGAATTATTGTTAATTGGAAAAACATGCTTGATATTAGAACCAATGGTTCTCATGTTTCCACCCAAATAAATTACTCCTTGAAAAGTAATGGCTTTCATTACTCCAGTAAGAGAGACCAAGTGTGAAAATAAAATCTCGACTTGTGCTTTGATAAGCCTAATCCATTTCTCTTGGTAATTGATTTGACTCACTTTAAAAACTTTATCAATGACTATAGAAATAATTTATAATGTGTTTGATCTTCATATCCATAATCTAATCCACTTTTGTAGGTAAATTGAAATCATAGTTCATCTCCCCTAGTTGGAATTACCATATTGCAGTAGAGGTTTAATTTATGGAAAATTTGAACTCCCAAGTCAGTAAAAAGTAAGATTCAAACTGACATGAAGTGGAAATTGATCTATAAAGTGTTACATCCTTCCTACTTGAAGATGGCACATGACCCATAATAAAGAGGTGTGATCATTTTATTAAGAGCATCTGAACCATCCATTTTGTAAGTGTCTAATTGTGGCCATGGTGTTGCTTGTATTTGGAGCTAATCTTCTTGTGGTTATCATGAACTTCATTTTGTTTCCACTCATTAAAATTAGTTGCTTTATCAACAGCTTTTTGATCTAAAAAATATTATGTTATGAGTATCACAAGGTAAGCTATGTCAATAAACATTAGAGTTTGAAACCTAAAACAACCCTTAAAGGGGTTTCCCTATAGATTTAGCTATGTTACAAATTGTGGAAGTTTTGATGCATTTTACTGCATTTCTTGTAAATATCCAATGAATAAATTCTTCATCAATGCCAATATTTATTTTACTCCAAAATGTTTATCTACTTTAATGTATGTGCATTATGATTCCATTTCAACCATGATTCATTTGGTTGTACACTAGGTATCCAAGGTGGTAGATTAGATCCTTTGACAATTATAAGTCAAGGAATGGCATACCATTTTTTAACATGTGATGTCTTAGTAAACTCTAAATATAACACATCTTTGATCATGCCAAAGTCTTGTGTCCATAATTGTCAAGAATAGATTCTTCATCAATAATTCATCCGAAGTATTAAATCTACTCCATGGAAAAGGAAAAAAAACTTCCCCAAATTATCACAGTGTAAGGTTTATATAACCTCTTGAATATGGTGAAAATGTTTTGAGATTTGAAGTATTAACTATCACTTGCCCCAAAGGTACAAAGTTATGCTGGAAGAAGTGATTCCACACACTAAAAAATAAAACATGAGAAAAAAATTATGAAATAAAGTAGTCAAGGTATGGCTGATAAAAAGTCAAGTCAATTTCATATGTTGCTCACTTATAAGGGATTCAAAATTTGTAGGCTCTATATTTAAATGTTAACTCAAATCACCAAAAGAAGGAACAACATTCTAAAAGGCATAGCTAGGTCCATGATTCTTTGAGTGGTTGGATTAATAGGTGGTCCCATAAACTATTTGGTTTTGTAGACAGAGTTAAAACCATTTCATTTCATTGATAAGGTGTATATAATGACAACAGTGACATGTTATGATTAAAAGTATTTGAAAAACATGATAAATGACATATCATAGACAACAATTAACATTCAACTCTTCTCTCCTACATAATTTATGCTTCTATGATTTTGTGGTGACTCTGCACCATTAAAAATAAATAATAGTGGCACACCACCATAAAATACAACATTTGTTTGTTTTAATGTTAAACATCTTCTATCAGGTTAAATAATTCTTTCCCAAAAATATTTCTAGAGGGACGATGGTAAAAAAGAGGAGCATCTAGTTGCACGGCATGTGTGATTTCTCATTGAAAATTTTGCATGGATTGAGAGGGAAATCAAATAGGAATCAATATGCAAGAGTGATTGAGAGAGACATGTTTGTCTTCACCATGTACTTATATTATATTTTGATAGTAAGAAGTATAGTGATAGTAAGAAGTATAGTAAAAGAATTTTGGGTCATGTACGTAAACATGTTCCTTTAGAATGAATATTTATCAATGGATTGTGAACATTATAATGATGTTTATCACAAAGTTTACAGCTACTTAACCCTATACCAAATTGTAAAGTATTATCTGGTTGATATTTAAAGGGGGTGACCAATGATGGTAGAAACCTTCAAGCACCAATCTACTTGTAAAAGAAGATATTCCTCGATCCTCTTCTAGCAATCAACTGGACTAATCCTAAAGTCATTCTCTTGATCCTCATCTAGTTTTCAAGTGGACTGTAATGACAATTTATATGCCCTTGCATTCTGTATGTTAAAATATGTGTTGATTATATATACATTACTATGATGACATACTCTTCACATGCTAACATGACTTAACACAATATTATCTTTATACATGACATGAGACAATTCAATTTTATTTTGAAACAAGTGACTTTCAATATATATATCTCATTTCAAAAGGGGTCATATTATTGGGCTTTGTCATAGAGACCAAGGCCTCCATGAGAAAATTTGAGTACTGTATATAGAATTCAAAGTTCATATATCATATTGGGATAATTATTTACAATCTTTAAACTTATTTTGGGGGCATGCACAAGGATTATATACTCCATTTTCTCATTCCATGAATGACAAATTTCATATTACTATAGATTCACATACATTTTGGGGCATGTGTAAGGCACATGTGTTTCATTTTACAATACATATTCAATTGGGCATGATACTAGTTCATGCACATATACACCATTTTAGATTTCAATTGGGTGTGATATTATTCTATGTACATTATGAAAATTTATAATTGATTCCATTATAGTGAGGCATGATTCTATTTCATGCACATTTACACATTTTAAACTTGGCAATATTTTCAATTATTTTGACATGTGGAACAAACTTGAATATATAAGTCCATCTATAATAGTTGATTCATGATTTTGAGGTAATGTACATTTATTCTTAACAATGATCAATTATGATGGAATTACCCATGGTGAACCCATTATGTGATTCCCACCTTATCATCTTGGGTTACAATATTAGTGTTGGGTTAGTTTCATATGGGTTAGGGAATTTGTCTTCCAATCCACATTATGTCCTTTAGTTAAATTTTAAATGGGGAATGATCATCTTCAATTTCATCATTGTCTCCATGTGATTCAATATGGAAATATAATTATCCAATGCTTCGATAAGGAGTCATCATCTCCAACAAGTTGAAATGCAACATGGTTTACTCACATATAAATGTACTCCTTCCTTTCTCTTAAAAAGTTCAAGTATCAAGTATAATTTATATTTCTAATTTTATTATGTGGACATTGACTACTTCATTTTCATTGTAAGTTTTTCTTGGGTAAACATGAACATTTGGAGCCTTCTCCAAAATACAAAGGAAGGTGCAAACACTTAGGTATTTATTTATTCTTTTACACTAGTATTTTCATTACATTATAATACTTTAATAATAGGGGGCCTTTGTAGACATTAAAATCTAGTATTTAACATTTGGCAATGTCAATCTTGACTTACACTTATCCTACATGACTTTTGCTTATCCAAATAGTTCTTAAATACCATTCCCATACACAACATGTTATTTATTAGCCTAGTCCATTGTAAGTAGTTATTAGTCACCTACTTGAACACTCTAGTCTATGTTAAATTAGATAAATATCCTACTTAGATATTTCTAGATCACCACACTTTCATTCATATTTCCTAAACAATAACCTTACACTTAGAAAGTAACATCGATGTTACTATCTTGAGGTTGAAATTACCTCCCTTTGCCGAGCAATGAATATTTTTCAAAATTAACCCCTTCTTATAGGTTGGCCCATTCACCTAGCATGTTAGTGACATGATAAATTACCCAAATGGATTCATATAAATATAAATAAAATCCACAATTAGTATTCACTTGGCACTTATCTATAAAACATGTACACACTACTTCACGTTGATAAAATCTATCCTATTCTTCCCAAATTTCAAATCAAGCACTAGGACTAGTCATCATCCATGTCTAAAACACCCCAATATAGGTAAAGTGCCAAAATTGTCAATATTAAATCCAAATTTATAGGTGCATTCATATAGCAAAAGAGCATAATTGCACATTCGCATTAAGGGGAAGAACTATGTGTGGCTTTTATACACTATTTAGAGTATTGGATATGTATGCAATAGTCAGTAATCAATGGGGGTGATTGGGGTTAGTTCAACCCTATTAAACTTCTTCACATTCTCAAGTTTTCATTCTTCACAAGAAAACCTACTATTTTAAAGAAAAGAAAGTTCAGTTTTGGATATATGCATGTAATTAAGGGATAGAGATTGCTTAAATAGAGACATATCATATAAACACACTATACATTATGATCATAGTGAGGCAAATTTGTCTAGGATTATAGTAATGTTAGCCTTGGTCACTACCATAAACAATACTACCTAGGGATGACAATACCAAACTTGAGAACATAGATAATCAATTACAGATCTTGATGAATCATTGATTTTAGCTTGTTCCCACTATCAAAACACAATCATAGCTAAGCAGTAAGATAATCAATTGAAGTATATTTATCTCCTTAGTATTTTCTATAAATAGTAAATTGAATTATTAGATTTATTTTAATCAATTTCATTCATACTTATCCTCAAATGTCATATATTATAATATGAATTAACTATACAAGGTTAGCCTATTAAGTATCAATTAATCCAAAAATAAACTAAAGACTAAGCTCTACTTCATCTTCACATCTCATTTGATGGTATTTTACTAAATTATTTCTTATTTTAAAATTTATTATTATATTGCACTTACCCATACTTTGTGCAACAATTAGTAGTTTTATGTGTTCTGGAGCGCATCATTTTGAGAGATCTAGATGTGCAATTGTTCCTTTTTATACTTTAAAATGTATGGTTACACATAGACACACCCCTCAAAGTGGGGTACAATATAGACCACTAACAATAATCCCAAGGAATTTATTTAGTCTTATTTCATGTTTGTTGATAATTAGTTTGAATTAAGTTTCAATCGTGCATTCATTGACTTTCAATGATTCTCCCATATTCCTCTTAACTCCCCATGATTCTCTCTTGTTTTTCATGCTTTTAGGGCTTTGTGCTATAAATTCCTTGACACTCATAGTGCCTATTAGAATTCTCTTTATGCTTCTAGTCTTTTATGTTGGTATTTTCTAAGGATACAACCATCCCCTTATGTCATTATTTTTTGCTTCTAAACATTAAAATTTGATTCACATGCTAATAAGGACCTGATTTGAATTTAATTGTTTATGAACACACAAGTGTTGTAGCTCATTTGAAAATAAATATCAATAATATAGGAGAGAGGTTATTAGCACTCAAAGATAAATTATAAGAGCAATAAATAAATCATTAGAGCATTTATCATTTTAAGAGCTATCATTTTATTAACTATTGTAGCCCTAGCTGGAGCCACTTCCATTTATTCAATTTCTATTTTTGAAATTTCCATTAATGCATTTTACTTTTTTTTAGCTCTATTTCCCATCTAGGTTCTCTGAAAGTATAAATCTAGTTAGTCTTACATTGATCACTAACCTTATTATATTGCTCTAAAACCTACTTTATTTTCCATAAAGTCTCTAAAGTAAATATAATTAAATGTTATAGGTTCACCAAAATCACAATGCACAAATCTAAGCATGAAAATATAAGATATGAATCAAGGGAACCCAATAATAAATTTATTTATTTTCCATTACCTACAAAAATCATATTGATGCTCCTAACACCATATTGGAATTAAATCTATTTTTATAGGCAAGTTAGTAAGTAATTCTAGCCACATGTTTTCAATTTGAGTTACAACAATCTAAGACAATGATTTTTTCAATATACACCTCCTAAATCTATACATTTACCTTCCTAGTTGACTTTTATAATTAATTAGAAATTTCTATTTGTATGTAGTGTATTTTACACTTATTTTAAATGCTTAATTGAATATAACTAATTTTTTTTCATTACATTAATCTAATTAAAGGCTAAGATAAACACAATATACTCTATAAGGGTACATATATCCAAGTAAAGATAATTACTCGAGTTTAATAAAGCATCTAAGGGATTGACATATATTAATATTAATACCTAAACCATATAGTGGAGTAAAGCCATAGCAACATAAGTTTATCACTTTTTATCTAACTAAAAACTATTCTATATAAAGTGAACTCAAATAATTAAAGTTTAAAAAATAGAAAATGAATTTATTCACCTAAAAATATGAAAAGCTACATAAAAAAAGTTGAGTTTATTATGAAGTGGAATTAATTAAAACAAAATCTTTTGAATTTTAAAATTTTAGGAATTTTGATTTATCTTTGTAGTTTTCATTTTAAGACCCTTTGAGCATTTTTGTAGTTAATGCAAACATCCTATTTGAGGGGGAACAACTTAGAAAAATAATAATAACTTTTGAATCTCAAGCATCACTAGAGAAACTACAACATGATAAGCAGACTATTTTAAGGGTACTTTATCATAAATCCCTCCATGATTGTATATAAGAGTCAACATCACCAACAACTTGCATTAATATGCAAATTAAAAAAGGTTGGGTTTATTTATATAAGTTTTTATGAACTCATATAACATCTACTTTTAAAAATTACTTTTTAAAGCACATAATTGGTACAATTAAGAATAAAATTATTTATGTCACGTGATTCACAAGAATCCAATATTTCACGTGTTCATCTACTTATGTGAATTGCTTTATTTGAAAATTTCATTACAACTACTAAAAAGTGTGAATTTAATATTGCATTGTAAAAATGTGATAAGCTCAAATTTAAAAAATTAGAATGATTTCTTTGATTTTTAATGTGATGATTATAGTTATTGATGATCATACTTTGTCTAAAGGTTGATATGGATACGAAATTTTGATTAATGTTTTGTAAACTATAAATATGATATGTAGATGTAAGGTAATAGCCAAATGTTGTATATAATTTATAGGTTACAATAACTTAATATTTTTTTCTTTATTTAACATTAATATTGGAAACCTAAAATAGTGTAATCCTCCTTGATAAGTAATAGAACAACAAGCTACCACATAGAATCAACAAACACAAATACTAACATTATATATAAAATCAAGTAAATCATTTTTAAATTTATGTCATTGTCTGAAGTGAATACTTCTTGTGTGTTATCTTGTGGTCCAATTTGATTTTACATCAAAATTATTATCATATAATTGACAAGTCATTAACCTGTATTCAACTATTATGCATAAATCTATCTCTCATCAAACTTGCTTAAAAATGGAACAATAACTAAATCTAAAAAGAGACCCCAAAGTCCCACAAAATATGTAAAAACCTATGTATCTAGTAGAAAACCAAATTTTATACCTATGATTGGATCATAAACAAGATGCTTACTCCAAAACATAGAAAATACTAAAAAGATGATATATAATGGAAATGTGGATTTATTTTATTAACATTATTGGTTTATTATAATAAAAAAGACCATAGTTTGGCATACAAAAAATCAGCTATAAATACTGATTAGCAATAATAAATATTTCTTAAATAAATATATTAATGAACCCATGATGTCTCCACCCCTCACAATCTCTTATAAGCCAATCATATCATCAATCAACAAAAGAAAACACATTATATGTATCCCTCTATAAACAATTATGTCAACTAGCAACATCCTCATACCAGCATCATCTATTTGTTAATTGATAACAAATAGCGTGATCAAAGAGGTCTTAAATGATATGCCTTATGAAAACACATTATATGTATCATGTTATTTGTTATCATTCAAGTTTCAAGCTAGGTTTCAAATTGCCTAGTAAACACCCCCTTGAAAAGCCGTGTATCATTTTACATGCCCTTCCAAAGCAATTCTTTCCAATGATGAATAAAATTTTCTATTGTCATCTTCTACCAATATTCCTTTTAAGTAATTTTTTAGTTTCTTCAAGTCCACTAAGATTGCCTATTCATCCATAACACAGTCAAAATTATAAGAAATCACATGGGACCTATCATCCTTAGTAGCACCAACATTTTCACTAGGTTTTTAGTCACCCTAAAATTTAGTTTAAATGGTGTGTCCATCATGAGAACAAGAGTAAAGACAACAGAAGTAGCTTGAAAGCTAATTTTTTTAATGCCTTTAACCGAATACAATGCTCAAGAAAATGATAGAGTTTATAGTTTCACCACAACATAACATAAGGATGATGTTGTTGTTTAACAAAGGAACCTTCTTCATCAATCACAAAATCAATGAGCCAAAATATTTTTTTACCCTATTTGAAATCCACTTCATTCACAAGGCATCCAACACTAATTATCATTATCTTGTCCACAAGTTGTACACTAGATACTTATGAGAGTATGAAGAGCACATCGATAAATATTCATGTGATTGCCACCCAAATCCTCATCCCTAGCAATTTAAAAAAATACATATATATCAATCAAGTCTTTATGATTTTTAAGCATTATGGTGCACTTTTTCTATATGCTACAGTTAGACAAATAGTCAACCTTATTCCCCAATTATAAAAAAGTGATAAATATATTCACCACGCTACTAATATTAAATCCATTATCAATACATAAATAACAATCATAAACTTGAGGGTCCACTATATGGGAATAAGGGAGATTCAACATAGTAATGAAATCAAAATAAATTAGTACTTAATCATCCAACTCTACTTTTTTTATAAGTCTAAAAAAAAGGTGAAAATTCCAATATTTGAATTCTAAAATATGCATAAATCTTAAGTCTTATTAACACAAATAAATATCAACCATTAGTTAATGAGGACCAACAAGGAATAATGTGTAAATCATCACATGCCAAAGATTGTACCACATATCTTCATATCTTTACACTCAATTTAAATTTGACTTTTATTTTTACGTCTTTCTAACATATCATCTTGTAACACCTCTTCATATTTCAATATATTAATATTTTTCTATTTATGAAAAAACTTGTATCAAATATTTAGATGAATTACTATAAAAAAAAAGAAATTAAAATAAACTAATACATTGTTGTTCGTGTAATTTTCAATAACTTATTGTATAACATTTTCAATACAAATATTATATTTCTATTTAGCAAAAACTTAGAAGAGAATATAAGATGTGTACTTGCATAAGAAAAATTTGTAAGTTATTTTCATCCTATACAAACTTAAATTTTATATTTTAATCCAACATTATAATATTGATGTTCATAAACATGAACATCTCAAATACAAATGAATCAAAATTATATCATATATTTTAAATTTATACAACTCAAATACATTGTTATAGATTAAAAAAATATTTTTTTCTATGTAATTTGTATCATAGAAGATGCTCTAATATAACTATGTAACATATAAATTCCCTTGGTTTTAGATTAAATGTTAAATATAAAAAATTGTTTTTCATTTGTCCCTATTTAGTTTTGAGAAGGGAAAAAAAAAGTCATTGTAAAAAAAAAGGCCAAAAAGATTCTCTAGATTAATCATAAATATTTTCCTGAACGAAAATGACCACCTAAAATAACATGTGATTCTTGAAGCAATTTTTGGGCCTCATAACTCCTCCTACAATGCAAAATTCATTTAAAATTCAGATTTATATTATCTAGTCTATCTCAAACTTTTTATTTCCAGGGGTTCATGAAAACACACATCGATCAAACAAGGGTTCATGAAAACACACATCGATCAAACATAAAAGATTTATTTTCGAAAGGTTTAAATCAATTAAAAAGCATTAATAAATACGAGAAGATTGAGAAATGTATTTAGAAACTATGTAAACAAAACCATTCTATCACAAAGATAGATATAAATATTAGAACAAGATTCAATAATTTTACTAGTTTACCACCCAAAAAAATTAATGACAATATATATGTATAGATAATGACAACAATGACGTGTCATAGCCTAACAAATGACAGATCACAGACAACAATGAACATACAACTCTCATCTCCTTCGGACACCCAGAATAGCATTACTAATCACGTAATGTATGCTTCTGTGATATGGTGGCGACCCTGTACCATAAAAGACAACACTAGAGGGAAGATGGTACGAAAGGAGGAGCATCCAGCTTCACGGCGTGTGTGATTTCTCGCTGAAACTTTTGCATGGCTTGAGCAGGCAAGCAAACAGGAACCGATATGCCTTCAATTCCATCCCTGTTGCGCCGGGGAACGTAAAAGCTAATCCCTCCAGGCCCAGTTCCGACATCGCCTTTCGCTGGCCCTCCGTAGACTGCCTTCCCCGATCCAAAGTCCACATCTCCAAACCCAATCCTGGTTACATCAGACACCACGAAAGAACCTACCACAGTAAAATGGGGCCGCCCCTTTAGCTCCATCAGATCGATCACAGACCGCATGTATTCGTCGTTAACAGCTTTTTTTGATGTATTAATTAACTCCATTGCATATGACAAGGGCTTGTTCGCCAGCAGTCCGGCTTTGCTCTTAGCGCAGGCTAAGCTGATTGCGTTGCCGTAATAGCCCTGAGGAAGCGGGGGTTCCAATCTGTAGCGGGTATCTAATGCGAAAATGAGCCGCACTTCCTGCTCTGCGGGCATATCGAGGGCTCTGGTTCTCAGCCGCCACAGGCAGGCGGATAATACTTCGAAGGTGGAAATTTTGTTATGCCCAGCTGCTTGTCTTTTGAGGGAGGCTATTTCCTTGGGGCCGAAGAAGAAGGAACTGTGTGTCATGTCATTTACAGACACGATTTCGCCCAGGACTTGATCGTATTCGTATAGAGGGACATTGATAGAGGGTTTGGAGCGAGGTTTTAGGGTTTCTCTTTTCCAAACAGGAAAAGTTGATGGGTGGGGTGCACCCATGGCCATTTCACCCAGAGCTCCCATCATCTGAACCAGCCCCACCGCGTCTGCCATGCAGTGGTTCAACATCAACGCGAATATGAAGCCTTCACATTTCAATCGCGTAACCTGCATATTTATAAAAAATAGTGAGCAAATTGCAACAGTAGGATCAAGGACATCCAAGAAAAAATTCCGAACAACAATTTAGAAACCTGAATGAGAAGAAGGGGAGAGTTAATGACGGTGTGTGGGGTGAGAATATCGTGCAGTAGGTCATCCCAGCAGGGAAAGGGCGGCTGAAGATCCCCAAAGTCGGCGAGAGAAACATCGGCATCTGCTTCAACAAACAGCACTCCTTCGCCTGTGCATTCCACGGCCAGTTTACCAGCTTCAGCCTCCCTCAGCCTTCCAGCAAAAGGATAGTAAGGCACCAGAACCTTCGCCAGTGCATCTTTGATGACTTTGGCGGGATCTTGGAACCTTTTCAACATGTTTCGCTCATAAAATTGAACAACGGGAATGTGAAATCTCAGCCCCGGCTGATCATCGATGTTGGAAAGGTATAAAAACTCCTTGGGAGTAGGCAACGATGGAGCCACCAGCACAGCTGGCTGCCTGCTAACCTTGAATTTTAGAGCAGCCATACAAGACGATCAGCTGGCTAGAAATAAAAACAATGATACGACACACAGGTTTGCAATAACAAGACAGATAATGAAAAGAATGAATGCATGGATGGAAATGAATGAATGAATTTAATACGTCCACAAACAAGACCAGATGATCTACGGAATGATAGTTGTATTAAAGTTGTTCATGATAACAGGTATTTTCCACGGATTTCTAGAGACGTGAAAAATATGATTTTCTTGAAATGTTTATATCGTGCACACTAATTTTTCGGCCATTTAGTACAGCACAAAAAAGTCAAAGAATATTTATTTAGGTAGTAAGAATTTCAAATTCAAAGTTGTTGAGGATTTTAAAGAATTTGTGACCCCACTTATTATTTACATTTATATTATTTTTTCTTTTTTAAATAAATAATTCAGTTTTTATTATGGATTTTGTACTAATTTTTTAGAACGAAAAGTTATATATTTATTTAGGTAGGTCAAATGTCAAGTTCAAAGTTGATGAAGAATTACAAATAATTTGTGATACCAATTCTCATTTGGACCCACATTTTTTTTTCTTTCTTTTTCTAAATAAATAATTTAAGTTTTATCAAGTTCAAAGTTGATGAGAAATACAAATCATTTGTAACCCAACTTTTCATTTGCACCACTTTTCCTTTCCTTTTCTTTTCTAAATAAATAATTTAGCTTTTATCATGGATCCTTTAACTTTGCTCACAATTTTTTTGGAACAAAAAGTTAGAATATTTATTTAGGTAGTCAAGCACGTGTCAAATGTCAAGTTCAAAGTTGATGAGGAATTCAAAACATTTGTGACTCTACTTCCCATTTGCACCCACCTTCCCTTTTATTTTATTTTCTAATTAAATAATTTAACTTCTATCATGGCTCCTGTAACTTTACTTTTCTCCGAAGAGGGTGAAGATAAAGATAAATAAAATGACTTTTCCCGGAGAGGGTGAAGATAAAGATAAATAAAATGACAATAATGGTTAAGAACTTTTATCGAATATGACGGACCCACTTGTTGGAAGTGGCTAGGAAGACAAGTTAGAGGATCCTCCACCTTCACCCCTACTTGTAGTTGCTCCCCTGCTTAAATTTATTTTTGTTTGTAAATTTTTCACATACTTCAATCACTAATAACAATGATTTTCTACTTATTAAGTTAGACCTCCCCTCCAAATTTGAAAGAAAGAACTCCATTTATTTTGTGTATAGCTCGTCAATCGTTTTAATCAATCATTCACAGGTTTATAAGAAAGAAGCGAAGATCACTTTCATTATTGTTATCAAACAAAGCCGGGTCCAAAATTTTATTTTATGCCTTCCTCAATTTGAACTATTGTTTTATCTACACAAGGTGGAAATGTAATTTTCTAGTTGTTATGTACCTGACCGCATTAACATGTGACCCACATACATGACTTGCATTGCTTCGTGACAAACCAAAAATGTACTACTTATATTCTCTCTTTATCTTTTGGATTTTCTTTTTTTTTAAATTTCAAGTCTGATAAATTTGTGCATTATATTTTGTTGCATTTGAAGGTCATGTCTTGAGTCTTCAAAAAATATTGTTGCTTTCTTGGCCAAATTCTCATTAGCAACAATCCTAGTGCTGACCTAGATGTACCTTATTTATAATGCGTGATGCAACTTATTATAATCAACATTTTGAACAAGTCATAAATATTTATAGCCTATAAAAATCAATAACCACTATTTTTTTCTATTTAATATATATAACTTTTTTTTTTTTTTAATTTGATATTGTTTTACAAGGAATGGAATCAAAATAAAACCGTCAACCAATTTTAAATTGATAAGCATGGTTATTTTGAAATACTAGGTCTATCCCCAATATTCAATGGTCAGTATGAAATATCAAGCTTATCTTTAATATTCAATAGTTGATTTGAAATACTAGACCTATCTCCAATATTCAGTCGATGATTTAAAATACCAAGCCTATCCCCAATATTCAATAGTCAATTTGAAATACGTCCATCCCTAATATTCAATGGTCAATTTGAAATACGTCCATCCCTAATATTCAATGGTCAATTTGAAATATACCTATCTCCAATATTCAAAAGTATTATTTAGTTAACTTCTTTATTATTTTTTAAAACAGTTAAAATTAAAATTAAAACTTAAATTTATTATTTATATATATATATATATATATATATATATATTAAAAAAATTAAACATAATAATTTTTAAATAATAAAATATAAATTTTTAAAATTTTTGTTATTTATTTATATATTGTAAAATATATCTATGTATTTAATAATTTTTTCATCAATATTTTTATCCACTACACTTCAAGTAGCTAGGCCCGACCCTAACTCTTACATTTATGACAATACTAATGCTATTGTACTTTGGATTGATATTTATATAATCAAATAATGTGACGTAAGTAGAGTTTTCTTCACATGCTTTTAAGAGGATAAATTAGTAGCCAATGATGTTTGTAAAACCCTGCTCTCCAAAAGGTTCTCTATTTTATTTATTTGCAGAGCCTCGGTAATGACAACTCACTTCATATATGTCGAGTCTATTTTATTGACATGAAAAGAAATTGCATTTTGAAATTTCATCGTACAATGTCTAAGGTTGCTAATTTAGATATAGGTCTAAGTTTGTGTGTCTATTGAGTCAATATGAGTTTGGATTGGCAAGTAAGGAAACCATTTATTACATACCCTCATTTACATAGATATCAATTGTATCAAAGCAAGGTTTACCTTATTGGGTTGAGTGTTTGTGGCTCTTTTAGAGTCGGTTGTAAATTTTGAAAGATAACATTTATTATTGACCATTATGATGAACAGTCATGGGACATAGAGGAGTACCTCTTATAAGATAAAATGACCTAGAGTCACATATTTGGTAGAGATGTTGAGAGGAACCCAAACATGGTTAGATCTTATGGATGCCACACAAAGAATAGGAAATACATTTGCAGATGTAAGTGATGCTAGAGGATGAACTCAACAAAATCAAGTTGAAGAGATAGTAGATGAACTAGAAGACATATTTTTAAAATCCATTGCAAAGATGGGAAGAAATCCAAAGTTGGTCACCCATATCAATGGAGGAACTCTGAGACCTGAGGATTGTATGATTTAATTACAAATCTAGAGAAGTATTTTCACTATAGGTCAATAGAGGACCCAAAGAGAGTGAATATTTTCTACACTAAGCTGAAAGTACATGAAACCATGTAGTGGGATAACGTGCATTTAGAAAGGGAAAAGAAGAAAAGACCAAATTAAGACATGGGGTAGAATGGTTGCAATGATAAAAAGTAAGTTTTTACCTTTTGATTATTAGCTAAGTTTATTAAATAAGTTATAAAATTTGAGACAAAGAGAAATGAGTATGAAAGACTACATAGAGAAATTTTACAAATTCAACATTAGAGTTGGTCATGTGGAGGATGATCAAGAGAATATCTCAAGATGTGTAAATTGTCTTCAAATTTCAATACAAGATGAGTTTGGAATCTTTTAGTTCAATTTGGTGGAGGAAGCCTATCAATGTACATCGAGGGCAAAAAATAAATTGTCTAGAAAGAAACATAACACATCAAGAGGCAAAGTAAGGTTATCAACAGGTAGAGGAAGGAAAATAGTGGTAAAGGATAATATTATCATGAAGGAGAAGCTGATCCTTCTCAAAATCAAAATAAAATACAAAGAGGATGATATGGCACCTAAGATAAGACTTGATGGAAAACATCACTTAACATATTAAATGGGTTATTACAAAAGCCTCTAGATAAAATCTACAAATGCAAAATTATACAATGAAAATTTTTGTACCCATATGCTCCTAGTTTATCTCTGTATCACTAACTTCACTCAAACTATAAAGAATGGAAGTGTAAATTACTATACAAATGTAAGAGATGAAGGGTTAGTTGGACAATTATCAGGGTTGGTAAAAACTACTTCAGAACCAATCATTAGTCTTATCACTTATGTTGGTGTTATTATAGAGTTTCATAGTACAATACTATGCTATAGGAGTTGTGTGATGTTGCATAAAAGGACTTGGGACTTCTGATCACACTCACATGTGCTTTGGATAATGTTGCAATTGTTGGCTGAGATGGACAAGTTATGGAACAACGCTGAGATGTAGTAAATTGATAATGTGACTCAAAGCATCCTAGATCAATTGCCCTTCCTTCAAGATCAATAGTCCACCTTACATGTAATTATAGTACAAGATCTATAAATAGGTTGGCAACCTTCACTTATTTTAACCACTTTCCCTTGGAAGGTACTTGACCTACTTTGATGATCTCAAAATATGGATTTCTTGTTGGCATGTCCATTTGACCCTATTGTCAATTACTTGATCCAATTTTGATGGTACACCATAATCAAGATTAATCTCTAGCTAATAGAGAGTCTCAACAACATCAAAAGTGGAAAATAAAGGTGCAAGAGTTCTCCATTAAAAAATGAATGCAACCTAAGATAAGAAAGATGATTAGGATTGAAAACATCATCTCCTACTTATATGGTAATAGTATAGAGCCCATACTGAAGAGGATGAATCTTAGGATAATGTCCTATTAGTCCTTCATTTTACAGGTAAATCCATACTTGATAGCCAACCTAGAAGGTGTGTGGTGTTTGATATTGACCATGGCACTACTTGTACTCAGTGTTTGCTTACTACATAATGGCTTGCACTTATTTTATGTGTTTAATTAATTAAACATTTTTTTCAACTTACTTTTGATTTGAAGGAGTTATTTCCATTAATGGAAATATATAATAAGCTCCATTAATGGGTGCCAAAGGTTGGAAATTCAAGTAGACCTAAAAAATAGTGTGTGGTGGAGATGTGCATAGATCTGTTGTAGTTGTGTTGAATGACATATGGAATTAAAGGCACCTTATAATAGATATTTTCAAGGTCTGAGTCAGATGGATATGATTTTGACAAAGTGTTTACTTCTTATCCAAATGCAACAAACATGGTGAAGAAGGCTTGAAATAGAGGTCACCTCCAATAATTTAAAACTAGATTGGCATGGTGAGGAGGGCTTGACTAAGGGGTCTATGCAAAAAGTTTGCAACTGGATTGGCACCTCCCTTATTATTCTAGATGTTCAAATGGAACTACTGAAGATAAGAAGACCATTTTTTATGTCACTTTTATTGTAACTTATTTTGACTCTACAGTAACTACAGTGGCTTATAATTTGTGTTAATTATAGACTCCTTTATTAATATGTATTTATTTCAATGATTACATCCCTAGACAATGGTCTAAATATTTGTGTTATATGTGAGATAGTTTTTTACTATAACAATGAATATTTCATTATGGTAAGCAATTGGGTTACCATGTTGAGTGAGTATCGCACCAAGTGTATAATTAGATGCATTAGCTTATATCTCAAATGGTTGTTAAAGATCAAGCAACACAAGTACTGGACCAAAAAGTTATCATGGGTAATGATATCTCTATAATACTTGTTATACATCAATAAATAATGTTGTTGTTTGAGGTATAAGTTTGTGTCCTTATTTCCATTGAGTTGAATTATGCCTACATTGGGGTTCAAGGCAACCATTTATTTGGCCCCCTAAATCCCATTTGCATTAACATCAAAAACATCAATTGATACTACATCACAACTTAACTCTTCTTTAAAAGGATAGATAACATATGAGAAAAAACATTGGTGTATACCTTTGTTGTTGTATAAACTAAACAATCCCAACTTTTAAGTGTAATGAAATTAGTTAGATAGTTAAGAACATTCACAACAATGGAATATAAATATCAAAAGCAAATAAACAATAATATATATCAATAATGAGAGCATAATGGAGCATACCCACACCAAATATTGATAACAGAGAAAAACATTGAAAATATATGACCGAACCACTATGATGGGGACATCTCTATATAATTATCTTACATTAACCACTACCTCATATTTAGGCTCTACTACGACTATAGATAATCTAAATTGCTCCCAACATGAAGATATAAGAAAGAAAGAAAGAAAGAAAGGAATTATATTAATGTCCACAAATGACCAAGAGTAGTTCAATGGGACTAAAGGATACAACCAATAGAAATAGAAAGTTCTAGGAAGAGATAATCCTAGAGTACACCAAATAAATAAAGTACAAAGATAAAATAAAACAATGTGTAACTAACATAAGTGGTAAAGAAACTAATAAAAATTACAATGAGGGGTGAATAAAATCCCTGAGAGCATGTGCCAATGAATACTGAAGGCAAATATCATTGAATATCTATGTTAGTGATTGAAGTGGAGGAATCACCTGGGCCATTATCGATCATTATGAAAGATCTGATAATGTTATCTAAAAAGTATGTAGGGTTAGAGGAGCCAAGTTGGGGGATCCTAGGAGGAAGCAAGACATTTCCTCTAAAATATCCCCTAACATCTAATGCTAGTGTAACTCCCATAGTAGAAAAAAAGCTAGTAATATTAGTTTGCTCCTGTGGTTTGGGAGGCAACTAAAAAGTACTAGAGTCATGTCACTTGAGAGGGATAGATCCGTGATGTCAAGAGATATCAAGCTTGGAGATTTGAGTAGTCTGAGTAATAATGATGTGCTAAGATAAGTAGTGCCCAACTAATCTATTAGATCTAATGTGTGATATACTAGTGTCCAAAGGATGCTTAGTGCTACCGATCACCTGAGTGTGCTGAAATAAAGAGGTGATCAATATGGGAGTGATAGAGACTCTATGCTCCTCCTGTAGGGATCTATGTAAGAAAGTGAAAACCTTGTGAATATAAAGAGCTAGGGACCATTGGTCAGTATAACTAAATAAAGTATCTAGATTGTTATTTGAGTCTCTTTAGAGGCACTGATATCTTCCCTAGATCTCATAATAAATTGGGCATCTAAAAATGAAGTGGTCCTCTATCTCCACCACCTGAATGGAGTAAAGATGATAGATCTAGTTCTGATGAAGAGTGTGATGGTATGTTTCAACCCATAGCTGGTGGGAAGAAACTCTCATTTGGGCAAGGGGAAACCTCAAGCTATGGGACCAATGGTGTTGGAGATAATGAGGGCAATGAATAATACCATCCACCACATATAAGAAATTATCAACATATAAATCAAGCTTGGGACTAAGTGGGTATAGTGAGATATCCAAGTGGTCTAGATATATTGTTTGTAGATTTCCTCTCTAGTAGCCCTAGTGATAATGTCTTTAGTGGGAAATATCTTAGGAGGGGCATCTAGGTAATACATTAAAGGGGGTAGCCTATTAATAAAGATGTCGATAGAAAGAAGAATTAACCTAGTCTCAAAATACCAATAGTTCTGATGTCTGGTGGGTGTTAGTGAGGCAATCCTCTCTGAAGAGAAAAGTGCTAAGTAGGGATATCTCTCACGACCAGAAGTTGAGTCTCCTAGGAATCTGAGTCTGTGGATGTAAAAAGTAAGCCTTAATATAGTCTCAATGCATAGTGGGTGGGCAAAAAAAATAGAATGGATGATGTATTGAGTTATTTTCCATTTGCAATAGATCATGTGTTTTAACATGAGAGTTTGGACCCTCTCCATATGGGCTTAGTCAACGGACCCCAATATATGTCCCCAAAACTTTAAACAATATAAAAATATAGGCTTGATGATAGAATCAAACAAGAATAGCTTGGAATGGATGTCTTAGAAGTAGATTTGGAAACACTAAAATTCCAAAATAGAAAGAGAGACGTACCCCTTACAAAATCATGATTGAGAAAAAAATTTCATGCTAAAGCATGGACCATAAAATTGGACTCCCAAATAAGTGTAGGCTGATGTGATCTCATAAGTTCCTCTCTATGGATAAATTGGAATATAGAGAGATATCTCTTGGAGATATTGAAGATCATGACCTTAGTTTTACTAAGGTTGACCACAAGTTGTTGGAGTTCATGAAAACAAGCAAGGGAATTAAGTTGTCATTGTAATCCCTCTATAGAGTGAGAGGAGGAAAACATCATCGGTAAAAAGGAAGATGGATATAAGCACCTCATACAAAATACAACCATCATCCATATGAGTATGTTGCCAAAAAAACCCTCTAACTCATCAATGTATATGTTAAAAAGGGTCAGTAAGAGAGGGCATCTTATTTTGACCCCAATGGTACTTTTCACAAAGTCAAACAATCTAAAAAAGGTATGAAGCTACTCGATGATTGTCTCATAAATCCTCCATGCTACAAAAATCATAGAATCTAGGATGTTGAAATATCTCAACTTCTAGAAAATTAGGTGTCTCAAAACTAAGTCAAATGCTTTCTTGAAGTCAACAAAATAGTAAAAGACTTTGGAAAACCTATGTCAAGCTTTTTCTATGATATCCCAAAGTGTAATGATGTGGTCTATAGTTTCATGGTCCTTTTGAATCCCACCTACCCATGAGTTCTAATATTATTCCTTTCCAAGTATTTTGATAGCTACATGGTTAACACTATGGCATAAAGTTTAAAAAATGTATGCCCAATCATAATGGTCCTATATTACCAAGGATAGAGGGATCCCTTATCTAATGTGATATGACCAAGAGTGATGAAAGCTTAAAGACACCACTTGATAAAAAAAAGTGTGGCAAAGGGAAAGGTAAGGGAATCTACACCATATTTGATGAACTCAGCTTTGAGAGCTTCATAATTATCTGCTTTCTTGGTTTGTAATTTCAAAATAGCTATCTTGATGGAAGAAGGTGGAGGATTGTGAAAAATGGTAGCAAGATGGGATAGAACATCATATATGGAATTGGAATAAGAGAACCATGCTTTGGATGTGATGTCATAAATGGTGGTTTTTCTCAAGAGAAGAGTATGCCAAAAATTATTAGAGGAGTGGTGGAGATCAACAAGCAGTGGAAGTCATCTAGATGCAAGAAACTTTCATTTCTTACATCGAAGATGACAACAATATTCCCTATAAAGGGTGGGTATGGAGGGAGGGTCATGGGTCAAGGAAAATTGAAGTCTCTGGTGAAGGTATTTATACTAATTATCATACCATCAGTTCATGGGGTAAGTTCTATGATGGGTAGGGGATCTGGAGTAATGAATAATGTGGAGACAAGAATAAAGGATAGAATCCCAAAGTATTTGTCATAAAAACTAATATATGGAATCAATGGTGAAAAGACGGATGGAGTAGAACCTAGATATAAGGAGAGGTGGGAAACACAATCAATGGTTTAATTATCATCAAAGTGGATTTCAGTGTGTCAAGTGTTAGGGGTGTGGGGGAGGGGGGAATGTGGGGGGGAAGGGTTAGAATCAATATGGAGTTGAGGTAATATGAGGATGTCATAGATATGAGGGATGATGGATCTACTAGTGATAACATAGTACATAATGCTTTCACCACCACCATGGGGTAAACAAGTGAATCTACCAGAGCTAGAGAAGTGAGGATGTGAAGGCTTTGAGATTCACCCAATTAGAGGAGGTATCTCCCATAAGATATGATTGTAACATTATAGTTAGTAGAATCTCTCTATAAATTTAACTCCTCAAGATCTAACTCATGAATGCATAACTCATCCTTAGCAAGGTCATGAATAGGCATCTGAAGGTTCCCTATATGGGCATTAAAATTTCCCAAAAGAAAGATATCACCAATAGTGGAGAGTTAAGAGATCTCTTGATAGATGTCTAGGTGTGGGTCTCCATCAACATGAATGACAAATGAATATGTGGTGGGGGGAGAAGAAAACAACTATGAAGATGTCCAAAAAAGAAGGTGGATTTATTTAAATCTAAATCCATATGTATATGGATTGGACATCAAAAGACACAAGTGAAATTATCAACATGATGTTATCTCGAATGAGGTAAGCTACCCACTTGAACCATGAACATCACCTAATTTATATGTCTCATGATGAAAGGCCAAAACCCATGAGTACCATGTAACTGGATGAAGGGCCTACTCAAGGATCTCATGGGTCTCAATGAAGAAGATGAGATCTTAGGAAGAAATAACATCCTAGAAGGTGCCTAGAGAAGACCATAAAGCATCATTATAGTTCTAAGAAGTAATAAAGATGCCATCACTACCCACTAAGACCCAAGATTATCATCATGCTAGTGGTCCAGGTCGTGACCACCCAGTTGGAGGATAATCATGAATGGTATCCCTATAATCTCTAATAATAGCCCACTTATTCTTCTTCTTGGAATCTACCACTTGAATACAAGATTTTTGAAGCTCTTCCACCTGGAGTCATGTGAGATCAACATCTACATATATTTCCTTTGGAAGGGAAAAGATATTTTTTAATTTAAGGGCTTTTAGACACTCTGGTAGTTTGGAATTGGATAACAAGGGTGTTGTCCAACAATGTTAGATATTTGTTAATAAATATAACTTTCAAGCCCAAATATTCACATAAAAACACATGCCCTATCTATAAGGGATCAGTTAGTTTAGGGAGGCCATGAAGATGAAGGTTGAGTGCCTTGGTTTGACGTACCTTTTCTTCTTCAATTATTTTCTTGGATATCCATTTCCACAACTGGAGGTGCTTTCTTCTCCCTTACCACTTGAACCCATGAATTATGTTCTTTAACCTATTTGTGGATAGATTTATGTTGGGATGTGGCTTCTTTTTTAAGGTGTTCATGCTAAATGAATATCTCAAATTGCTTGTTCTAAATTTTTGAAACCAATTCATTAAGTTATTATAGGCATGGATAATATGTGGGGTGGTTTGGGTTTGTTCAAGTTTAGTGATTCTAGCTTGTAGATTAGCAATAATACCATATTTCTCCTATAACTAGTCTAAAACAGTGACAAAAGATCTCAAATTTTCAAACCAAGGGTTTCAATTCCAAATATCCAATTGCAAATGTTAGCACACTTAAATTTTGGAGTTAACACCTTATGATGCAGAAGAGTTTTAAACTCTTGTGCTAGAGGGAGCTCTGTTATATTCCTATATGAACCTATGAATGGCACAAAACCTACAAATTGTTGTGGTTTAGAAATATATGTTAATTATTAGACTATATATTCCTTTATGTATCTATTATTGGGGTTCACCTTCTGCTACAAAAGCTTCCATAATTATTTGCCCTTAAGTATGCAAAATTATGATTGTGTAGTTAGGTTTGGACTATAGTCTTCCAGTGAAATTATCTTTTGTTTGTATTCAAAAATAAATATCTAGAATATCTGATCACAACACTATACTTTTGGTTTTTTTAATGATTTAATCTTTAATGTTACACACCTACAAGTTCACGCATGCCCTAGAGCGTGTATCTCTTCAAAAATAGTCTTTTTTCTCCTCTAACACAAGATATGCCATAGTTGATCATTTTCATGACTAAAAATGTTTCTATCTACATAGCGCTGATGATTTTCACCTTCATAACTGCAACAATAGTGTTTACGACCCATTGATGGTGATTTTATTTCACAACACATTAGCATTTTCCTTTTGCAAAACTTGTTTTTCATCCTTCAGTGTCCAAGAATCCTTATGTAACTTTTATATTTCTATATCTTCAACTCATGATTCATTTCGGATCTTCTTGTCTACAAGCAATAATTATTTTCTACTAATTAATTCATTATTTTTGGTTCTAGTCTTTTCCTCTTGATCTGCTCACATCTATTTTCTGCTCATGTCTTCACCAAGGAGGAATAGTGTCTATTGGTCTACTCGCATATGGTAAATAGAGAAGGTACAATGTGAATAATACCTATAGAGAATACTACATGGCCTAATAGTTTGAACTGAAAGATCTTTCCCTATTTTAGTGATCACATTCACATTCCACATGAACTAATGTTCTTGACTATGGTTACAAACATATATGATGTTGATATATCCTTGTTGATATAAAATGATCTTAGGAAAAATAACTAAATCCACATTTTATCAATTAAGATGAAGTAAGCATTTCAACATAAATTCCTTCTTGATAAGAGAAAAATGGAAACTAAATGCCATGTTAGCAATCTGATGCACTCTTGAAATAAAAAAAGAACTGCCATGGTTATGCTTCTATAGACTTCAAATCTTAACCTTCTTCAAAACCTATTATATAGAAATTATCATGTGACTAAGTAAAAGGTTGTGCTAGCCACAAGTCCACCACACATATCCCAATACATGATCATAGTTAAAGACGTATCATGACCCACCCCTTAAAACCAACATTGTCTATAGCATTTGACTATCATTAGATGCTTCTCTAGAAAATCTTCATCCTCCAATGTCCCATCCTCATTGTCTAGACTCTTCCACTTGATAAATCCCACTATAATTATCCTCATCCACAACCTCTTTGTGGGTCTCTATAGGATTTTCTCAAGTTGAAAAATGATTCTTCCATACACATTAATCTTTGGTAACTTTGTTTGGGCTGAAATTCTTTCTTTAATGGCGTTCTTTAAGCAAGAAACATGAAAGACGAGATGTACTTTGGTTGAATAAGGTAATTTTAGTTCATATGCTACACTGCTTATATTATGTAAGACTTTATAGGGCTCGCAATACTTAGGTGAAAGATTTTTATCCTTATTCTATTATTTCAAGGACATTTACTTATATGGATTTAATCATGCAAAAACCCAATCTCCTACTTCAAAATGTATTTCCAAACAATGCTAACCAACTAGTTGCTTCATTTTGTTATGTGTCATTACACAAATTCTCTATGAGAATACAAAGTGCCTCTTAATGGGGTTTTATGTGTTCTTCAATTTCCTAAACATTTTGTTGATCTCTCACAATAGAGGTGAAGGATAGTGGTTGGTACCCATACAATGCCAAAAATGGAGAAATTTTGGATGAAGTATAGAAAGTGTTACACCTCCATTCTGCTAGTAGTATACATTAAACCTATTTCTTTATTTATCTAAAAAAAATTGAATAGAACCCTCCAATCACTTGTTGACCATCTTACTTTGGCCACCAAATTGAGAATGATATTATGATCTATGAGCTAATAGACCACCCAAGCAATAAAATAAATCAATCCAAAAATTGATATTAAATATAAACTTATTATGATCTTTGAGGTCTCATGTATCTTTTAAAATATGTCCATAAAAGTTGAAGCTATTATTTTTGCTACAAAAAAATGTAACGAGGAACAAAAAAGGACATATTGATGAGTCTATACACAAAAATAATAATCACATTTGTTTTGTTAAAGTTATAGTGTAAATGTTATAGTTAATTGTTAGTTAGTGTCTCACCCCCAACTGATGTAACTGTATTTTGATTAATAGGACAGTCACACACATCACCACATACTTCCATTCTCTCTTCTTCATTCTCTCAGCATTCATCTACTAATAGTGGTATCAAATTCGTTACTCAAAGAAGCTGGAGAAAGGTGCGAGTGACATCCATTGTTCAGGTATGTAGCTCAAGGAAACCCTGGTTCAAAAGGGTAAAAACTATGGAAATGAGGCAACAGTTGATGAAGGAAAGGATTCTAAATAATAGTATGCCATAGTGGTATTATATTTAAAACATAGCACTCATAATAGCTAGCTCATCGATTCTAACACATCCTGACATTTTACATGTTATAAGGATTGATATGTTAAATTTATTACAAGTATGAATCCTTCTAATTTTATTTTATTCACCTATGGTTAATCATATGCAATAGATGGGATAGGATATGTTAGCACTGTATTGAATAATGATATAAAAATCATAATAAAGAATGATAGGTATGTTCCTAGTAAGAAAACAAATATCTTATTTTTTTAGTCAATTAACTGAGAATCCCAACATTGATGTACATTTCTTTGAGAAACAGTGTGTTGTGTATGATGTCAAATAGGACATAGTGGTTGCCCTAGGTATTGGGTAAGATGGCTTTTCTAAGTTTTATTTCCCAGTGATAATCAATGTACATGCACGTGTGGAGGGAAACTCCACCATATAGGTGTATAAAAAGATAAAAATAGGCTTGTTGAACCTAATGTAGTCAACTTACATGCACTAACAGTGGAGAGAATATCCACTATCAAGGACATGCAAGAGGATGTAATTCCTCAATCTTTGATACATGTACAAGGAGTTGTGTAAGAAATTGATATGTCAAATTCATAGGTATTGATATTTCTAAGGAGTTATTTTTTAATCCTACTTTGAAGATGATCACATTTCAATTACTTCTCTCCACAATAGCTCAGTTTGGTTTCTTGTAAGTCCATGTACAAACTTAAGTAGGCTCCATGAGCCTGGTATATTATGTTTGAATAACATCTCCAAAATTCGAAATGCAAAACCATGGAGATTGGGCTGAAATTTTTAGCCAAAGCTGATTTTGTTGTTGGCAATCCTTTTCAGTTATTGTTTACACCAAAGTTCTCACATTGGATAACAATAAAATGTCAACAAACTATAGGTTTTATAATGATATCTTTAAAATGGTGTAAATGCAATGATGAAACTCTTTGGTCCTATTGTATTTGTAAAATATCGATACAAACTTAGAGTAGTCTCCAGTTTAGTCATTAAAGGAGGATGTTAAATTTATATTGTAAATGTTATAATTAGTTGTTAGTTAGTGTCTAACTGATGGATGGTTATGCCAACCTCCAAACTCATGTAACCACATTTTGATTAAGAAAAGTACAGCCACACATCATTATGTGTGATACATACTTCTAATATCTATCCATTCTCTTAGCATTCATTTGCTAACATTTTTCTCGTCAGACTTTGGAGACCCTATGATGAAATCCATGAGCACCTCCTCCCACCTCTCACTAAGAATGGATAATAGATTCAAAATTTCTAGAATCTTAATTATCTTACCCTTATCTTGTTGACACACCATGGATTCTGCCAAAATTTTATAGACTTACCTTAGAGCCCTCCCAAAATAATTCTTGTTTGATTTTATGATAAGTCTTCAATAATCTTGAGTTCCCACCAACTAGTGAAGCATGTATCTCTACAAGAACCTTTTGATTTAGGGTTGAGGCCTTGCACATGTAAGCATATCCTTGTACCATAGAGAGCCCCATTTTCATAAAAAAAATTATGACATGCTCAAATCATGTTGGAGTTTCTAAAATAGATTTTGTGTACTTATGTCATTTGCCCATTCCAATTTTTTTGCCTCCACCCAATCTACTTATAATATTGATATGGTACAAAATAATGTTTCTATGGACTCATCCTTCCTAGATAGTACATCGACCACTACATTCTCCATTCCTTTATTATATATGATCTAAAAATCATATCCCAACATCTTAATGTTACATTTTTTGTTTTTTTTATCATGATTTATTTTCACCTTAAAATGCCTTCCCTTCAAACAAGGTCTCCATTATTTGATTGCATGGAGAATTAAATCATTTCCTTCTCATTTATGAGATTTTGAAAATTATTACCCTTGAGTTGAAGACTCTCATAATATATCTTCACCTTAAAGTGTCTTCCCATCAAATAATGTCTTGATTGTTTGACTTCATGAAAGATGGCCATTGTTTTCTTCTCATTTATGGTTGTCAACAAATTCTTGCCCATGATTTTTGACTCTCAAAAGTAATAATTCATCCTTATTGCATGAGTGGTGAACATACCCTAAAGCATCACACAAATTCCATGGTGGCTACCTCATTACAATAGGAGTCCTTCAATAAAGTTATAAGTACTGTTGTTATGTTACCATAATTTTTGATAAATTGATGATAGTAATTATTGACCAAATTTCATTTTAGTAAAATTTGTTCAACCATTTTCATAGAGAGCCAAATAGTAATTGCAATAATAGGTCATTTTAGAGGTCCAAAATTATAGGTCAAGGAGGATAAAGTGTTTTGGCACCATTATAGTGTATGTCAAGTTCTCCACAAGTCAATTCTTGGCCCCTCATAAACCTAAGTTACTCCTCAAAGACCAAGTCAGGTTCTCTGAACAACTCAACTTATAAAAATTTCATGAGTAAAAGTAATCTGGGTTTATGAACCTGAATTACTCCTTCCAATGCTTTGCAGGTTTCCAATGATGCATGACTTTGGGTTTTCCAAGGAGCTTTGCTTATGACTTTTATAAGCAAAATCAATCAAAAAACCCAAAATGGTCTCGATAATGTTCCCCCCCAAGTGTCCCTTTAGACTTTTTTGAAGGGAAATTTGTTTTCCCAAGTGTCCCTTCAAAAAAATTTGAAGGGCACTTTTCTTTCTAAGTGACCCTTTGAAAAAGTTTTGAAGGGCACTTTTCTTCTCAAGTGCTCCCTTAGACATTTTCAAAGGGCACTTTTCTTCCAAATGACCTTTCAAAAAAGTTCTGAAGGGCACTTTTTAATCCAAGTGTCCCTTCAAACTTTCCCAAAGGGCACTTTGTTGTCCAAGTGACCCTTTGAAAAAGTTTTGAAGGGCACTTTTCTTCCAAGTGACCCTTTGGACTTTTTCGAAGGGCACTTTGTCTTTGGAAATTTCCTTCAAAAAAAATTTGAAGGGTCATTTCCTTTGTAAATTCCCTTCATAATTTTTTGAAGGGGCCCTGTGCCTTCCCCAAGTATCCTTCAAAACTTTTTCGAAGGACACTTTCCCAAGTGTCCTTTAGGAAAAGTTCCTGAAGGAACTAGCTATTGCCTTTCAGGTAAAATCCCCAAAAGAATTCCTTTAGATAAATTGTTTGAAGGAATTACTTTGATAAAATTGCCCAAAACAATAAGCCCAACCCAACGGATCCCCATGATGTGTTTCAGGACGTCAAGTTTAATATAGCCAACTAGTCATTGGGGTGTAAAGATGACGTGTTGTAGGATGTCAAATTTAGAGAAGCCAACTAGCCATTGAGATTTAAAGATGACATGTCACAAGACATGAAATTCATGCTTAAAGTCTTCAATCAAGGAGTAAATCCATTTAGATAACCTAACATGGTCTTAAGCAAAGATAGTGCAAATCAGCTTTCTCAAAGAGCTTTGCTTATGACTGTTACAAGTAAATGCAATCAAAAAGCTCGAAAAGGAGGAGATAATGCTTTGAAAGTTTTAAAAAGAGATTTCTTGTGAATTTAACAAGTAAAAGCAATCAAAGAACCTAAAGAAGCAAGAAAAATTAAAGTCACTTGGAAAACCTGAATGGGTCTACAGTGTAAAACGTAGATCTCAGGAAGAATCTAAGGTTCACAGTAGTGATCTGAGCCATTTCTTATGTAGGATCATCTCACCATTGATTTTTTAGCAATATCAGTTATTTCAAGAGGGCAAATCAAAGAGAAGGACAAACTCTAATGAAATGAGAGAACAATTGGGATCAGTTTCACCAAGATGGTGACTACAAACCATTTTGGAGGCTTTTATTTTGGCACCAAAGAGCTCTCTCTTCTCTCCCTCTTTTGATATAAATAGGACCCTTGGGCTCTTGCTTTATCATCCACAGATAGTATGCCATAGCCCTGCTAGAATGTTTTGCCATTTTCTTGCCTTTGAGCAAAGAAGCATAAGTCTATTTTATTTGTAAGTTCTAGACATTTGCATGGGCATGCAAGAGACATAGAGTGAAAACAAGTGATGGTTTATCCTTCTATTCTCTATCCTTCATGTTTTTGAGCAAATATTTGATCCAATAGGTCATAGAGAGTGCATTCTAGTTGTATAAGATTTTTCACAGGTGTAACCTTTTTTTTAGACTATACAAGTTGTCTTTTCTATTTATTTACCTTGTGTGATCTCATTCATTGTCTCTACATTGAAATACTTATGTTGGAATCTTCTAGAGCTTGAGTTATAGACTATATTCTATTGTATTGTGCATAAGTATAGGGAATACATGTGGATACTAATTCTTGGTGTATCACCATCTTAGACTAGGCTTTTTATTTATGAAAACTTTTGACTCTTCACTCATAAAAACTGGTTCAATAGTTTTATTACATAAAAGCTAATATAGGGAGATAACCCTTTCAACCTAGAGATTCATTTTCACTTATAGGCACACCCACAGGATTGAAAATGTCCCAATGTTGCCCAAATCTGGAGGAGGCCTGAATAACCCTATTCTAGGGTGCAAGGTTTGGAGATAATAGTTCTGGCATGCCTGATGGGACCCAAATTATTTCTAAGTTAAGGTGAATGTTGGTCTTGATAGGACTAAGTAGTAGAATTACCCCTAACACCACATTTGGTGACTCCAAAAGGGTGTGAATCCCTAGTTCTAGGCCAAGTTTTATGCATTATCTTACATAGTCCTCATAAGGTCCTTAAGATTTTCCAACTAAGCCCCTTGAGATAAAGCTTTTCTTGAAGAACAACACCCTGAACCACTCCTAGCCCTATTGAATCCTTGGTAAGGAAGTTTTGGGGAAGAAGCAGAAGAGGTTGAATAAGTTCAAGGAGAGGATGAAGTTGAAGAAGAAGAAGAAATATAGTATCATAGGGGAAGAAGAGAAATGGGAGAAAGGGGAGAGATAGATAGACGTCAACCTTTATCTAATTTTAATACCCAAAACCCAATAGAGCTTCTTGCATATGACCCCATCCCTCCAAATACTACCAAAAATCTTCCTAGTTTTAATGGAGAGAGTCCTATTACCCCATTTGAACATATTAGAGACATCTCTAATTTCTGTAATTTTCATAATATTACTAGGGCCAACATATCCATTAGGCTACTTACCATGTATTTAAAAGGCAAAGCACTTGACAAGTACAAAATGTTTGAGGGGGGATATATTATAATTTGGGATGGTTTCAGAGACATAGTGGTGATAAGATTTGAAAATAAGAGTGATCATGCTTCCCTAATACATCAGCTAAATGTAATAAGAAGAGGTTCAAATGAATCCATTAGAGATTTCAAAGAACATGGTACAGGTTGCCACCAATCATGAGACCTCCTCCTAGCTTTGTGTTCCCAACATACCTCAAAGGGATTGGTACTGATGTTGCTATTATGTTATATTCAATGGGATGATTCACTCTTTCAGGTGTATATGAGCTAACAATTGAGGCTGAGAATAGTTTGATTCAAGATGGAAGACTCCCTCCAAGAGTTTCCATGCCTTTAATGTCCCACAATTTTGTTGAAGCTCCAATCATGTCTCAGGTTCCCAATGAAATGTGAAGCCAAGAGCCTTTCCCAAGAAGGTGGATAACATTGTGGACAAGGATGAAGAAATTAGATCTTTGAAATCTCAGCTCAAGCAAGCTCAATATCAAGCAAGTGCTCCTCCTAATACACAATACTATCCTCAACAAGGATATAGAGCTCCATCCCAATATAATTATCAAGGGAAAGGACAAAATCAACAAGGTTACAGTAGGCATCCCAATGCATATAATCCAAATTCTACTCCTCCCATAAAGACTATTATTCTAGTTCATGCAAACTTAGTGTAAGGAGAAGATCATGTGGACCAATGGGGGAATCCTCAAGGTTAGTTTGAAAATGATGATGGAGGAACTAGCTACAATTTGAATACACAAGAAGAAGCTACTCCTTACATGATAGTAGAAGAAGCATGTCTCAGCCAAAGGGATAATCATGGAGAAGGTAGCAGCCCAAGTGTGGGGATGATGAACTTTCAAGAAAAGGATGATTTTGTGTTGACTTAAGACATGTCAATTACAACTAATACAAGATCTAAGAAGAGAGCCTTGGGAGAAGGCTAGGATCCATGAATATTTCCAATTGATGCCTCTTTAAGGCCATAAAATACCAATCAAAGTGATATACCTTCTACAAGCCATGTTCCTCAGCAAAATTAGAATGTAAATATAGTTACAAAGATTGTAACACAGTAGGCAATAGCTCCTTTATTATCATCAAAAATTCAAGAGAAAGCGAATACTCCATCTCTAAATATTTTGGAATCATTAAAGATCACTAAGACAATCATATCCCTTTGGGAGGTTTTACATATACCTAGTCAAAAGGAGCTTTAGCAAGAGCAATTAACAAGCATGCAAGTAGTTCCTCAATCTTCAAGGCATGATAGAGTGGCTCTCACAAATTCTTCAAATCATCTTTTGGATCCTTCCACTAAAGTTGAAAATCCTCCACCATTCTACCTCACACTCATTGTATGAGAGAAGTTGGTCCACAATTGTATCGTGGATAGTGGAGCAAGCACTACTATTATGCCTAAAGTAGTGGCTGATAAGCTGGGTTTGAACTATGAGCCACATAGTAAAGGTGTGTTTCAACTAGATGGAAATCTAACCAAGATGGTAGGATAGATAGACATCAACCTTTATCTAATTTTAATACCCAAAACCCAATAGAGCTTCTTGCATATGACCCCATCCCTCCAAATACTACCAAAAATCTTCCTAGTTTTAATGGAGAGAGTCCTATTACCCCATTTGAACATATTAGAGACATCTCTAATTTCTGTAATTTTCATAATATTACTAGGGCCAACATATCCATTAGGCTACTTACCATGTATTTAAAAGGCAAAGCACTTGACAAGTACAAAATGTTTGAGGGGGGATATATTATAATTTGGGATGGTTTCAGAGACATAGTGGTGATAAGATTTGAAAATAAGAGTGATCATGCTTCCCTAATACATCAGCTAAATGTAATAAGAAGAGGTTCAAATGAATCCATTAGAGATTTCAAAGAACATGGTACAGGTTGCCACCAATCATGAGACCTCCTCCTAGCTTTGTGTTCCCAACATACCTCAAAGGGATTGGTACTGATGTTGCTATTATGTTATATTCAATGGGATGATTCACTCTTTCAGGTGTATATGAGCTAACAATTGAGGCTGAGAATAGTTTGATTCAAGATGGAAGACTCCCTCCAAGAGTTTCCATGCCTTTAATGTCCCACAATTTTGTTGAAGCTCCAATCATGTCTCAGGTTCCCAATGAAATGTGAAGCCAAGAGCCTTTCCCAAGAAGGTGGATAACATTGTGGACAAGGATGAAGAAATTAGATCTTTGAAATCTCAGCTCAAGCAAGCTCAATATCAAGCAAGTGCTCCTCCTAATACACAATACTATCCTCAACAAGGATATAGAGCTCCATCCCAATATAATTATCAAGGGAAAGGACAAAATCAACAAGGTTACAGTAGGCATCCCAATGCATATAATCCAAATTCTACTCCTCCCATAAAGACTATTATTCTAGTTCATGCAAACTTAGTGTAAGGAGAAGATCATGTGGACCAATGGGGGAATCCTCAAGGTTAGTTTGAAAATGATGATGGAGGAACTAGCTACAATTTGAATACACAAGAAGAAGCTACTCCTTACATGATAGTAGAAGAAGCATGTCTCAGCCAAAGGGATAATCATGGAGAAGGTAGCAGCCCAAGTGTGGGGATGATGAACTTTCAAGAAAAGGATGATTTTGTGTTGACTTAAGACATGTCAATTACAACTAATACAAGATCTAAGAAGAGAGCCTTGGGAGAAGGCTAGGATCCATGAATATTTCCAATTGATGCCTCTTTAAGGCCATAAAATACCAATCAAAGTGATATACCTTCTACAAGCCATGTTCCTCAGCAAAATTAGAATGTAAATATAGTTACAAAGATTGTAACACAGTAGGCAATAGCTCCTTTATTATCATCAAAAATTCAAGAGAAAGCGAATACTCCATCTCTAAATATTTTGGAATCATTAAAGATCACTAAGACAATCATATCCCTTTGGGAGGTTTTACATATACCTAGTCAAAAGGAGCTTTAGCAAGAGCAATTAACAAGCATGCAAGTAGTTCCTCAATCTTCAAGGCATGATAGAGTGGCTCTCACAAATTCTTCAAATCATCTTTTGGATCCTTCCACTAAAGTTGAAAATCCTCCACCATTCTACCTCACACTCATTGTATGAGAGAAGTTGGTCCACAATTGTATCGTGGATAGTGGAGCAAGCACTACTATTATGCCTAAAGTAGTGGCTGATAAGCTGGGTTTGAACTATGAGCCACATAGTAAAGGTGTGTTTCAACTAGATGGAAATCTAACCAAGATGGTAGGATTGGTCAAAGGTCTAAAAGTGTTTTTACATAGCTTCTGAAGCTTCCCTGTCATGCAAGATATTGTGGTGGTGGACCTTCCAGCACACTTTGTTATATGCTTATCTAGGGACTTTACAGCCAAGATAGGAGGATACCTTTCTATTGATTTGTCCTTTCTAGATTTAAATACAAGTTATGTAACCAAGGTAACTATAAGGGCTCAACCCTTAGAAAGGTTCCACATTGAGCCATAAGTGGAGATAATGATAAATCAAAACTATCTAATCAGCAAGGAGGAAGAGGTAGTCCTAAATAGTAAAACATCTTCTCCTCTTGAAGGTATTTTTGACCTCTATCTTGACAAGTACAACACCAAAACACATGGCATTGATCCTTACACTTTCATTGAGGAAATTGATTTGGGATTTTACTTTATGCATGAGAAAAACATCTAAATTCCTTCACTCACCAATGAAGATCATGAGCTTGATGACGTGTGGGAAATGTTATTTGATGGTTCAAGGATAAAATTAGGTGTAGGAGTCCATGTCATGTTGGTTTCCCCATAAAATAATCATTACTAATATTCTTATAGGTTTCACTTCAGCTACACTTACAACATGGCAGAATATGAAGACTTAGTTCATGGTCTCCAATGGGCAAAGAAGAGAGGAATCAAACTTTTGAAAGTCTATGGAGATAGTGAGCTGGTCATTCATCAAGTGAGAAGTCAAGATAAAACTAAGAACCCTTTGATTACTTCCTACAAGCATAAGGTATGAGATCTACTTGAGAAGTTTGATGCCTTCAACATCTAACCCATACTAAGAGACTTGAACAAGCACGCTAATAGACTGGCTACAATAGGAGCATGTTTTGACTTAGACGCTAACATTAAATAAGAGAAAGATCAATATCATATCAAGATAATTGTGAGACATTTTTTTTAGATAATGAATTGTCATGGCAAATGTTTGAAATTGATGAACACATTGCACACTTCTTACAAAATGAGGCAAGGTTTTCTTCAAAAAATCAAAAAAAATTGCATGATCATTATGAAGAGTAGATTATATATCTAAAGATAAATAAAATACCCAAGGGGATGATTACCATGGAGAGTGTCTTCAACAAGGATGATCAAAATAAAAACCAAAGAATGAGCATTCCGATAAAAGAAGAGAACTATGAGAGAGTTTTGATTTTTAAGGACAACCTTTTAAATATTGGCAAGGCTTGTTCTCAGCTGGAAAGGCAAGATTTTATTGCATTATGAAAAGAGTTTCATGACATCTTTACCTGGGAATAAAATGACTTGAAGGGATTCAACCCAAGTCTATCTCATCACACCATTGAGTTGGAGTATGGATCTAAACCGATAAGACAAAAGTAAAGGCCTATCAACCCCAAGGTAGAAAAACTCATGAAGAAAGAGCTAACCAAATTGATTGAGTCTAGGATTATCTTTCCTATCAAGCACTCAACTTGGGTAGCCAACCTTATGCTGATTTGAAAGAAGAATTGAGAAATTAGACTTTGTGTGGATTTTTGTGATATAAATAAAGTATCTCTCAAGGATCATTACCCACTCCCTTTCATGGAATAAATTTTGCAAGTTGTTTCAGGTTCTCAACGTTTCTCACTTCTTGATGGTTATTCAGGTTATAATCAAATATTGGTAAATTAAGGGGATAAATTCAAGACAACCTTCACCACTAAGTGGGGGACCTTTTCCTACAAGAAGATGCCATTTGGTTTATCCAATACTGGAGCTATATTTCAAAGGGGAATGGACATGGCTTTCAATGTTTTGATCAATAAGTTTTTGCTTGTTTACCTTGATGATATAATCATTTTTTAAAAAGGTGTTGTTGATCATATGGGACATCTAAGGCAAGTGTTTGAGAAGTGTAGAGAGTACGACATATCCCTCCATCCAATGAAGTACATCTTCCTTGTCTATGAAGGTAAGCTTTTGGGTCATGTTGTTTTAAAAGAAGGCATATCTATTGACCCTGAAAGGATTGAAGCTATTCTATGCTTGTCTTTTCCTCAACATAAGAAAGGGCTAAAAATTTTCTTGGGAAAAATAAACTTTGTAAGGAGGTTTATCCCAAACTTTGAAATTTTGGCAAAGCCTACCATAGTGATGCTAAAAAAGAACCAAATGTTTACTTGGACAAAGGAAGGTAAAGGCAGTTATGAGGCAATCAAGCAAGCAATTACAGTATCTCCCACTCTCTTAAATATGAATTTTGATAATTATTTCATTCTTTATACTTTTTCTAACTGAGACACTATCTCAGTTATGCTTATGCAAAATAATGATGAAGATGTTGAACAACCAATTACTTTCTTCAGCCAAGGCTTAGAAAACTATGAAGTGAGATATTATTTTATTGAGAATCAAGCTTTAACCATCATTAGAGGTTTGAAAAAGTTTAGGCATATGGTTTTCAACAACAATATCTATGTCATGGTATCTCATCTTAACACCAAGGAGTTCCTCCTAAGCAGGGATATCAATGAGAAGAGAGCTGGATGGATCATGAAGGTGATGGAATATGGCATTGACATCAAGGTAACCAGCCTAGTAAGAGGAAGAGGTTTATGTGAGCACTTAGCATCTAACTTTTAAGAGCCAAAAGAGCAAGCCTTGGTAAATCAAGTATTTGACTAGCCAGGTGATCAAATGTAGAATCAAAGTTGGAAACAAGACATCATTGGTTTTCTTCAAAATGGTGAGTGTCCCAATGACTTGAATAAATCTAAAAGAAGGTATTTTATATTACAAGTTATTCCTTATTGTCTTATGGATGGCATTCTCTTTAAAAAGGATGTGAGAAATGTGTTATTAAGATGCATTAATAATAACTAGTTAGATATGCTACTAGAAAGGTTCCATAATGGTGCAGATGGTCATCACTTCTCTCCTAGAACAATAGTTGCAAAAATAATGAGAGCTAGTTACTATTGGCCTAGTCTTTTAAGGATTGTTATCATTGGTCTAAGGTTTGTCCTCAATGTGCTTTCTTTGTTGGTAAACAAAAGCTTGCTTCCCTTCCATTAAATCCTATCCAAGTGGACCAGCCTTTCATGCAATGGGGCCTTGACTTCATTGGCATGATCAACCCTTCATCAAGTGTTGGACACAAATGGATATTGAATACTAAAGACTATTTCAAAATATGGGTAGAGGTTGTTTCTTTAAAGGAAGCAAATGAAAATGCCATCTTGGATTTCTATGACAGCATTATAATAAGGTTTAGAGCTCCTCATGTCATCATCTTAGATAATTTACTTGCTTTCATAAGTGCTAAAACTTTTGATTAGGCAGTAAAGAGTGGAGTTCATTTGAGTACCTCATCCAACTAATACCCTCAAGGTAATAGATTGGTTGAGTCTACCAACAAGCACCTCATCAATATCATCAAGAGGACATTGGAAACCAATCAAAGAGCATGGCATAACAAGTTGAAGATAGATTTATGGGTAGATAAAATTACTCCCAAGAATTCAATTGGTATTTCTCCCTTTATACTTATCTATGGGAGAGAAGCTAGGCTATCCATATCACAAGAGTTCCATACCTTGGAACTTGTATAATGGATGGAATTATTTGAAAATACTCCCATGCAGGTTAGATTTATAGAATTAATGTAGCTATAAGAGGTAAGAGATGATGCACACAAAGGTTTGGAACACCATCAAGTTCTCATAAATAAATCCTTTGACAAAAGGGCAAGGGCAAAAGTGTTCAAAGAAGGTGACTTGGTCTTGAAATGGGATGAAGATAGAGCAAAACCAAGCAAACATACAAAGTTTTATTCATTTTGGAGTGGTCCTTACATCATCAACAAGTGCAAGCAAAGAAACTCCTTTTAGCTATCCAAAATGGATGGAGAAGAGTTGATTATTCTAGTGAATGGAATCTACTTGAAGCCTTGCTTTTGATCCTTTCTAGCCATGTCTTGTATATACTTTGTTTCAGTGTGTTTCCTTTGTTGTGTTTATTTTCCTTGAGTGGTTTTTAGCATAGGTGTGTTTTCCTTCCCTTTGTTTGGTGTGTGTTTCTACCTTGTGTATGTAATCAACCCAACTAGTGTGTTTGTAAACCAAAGCATGTTCAGTAATCTTTGAAGTGCCTATATGCGTGAATCCATGCCTGATGGAAGGATTTAGGCGACTAGTATTTGACATAGTAGGCATGTCTCCCCTCAAAAATTTTAAGAATGTTGACGAAATTTCACCTCAATATAATTTATTCAACCATTTTCATGGAGAGCCAAACAACAATTGCAAGAACAAGCCATTTCAAAAGTCCAAAATTGCAAGTCAAAGAGGCTAAAGTGTTTTGGCTCCATTGTAGTGTATGTCAAGTTCTCCATAAGTCAAGTCTTGGCCCCTCATAAACTTGAGTTACTCCTCAAAGACTAAGTTAAGTTCTCTGAATGACTCAACTTATAAAAATTTCATAAATAGAAGTAATCTAGGTCTATGAACCTGAATTACTCCTTCCAATGCTTTATGGCTTTCCAACGATGCATGACATTGGGTTTTCAAAGGAGCTTTGCTTATGAATTTTATAAGCAAAATCAATCAAAAAACTTAAAATGGTCTTGATAATGTTCCCCCCTAAGCATCCCTTCAGAATTTTTTGAAGGGCACTTTGTTTTCCCAAGTGTCCCTTCAAACTTTTCCAAAGGACACTTTTCTTTCTAAGTGACCTTTCAGAAAAGTTTTGAAGGGAAATTTTCTTCCTAAGTGCCCCTTTAAAAAAAATTTAAGGGCACTTTTCTTCCAAGTGACCCTTTGGAAAAGTTTTGAAGAGCAATTTTTAGCCCAAGTGTCCTTTCAAACTTTTTTTAAGGGCACTTTGTTGTCCAAGTGACCCTTTGGAAAAAATTTGAAGGGCACTTTTCTTCTAAGTGACCCTTCAGAAAAGTTTTAAAGGGCATTTTTTATCCCAAGTGTCCTTTAAAACTTTTTTGAAGGCCACTTTGTTGTCCAAGTGACCCTTCAAAAAAAATTTGAAGGGCACTTTTCTTCCAAGTGACCCTTTGAACTTTTCCAAAGGGCACTTTGTCTTTGGAAATGCCATTCAAAAAAGTTTTGAAGGTCCATTTCCTTTGGAAATTCCCTTCAAAAAAATTTGAATGGATCCTGTGACTTCCCTAAGTATCCTTCAAAACTTTTTTGAAGGACACTTTCCCAAGTGTCCTTCGAGAAAAGTTCTCAAAGGAACTAGCCATTCCCTTTCAGGCAAAATCCCCAAAAGAATTCCTTCAAAAAAAATTGAAGGAATTAATTTAGGAAAATTGCTCGAAACAATAAACCTGACTTGATGAATCCCCATGATGTGCCACAAGATATCAAGTTTAATATAGCCAACTAGCCATTAAGGTGCAAAGATGACGTGCCATGGGATGTCAAATTCAGAGCAACCAACTAATCATTGAGATTCAAAGATGACATGCCACAAGATGTCAAATTCATGCCTAAATTCTTCAAGCAAGGTATAAAGCCATTCAAAGAACCCAACAGGGTCTTAAGAAAAGATAGTACAAATCGGGTTTCCCAAAGAGCTTTACTTATGACTTTTACAAGTAAAAGTAATTAAAAAGCCTGAAAAGGAAGAGACAATGATTTGAAAGTTTTCAAAAGATCTTTGCTTATGACTTTTACAAGTAGAATCAATTAAAGAACCCAAAGAAACAAGTAGAAGTAAAGTCACTTGGAAAACCTGAATGGGTCTGTAATATAAAATGTGAGAGCTCTCAGGAAGAATCTAAGGTTCACAGTAGTGATCCAAGCCATTTCTTATCAAGGGTCATCTCACCATTGATGTTTTAGTGATCCTAGTCATTTCAAGAGGGAAAATCAAAGAGAAGGATAAACTCTAACTTAATGAAATAACAGCTAGAATCAATTTCACCAAGATGGTGGCTACAAACCATTTTCAAGGCTTCTATTTTAGTGCCCAAGATCTCTCTCTTATCTCCCTCTTTTTATATAAATAAGACCCTTGGGATCTTATTTAACATCCATAGATAGTATGATGAAGCCCTACTGGAATGTTTTGCCATTTTCTTGCCTTTGAGAAAAGAAGCATAAGTCTATTTTCTTTCTAAGTTCTAGATATTTTCTAGGCATGCAAGAGACACAGAGTGATAGTAAGTGATGTTTTATCCTTCTATTCTCTATCCTTCATGTTTTTTAGCAAATATTTGATCCAATAGGTCATGGAGAGTGCATTCTAGTTGTATAAGATTTTTCACATATGTAACTTTTTTCTGGACTATACAAGTTATCTTTTCTAGTTATTTACCTTATGTGATCTCATTCATTTTGTCTCTACATTGAAATACTTATGTCAAAATATTCTAGAGCTTGAGTTATAGACTATATTCTATTTTATTGTGCATAATTATAGGGCATACATGTGGATACTAATTCTTAGTGTATCACCATCTTAGACTAGGCTTTTCATTTATGAAAACTTCTAACTCTTTTCACTCATACAAATTGGTTCAACAGTTTTATTACACAAAATCTAATACAGGGAGCTAGCCCTTTCAACCTAGAGGTTCATTTCCACTTATAGGCACACCCACACGCCTAGAAATGTCCCAACCTTGCCAAAATTTGAAGGAGGCCTAAACAACCCTCTTCTAGGGTGTAAGATTTGAAGACAATAGTAAGCTATGGGCCCTATGAATCCCCATAGTTTCTTAAGCGTTTTGAGCACTTGTCACTCTAGCATGGTGTTGATTTTGTGAGGGTCCACCTTTATGCCATCATGGGATATGATGTGACCCAAATTACTCTAGGTCCTTGACTTAAAAATAGCACTTTAGACACTTAGTGTAAAACTAATGTTGTGTTAGAATATCCAAAACCTGATTCACATGCTACAAATTTTCTACCCATGTTTTATAATATATTAAGATGTCATCAACAAACACCATCAAAAAATTCTAAAAAAATGTCTAAAAGACAATTACATCAAACTCTAAAATTTACATTATGCATTTGTGAGGCCAAAGGGCATCACCAAAAAATTCATAGTGGCCCTTGTAGATTCTAAAAGTTATCTTATGCATATATTCATCTTTTATAATGATCTTATGATAAATTGAAATAAGTTAAAGTTTTGTTAAGTATATAATAATATGTAACTCATCTAGCAAATCATCAACTATAAGAATTTGAAGCTCATATTTATAGGTGTAATTATTGAGTTTCTTATAGCTAGACACATCCCCTAAGTATCATACTTCTCACGTACCATCACCATTACAAATCATTAGGGACTCTACCTATGCCAAATAATTCTTACCTGAGCATTTCTTCTACCATCTTCTCAATCTCTCAGTTTTGTACATACAAGTAACTATAAGTTTGGATGTTGGGTGGTCGGGTCCCTAGGACCAACTAAATTTTATGATCATGATCCCTTTTGTGTGGTAGTCCTTTCAGCATATCTCCAAAAACTATTGAATGCCACTCGACATTTTTATTTAGATATGGCACTCTGGGCACCTTTGTTGTTAGTGCTTCTAATGAAAAAAGTTGCACCATAAATCCATCCACTCCCCTTTAAGAATATTTTGCATTTGATGAGAGCTAACCAACTATGGGGACTCTGCACATAGCCCATGCAATTCAAATGTGCCTCCTTCTGAATGAAAATGTATGAAAGCCTCTTAAAATTTTAACTCAATTGTTCCCAATGTTGTAAGCCATTCAACTCCTGACACAATGTCTATACTACTCATAGGAATGGTGAACATAGGGAAATATATCATTTAGTCTCCCATTGTAAGTTTTAAAATGTGACATTCCTTGTATAAATGATTTTACCAACATCAACAATCATGACCTAAAATTCTAGAGTTGGATAAACAAAACAATTTAATCTAGCAATGAACTTATTGTTGATAAAGTTATGGGTACTTCCTATGTCAATCAATACTGTCAACTTTTAGTTTTTTAAGAAATGTAATACTTTATGGGGTGTTAATTCCTTAAAGCGCATGGAAAAAAATAATTGGTTTGGTATCTATTTTATCCTTGCATAGCTCATCAACACTCTCTAATTCTACTTCTTCATCCTCTTTTTCTTCATTAGTGTCTTTAATGTAGAACAACCTCTTTTTAGCACATTTAAGTGGTGATAAAATTTTACATCACAAATTAAAACATTACCTTTTTTCTCTTTTCTCTTTAATTTGTTTAAAAGTTAACATATAACCTAACTCAAGTGTTAATAGAAACCATCTTCCATACCACCTCAAAACACAAATTGTTCCATAACTTGGCTTAAAATAAAGCTAATGAAGTTGCAATTGTTTGTAAATTGGTATCTTGACTTTAATTTTTAATGGAAAATTATGGTAATAATGGTGCATCTCCTAGGTCATACTATTCTTATAATAGAAGTAATATGCCAAACCTCAACTAGTTTCATCTAGAACAACAAAGGAACTACTCTTCAATAATAATATTGTAAAACTAATTACGTTATGGTTAGGAACTCTAGAACCTTGAAAACACTATAATGTTTCCATAATATAAATCATAACTATTACATAATCTAAGAAACGTCTTATTATAGAACTAATGTGCCCAATCTCCACCACTTCATCTAGAACAACAAAGGAAGTACTAGTCATAAATATTATTGTAAAACTTCAATCTAGCCTTATGGTTAAGATCTACAGATCCTTGATAGTGATATATTTCTTACATGATATAAATTATAATCATTACATCAATCAAAACATGTTTTTGTGAAGAAGGTAATTGAACTCATATTAACCATAATTGAACTAGAAATAAAATTAACAATGGACTAAGATGAAACTTTTGATATAAGATTATATTAAAGGTTGACCTAAATGCAAAAATGAAGTCCATTAGTAATATTGCTTTTAATTTGGGCATGGGATTGAGGTAGTGTATTTTTCAATCCATATTCCATGATTTTATGTTCTATTTTATATATGGGTAGGAAAGGTAAGATGTTTTTTCAATAGTCATGGATTCAACAAAGTTCTAATACAATAATGCATGAAATCAAAGCCATAGGAATCAATTTATAATAAAACCCAAAACCTTGAAAACTTGAGGGAAAATAAGAGTATTGTAAAATAGAATAGTAGAGCCTTTAGAGGTTATGAATTATCAAGTAAAAGAACCAATCAATACCAATACCACTAAATAGTCAGGTAGATCCTTTAAGTCTAAAATTCTTAGGTAAGGTGTTGGATTAATTTAAGTGATGGATAATGGATAGCTCGACTGATGCAACTCTACAAGGTGGTAATCAAAAATACCTTCTTAAAAAATTAATCCATTATCCATCACTTTAGATGAAATATATTTAATCTTAGATGTAGGATGAAGGATCAAGGGTTGTGTGATATCCACATGACTCCAAATAAACTACCAATAATCAAATACTTTTTTGTTTTCCTCAATAGCCTGAGTTTCATTGTATAAAGAGAAGTAGGATGGATCTTAAGGTGATTGTACAAGGTGATGAAAGTTACTATAAATCCCCATATCTTCTGACCCAACAAGAGATACATCATGCTTGTTGGTATTTCTCATGATGAAGAAATATAAATTATCCTTAGACTCTGAAATGTTGGGGATCACAATAACAACCTATGCATACTAGATTAAAAATTGAGCTATAATAATCAAACCAAACCACCAATAGACCTAGCAATGCATGGTGCAAAGAAAACAATAATAAGATAAAATAGTGGAGGAGAAAGGAAGTGGAGAGGCAAAGTGTAGACATTAAATAAGTCTCAAAGATAGACACAAAGAGGATCAACAAATAATACAAAGTGAAGATAAAAACGTTTTGCAATAAAAAAAGTGAAAAAAATCAAAGAGTGAGGAAGAAAGAATTGTTATAGTATGTATTTCTCATGTTTTCTAGTTTATAGCTAGGTATTTCATTTTTTTTGTAGTTTGTATTATGTAAATATTTATTCCACATTGCTTAGTTAGGCTATTTTCTAGTTTTACCTTGCCTACTTATGTAAGGGCTTGCTATTGTACTTGCATGCTTTTTATGAATAATATATGATTTGATTTCTTACTTGAATATCATATTTGCAGCCTTATGTGATGTTCTTGTTGTTAATTCTTTAGATTTGTGGGTTTATGTAATGTTTTCTCATTCTTAACATGGTATCAAAGCCTTAAATTATTGCAACCATCCACTAGCTTACTACAATTTTTAGATAATCCTTCTATTTCCCTTTGGAAAAATTCTATTTACCTTCTAGTTAGAGGTCTGTGTGGAGTGTTGTAGTCACTTGTAAGGTCAATATGGAGGAGAGAAGGTCATAGGAGCTGTGTTTCAAAATATAGCATGGAATTATCTAGTGTTAGAAGTCTTAGCTTTATCTAGAGAGGTCTTAGGACTGTGTTTGGAATGCTTGAGACTATTTTCGTTAAAACTGGAATCATTGGAGTGCTTGTTTTCTACACTACATTGTAATAAAAGACTTGCATTTTATCTGTAAAGGATTATTTTCTACTTGTTAGCTGCGTTAGATATCTCTATTAAATTTTACATGGAGATGGGCATTAGAAACTATTTTTTTGATACTACTTTGATTTTTCCCAAGACCATCTGGTACGTAGAAGCTAGAAGGACATTGTGGAGGAGAGGAGGTGTGAGTTGTCATAGGAGAATAAGTCTCAGATAAGTGTTGAAGGAGATCATTAGAGACTTCTTCATTTTTTCCTATCTCTTTTTATTGTGCAGGTTAGATCTACATTGGTGATTGGAATTAAGAGTATTATGGGTGGAGTGAAGTGATGATCTAATTTGAAGGGGTACATAGAACCAATAGCCTACTATGTTCAAGGCCTACATGGTGCTAGGATATTACATATCATATCCTCTTAAAACAACTTTGATAACATTTTATCTTAGTGATGTCCCAATTGCTTATATTTTTTTAGGTAAAAAACACTAGTCATCCATTAATTATCATCTTGAAATAGCCTTTTATTCTTTTTTGTATTTAATAAGCTGGAATTATCACTTTAAGACGATAATACAATATTTTGGGGGGTTGTCTCATTGTTGATCTATGTACCCTATTACATTATTTCTTCTCTTTGGTGATTCACTAACATGTCTTCTACTTCTAGTTTAGATAAATGTGAGCCTTTGACTACACATAATTACCATACATGGAGACCTAAAATGAAAACATTCATCAAAAGCAAAGTATTATGGTCCCTAATGAATGAAACTCAGCCAATTCACAAGAGAATAATAAAAATTTCAGCACCAATGTAAATTTGATGAATGTATGGGTTTGGTAGGGACTTATGTGAATGATAGTTTGTTGTTTCATTTGGATGGGTGTGACACTCCATTCAAAATATGGGCTAAACTAAAGGGTTTATTTGTGAAATTAGTTCACATGATAGCCATGTAGCTTGAAGTGGATATTACCTCACTTAATCCTTATGAGTTTACCTCTATTGTAGACTATCTCACTAAGTTTAAGCACTTATTGACACAATTAAAGGGGAGTGGATGAAATAATAAAGATGAAGCGTATGTGTACTTGATTTTATCCAAGTTGAAGGGTCCATTATAAATCTTTGAGTCTACCTTTTTTATAATATGGACACCTTATGTGTCGCATTTCAAATGCATGATTTCAATTTATTTTGTGAAAGACTTACTATGGATAAATCCAAATCTTATCACCTTGAGTCTTCCACCTCTCAAAAAGGATTAGTAGCATCACATCCTAAGATCAAGGGAAAATCAAAGAGTAAGACCAAGAACACTCTTCCATCTCAAAGTACACCTAAGCCCACCAACAACACATCTAAACCCAAATCATCTTCCAAGTCTAAGAATAAATATAACCAATCATGCTCTTATTATGAGGGGACTGATCATGAAGAGTCTAGGTGTTTTAAGAGAATGAAATCCCTAGAGGATGCCATCAGTTAACACAATATTTCTATCTTCACTCCATCTCCATTTCATGAGCATGAAAAATTACTTAATTTTGTTGGGAGATTATAGTCACATATTTCAGATAGTTGGGTTCTATATTTTGGTGCTTCTCACCATATGAATTCTTCTAAGGAATCCTGTGTATCTCTTGGTTTGAGTTCTACTTCCAACATTGAGGTTGGATATTCTTCCTTTATTTCTATTAAGGGAAAGGGTGACATACAACTTAATGGTGTCCACATTAATGATGCACTATATGTTCCAGACATTACCACCAATCTGCTTTTAGTTAATCATATTTTTCATTCTAGTCAGGGCAAGACAATGAATTTCATACCAAAGGTTGTTGAAGTTTAAGCTTTGTTAGAGACTCGCACACTTATTGCATATGGTTTTGTTGATCATAGTTTTCAAATCTATTACTTTGAGGGTTTTTATGATACTCTTCTTCTAGGGACATGTTTGGTTTCTCATGCAAATCCTAAGAGTAGGCTTTGGCATGAGATATTTGGACATTTCAATTATAGATATTTGAAGGAGTTAAGAATTCATGGTATGGTATGTGGTCTTCCTATAGTTTCATGTCTTGATGGAGTTTTCCCTAGTTTTGTATTATGTAAACAACACAAAGATCCATTTCCTAAAGGTATGTCCAAGACTTCTTCACCACTTCAGCTTGTGCACTGTGATTTGATTGTCTTTCCTACTCCTTATTTCAATGTAGATAAGTATGCACTTACCTTTATTGATAATTTCTCAATGTGTACTTGGGTTTATTTTCTCAAGTAAAAAAGTGATGTCTTTTCTCTCTTCAAAGTCTTTAAGGCTTTGGTCGAGAAATAGTCTTCTAGTTACATTAATAAGCTTCATACAAATAATGGGGGGAGTACTTCAATCAAGAGTTCTTTGATTTTATGGTATCTCATGGTATTATTCACTAGCATTTTATTTCATATACTCCAAAATAGAATGACTTAGTAGAATAAAACAATTTAACTTTGAAGGATATGGCTAACTGCATAATGCATTTATAGGATTTACCTCCTATCTATTGGTTAGAAGTAGTTAATTATGTGAATTACATTAAAAATCACACACCACACAAAGAACTTGAGAATATGACTTTGGAGGAGGCTTGGTCTGGAAAAATCCTAATGTCTTATTTTTCAAAGTCTTTAGGAGATATACTTGGGCATTTATACTAAAGAATAAAAGGAAATCATTGGATAAGAAGAGAAAACCCTTGATCTTTATAAAATATTGTGAGGACATGAGATCTTATCACCTTTTGGATCATGATGCACATGATGTTCTTTTTTGAACACATGTACAGTTTGATGAACACTTCATATCTCATGATTCTTCAGCTTATTCCATTCCTTCTTCTTTTGTTGATTCTTCACCTCCTCTTTAGGATTCATTCTTTGAGGAGCTAGTTCAGGAGGCCCTCGAGGAGTTTATGTATGTTGAATATCCTATTCTCACTAATGTTGTCACTATGATATTATGGGCTTATACTATAATTTATGAGGTATAACCTTTTATACAGAATCTTCCACCCACTGGACATCATCATGCACATTCTACATATACTATAATTTTGTGTCAAGCATTCTTTGGGGATCCACAATCTTTTTCATAGGCTCATGGGATACAAAAGTGGGATGATGTGATGATATATGAGTATTCATCTTTGATGAAGAATCATACTCGAGATTTGGTATCTCTTCTAAAGGGAATAAATTTAATTAGGTTTAAGTATACTGCACCAAGTATGTATCTAATGAGTCCATTGATAAGTATAAGGCATGTCTTATTTTAAAGGGTTTCTTAAAAGTTGAAGGTATTGATTATTCTAACACATTGTTACCCATTACCAAGATGGATTCTATTCACCTTATACTTTTTCTTGTTGCATCACAAGGTTGGCTAGTGTATCATATGGATGTTAAGAGTGCCTTCTTGCATGGAGATTTAAAGGATACAATCTATATGGAGTAACCTGATGGGTTTGTTCATGATTCTTCTCTTGTTTGTTGACTTAGGAGGTTTCTTTATAGTCTCAAATAGGCCTCTCGAGCTTGGTATGAGGGGATGGATTATTTTATTCTCTCTATTAGCTTTATTTTCTACCACTTAGACCTCATAATATATATCCAACGTATTAGGGAGGACATTTTTATATTAGTCTGACATGTTGATGATCCATTTCTCACAAGCAGCTCCTATTCTCAAGTTTAGGTTATTCATTAGCCACTTTCAACACAGTTTGATATGATAGATCTTGGCCTTTTGCACTTCTTACTTGGTTTGTAAATTTCACAATTTGATTTAGGGATACATTTGAGTTAGCATAAGTACACCCCTAATCTTCTTTAGAATTTTGGTGTGGTTGATTGTAAGCCAAGTCCTCCTTTTCAATATGGAGTGACTCTCATTACTACCTCCACTACTCCTCTTTGTGATCCTACATTTTATAGGTAGATGGTTGGGAGTCTTATGTACTTAACCCATACTCACCCCAACATTTCATATATAGTTGAGATTGTATCTAGGTTTTCACATACCCCTCATGATAATCATTAGCAATCTTCTAATGATATTTTGTAGTATCTATGAGGCACTACTCATTTTAGATTACACTACACCAGGGGTTCTACTTAGTTGGTTGGGTATATTGATTCAAATTGGGTAGGTTATCTTGATGATAGGCATTCCACCTCTAGCTACATATTTTTTATTAATTCTTCACCTATTTCCTAGACATGAAAGAAGCATTAATCTATTGCACTTTCATATACAGAGGCTAAGTATAGGGTAGCATTTACAATGAGTCAGTGGGGTCTTTGGCTTCATAAATTATTGATAGAGTTTGGCTTCACATAGGATTCACTCACTGTATTTTATTGTGATAACCAAAGTGAAATTCACATATCCTTCAACCCAATTGAGCACCAATAGACCAAACATATTAAGGTACATATGCACTCCATTCGTCATCACATTTAGGATGGAGTTATTAGCTTAGAGAACATTCTGACTTAGCAGTAGGTTGCAAATATATTCAGAAGCCTTTTGCATCATCTCATTGCCTTAAGTTTTGTATCATACTTAGGTTTTAATAATTTTTCCTTTAGGGTTTTCATGAGGACATCTTCCTTTATCATTTCATGGATATATATTATACATTAATACCTTATTAGGCCTAGTTTTTTAGACTTATATCGTGGATATGCCACTATATCATTTTTAGATATTGTTAGCCCTTATCTTTATTTGAGGTGGGGTGTTAGAGTATGTATTTATCATGTTTTCTAGGCTATATCCAGGTATTTTGTCTTTTTACTAGTTTGTCTTATGTGAGGATTTATCCCACATTGTTTAGGTAAGCTAGTTTCTAGTTTTGCCTTGCCTACTAATGCAAGGGATTTCTATTGTACTTTCATGATTTTTTGAATAATATATGATTTTATTTCTTACTTTCATATCATATTGTTAGCCTTATGTGATGTTTTTGTTGTTAATTCTTTAGATTTGTGGTTTATGGAATGTTTTCTCATTCCTAACAAGAATGCATAGAAAATAATAAATAAGGTAGGGAAAGAAAAATCCCAAAAACCAAAATAGATAAAATAATTAAACATAAAAGGTTGATGGCTATAAGAGTGAAAAATAGAAAATAAAAAACAAAGTAGGGAGCAAAGAAAAGAAAAATTCCACCTAAGAGAGATCTTTAAAATAAAAGTTTTTAAGAAAGAAAAAATGAAATAAAAAAACATAAGATCTCATCAAAAGGAAAAAAACAAATGAAAACAAAAGGAGAAGCATAGGAAAGGGAAAATCCTAATAATAGGTAAAAGTCCAAACACTATGCAAAGTATTCACTCTATCATAGGGAGCAAGGCTGAGATGTTTTAACCAAATAAACAATTTCATAAATAATCACTATCAATAACACATAGGACTATTTTTATGTTATAAGCAAGATTTCTAAAACAACTAGTAATGCATAGTAAAAAGAGAACAATAGTAGGAGAAAAAGGTGAAGGAGGAGGGGGTGTGGAAAGGAGAAAAAAAGAGCATTAATGAGGGCCTGAGGATAGAAGTAAATATGATCAATGAATGAGACAAAGTAGAAATAAAACTTTTCACCGTAAAGAAAGAAACAACTAGAGTGAGGAAGAAATAAAGAATGAGAAATGATAAATTAGATCATAGAGTGAAAATATCAAAAAAACAAAAAATCCACAAAATCTAAAAAGGCATAAATAAAAATGAGAAAGGTCACAAGAGGGGGTAACATAAAGGGAAAAAAGAGTGGGAAGATAAGAAAATAAAAATTCCCTTGAAAAGATAGCTTTAAAATGAAAGCTTTAAAGAAAAAAAAGGGGAAAAAAATAAAAAAGGACATCGTCAAGAGGGAAAAATACAAAAGGGAAATGAAAGCAAAAGTAGAGCTGAGGAAAAACTAAATAAAACAAAAGAAAATCCTAATTGTATAGGAAAAAAGTCATACACCATCCAAAGCATCCACTCTATGATAGGGATCAACAATAGGGAGGGTGAAATCAAATAAACAAATATGTAAAAAAGCACTATCAATAACACTCAAGACTATTTTCATGTTATAAACCAAAATGCCAATAGAGCCAACAATATATAGTGAAAATAGAACAAGAAGAAAAATGGAAAAGGAGGGTGGATGTTTAAAAGAGGAAATGAGATCATTAAATAATGCCCAAGGAGAGAAGTAAGGAGGATCAATGAAAGAAACAATTCATAGATAAAGCACTTCACCATAAATAAAGAGAAAAAGCCTAGAGAGTGGGGAAGAAAGAAAGCATATAAATAAATAAATAAATAAGACAATAAAGGAAAATGCCTAAAAACCAAAAAGGATAAAAATGTGTAAACAAAAGGGAGAAAGGCCACCAAAGGAGGAAATAGTGGAAAAAAAATAAAGCATGGAGCTAAAAAAATAAAAATTCTACCAAAGAGCAAGGGGAGCATTAAATAGGGCTTGAGGAAAGAAGCAAAGAGGATCAATGGAAGAGACAAAGAAGAAATAAAATACTTCATCATAAAGAAAGAGAAAAAAAATAGAGAGTGAATAAGAAATAAAGCAAGGAAAATAATAAGGCCAATGAGAGCAAAAGCCCAAAAATAAAAAAACCAAAAGGACTAAAAGGAATAAACAAAAGGAAAAAGCTCACAAAAGAGGGAAATATAAAGAAACAAATCAAGGATTACTTATAAATGAAAGTTGCCTAGTGATTATGGAAGAATTTAACCACCCCCTAGAGTGTTATCATTCAAGAAAAATATATTTTCCCCCAACACTGATTTCCTATTCACTAGTTGCTCGTGTTATCAAAAGCTGCCTCTTATGATCAGAAGTGAATGAATCTTATTAGGAAGCATGTAACATGGAAAGTTGGGTATGGATCTAATACCCCTTTCTAGGATGCAAGTTAGAAAATAAATAAACCACTATCTGAGCTTGACCTCCAAGAACTCTAAGCTCAATTGAGCAAAAATGGTATGTATCACAACTCTAATGACTACAATGACAAAAATAATCATTATCAATAGCATGCATTATTATTTTTGTGTTATAAGCCAGATTAATAATATAAAAACCAACACATAGTGCAAAGAGAACAACAATAGGATAAAAGGTTGAAGGAGGAGGGACATACAAAAGAGGAAAGACAAGAATTAGATAGGGATTAAAGAGAGAATCAATGAGGATCAATTAATGAGACAAAATGAATATAAAACACTTCTCCATAAAAAAAAAGAGAAAAAACCATAGAGTAAGGAAGAAAGAAAGAGTGGTAAATAATAAATAAGACCACAAAAGATAAAATCCAAAAACCTAAAAAGGCTAAACAACATAAAAAGAACAAAGGCCACAAAAAGGGAAAATAGGAAAAAAAAAAAAAAACTAGGAGCCAAGAAAAGAATTATTTCACCAAATAAATAGATTTAAAATGAAATATGTATATCAAGAGAAAAGGAAAAAACATGAACAAAAAGAAAATGAAAGGAAAGGAAAGATCCCCCATTCCCCTCCCCCCCCCCCCACCACCAAAAAAAAGCCCAATAATAGAGAAAGCATCCAATCGATCGTAGGGAACAAAGACAAAATGGTGGAATTAAATTAAAAAATTACATAAATAATCACTATCAATAGCACTCAAGACTATTTTTGTGTTATAAGTGAGATTGGTAATAGAAGTGGTAACACATAGTGCAAAGAGAATAATAGTAGGAGAAAAGGGTGAATGATAGGAACAAAAAAATACTTCTCCATAAATAAAGATAAAAGACATAAGAGTGGGGGAAGAAAGAGAATAGGAAATAATAAATAAGGCCATTGAGGGAAAAATTCAAAAAATAAAAAACCCAAAAAGGCTAAAATGCATAAATAAAATGAGAAACGCCACAAGAGAGGGAGATAAAAAGGGGGGAAAATGGATAGCCAAGAAAAGAAAAAGTCCACCAAAGAGATAGCTTTAAAATAATGGAAAAGGAAAAACAACAAAAGCCATTTTTGAAAGGGAAAAAAAACAAAGGAAAAGCAAAGGATAGGAAAAAATCCCAAAAATAGGGAAAATTTTCAAACACCATCCAAAGCATCCACTCTATCATATGGAACAAAGATGAGATTGTGGAATAAATAAACAAACACTATCAAAAACTTAAGACTATTTTCATGTTATAATTTACACTGCCAACAAACCAATAATGTATAGTGTAAAAAGAATAAAAATAATTAAAATGGGAAAAAGAGGAGGGATTGGAAAGGATAGCATTAAATATGTCTCAAGGAGAGAAGGAGGATCAATGAAAGAGAAAAATAAAACAATTTTTCAAAAATAAAGAGAAAAACCAGAGAATAAGGAAGAAAGTAAGTATAGAATAACATAAATAAGGTAATAAAGTAAAAAATCCAAAAAGGCTAAAAGGAATAAACAAAAATGAAAAAGGACAAAAGAATGAAAAAAAAATTGGAGATCCAAGAAAATAAATGTCTATCAAAAATAAAGAGCTTTAAAATGAAAGATTTAATGTAAGAGAAAACAAAACAAAACAACAAAGGACCCTAGCAAAGAGGAAAAATATAGAGGCTAACAAAATGAAAACCATAAGAGATTAAAAAAAAAAACATAGAAGAAAAAATAAAATCTCAACAATAAGGCAAAAATATTAACACCATCCAAAGCATCCACTCTATCATAAGAAACAAAAATAGGGTACTAGAATCAAATGAATGATTACATAAACAAACACTATCAATAGCACTCATGACTATTTTCATGTTCGCATAGCGCAAAGATAACAATAATAGGATAAAATGATAAATAAAGAGGGATGTGGAATGGAGGCAAGGAGAGCATTAGATAGGGTTTGAGGAGAGAATTAAGGAGGATTGATGAAAGAGACAAAACAAAGATAAAACACTTTGCCATAAAAAATGAGAAAAAAAATAGTGAGAAAGAAATAAAGCATGGGAAATAATAAATACAACCATTAAGGGAAAATTTCAAAAAACCAAAAAAATCTAAAAGACTTAAATAAAAAGGAGAGAGGCCACATTTGGGGGAAAGAGAAAAAAACAAAGCACAAATCCAAGAAAATAATTCCATTGAACATAGAGATAGCATTAAAATGAAAGCTTTAAAGCAGGATAAAAGGTCAAAATCAAAAAATGACCTTGATGAAAATAAAAATGAGAAAGGAGAACAAAAGGAAATGTAGAAGAGAGAAAAAATCCAAAGAACAAATGGAAAGCCAACAATAAGGAAAAAATCCAAACACACTCAAAAAAATTTGAAAATATAAACAATAGGGTAAAAACCCAAACACACCATCCAAAGCATCCACTTTACCATAGGAAGCAAAGATGGGATGCTAGAATCAAATGAAAATTACAAAAACAAACACTATCGATAGCACTTAGGACCATTTTAATGTCATAAACCAAATGACCAATAGAACCAACAACACAATGCAAACATAACAACAAAAGGAGAAAAGGGAGGAGTGACATGGAAAAGAGGTAAGAGAGCATTTAATATGTCTCAAGGAGAGAGGACATGAAACATTTTTACATAAAGAAAGAGAAAAAATAGATATTGAAGAAGGATGAAAGCATGGAAAATGATAAGGCCATAGAGGGAAAAAGCCAAAAAACCAAAAAGGCTAAAAGGCCTAAAAAGGGGGAAAAGACCACTAGAGCAGAGAATGAAAATAAACTTAGAAACAAAGTAGGATTTACTTAAAAATGAAAGTTGCTTAGTGATTACAAAAATATTTAACCACCCTCTAGAGTGTTATCATTTAATATAAATATATGTTTACTCCAAATAGTGATTTCCTATTAACTAGTTACCCATGTTATCAAAACCTGCCTCTCATGATCACAAAAGAATGGAACGTATTGGGAAGCATATAACATGGAAAGTTCATAACAGATCTAATACATATTTATGGGATGCAAGGTAGAATATAAATCAACCACTCCCTAAGCTCGACCTCCAAAAATTCCAATGTCAGTTAAGTAAAAATGGATAAAAGAATGCTTCAAAACAAAGAAAAAATGTAATAGTTTAACCCATATGTGGCTACTCAATGTCACATACTTATCTAGAAGCTACTAAACTAACCAATTTCATAATCAATCTAGAGATAAAATTATCCTGCTTAATACATATGCATGAGAAAGCTCAAAATCTATAGCTTACCATGCTATCACTTCTACCCATTAACACCCTAATAAAATAGAAATAACCTAAGAAATCAAATAATTTGACCAAAAAGCAAGATTTTGTGTTGCCTTTTTTTGTATGGTGAGTAAACTCACATAATCTCAAGAGGAAGAGAGATATCCTAGGTTTGTCCAAATTGTATGCAGGTTGAGGAAGGTATCTCCACTTGGTCCTTTTCTTTACTCTAGCAAATCCTCTTGACCTCTATGGGTATTATCTATAAAAGGCCTCCCCTAGAGTGTAATTATATTCATAAATACCTATTCCTATGGACTAAAAATAGAATCCACATGTAAATCATGTAATCCTTAAAAAGGTCACACCTAACTTTGTCGCCTAAAAAATATGGTGGGAAAAAACGTCGAGAATTGTTTACAAATAAAATGGTGAAACTAGTGGTGTCCTCAAAATATGACTTGAAATAATTAAAATTTTGTATCCCATAGGTCTAAACATTAGAAAGTACCCTTTTGACCAAGTTCACTTAGGTAGTTCTTCATTTTAGACAAAATTAGGGAAATTAGACTTTTTATACATGTCTCACATGTAATCAAAGCCTACTGATCCCAATTTCCCCAAACGTTACTAATCTTGTGTTAAGTCAAAAAAATTAGAGGTTTTGTATAATTCATACAAAATGTAATTTTTTCTTCATTTTTTTGACTTAGCTAAGTTACCTTTCACTTATCACACTTTTTGGAATTATTGAACTTCACTTACAATTTGGCTCAAAGAGTTCGCTTGTAAATCAATTTGATTTTTCTTGATTTTTTCTAGGCAAATGGGTAATTTCAGACTTTGATTACAAGTTCCTCATTGAGCCAACTCATAATCAAACTCTAAGTTCCTATTTCACATTATTAAATGAACCCCCAATCATACTTTTTAAAATTTTCTTAGATGGTGGATCTTGAGTCATCTTGAAACCAAACTATGATTTTTTTGATTTGTTATGTAAAATAAAAAAGAGCAAACTTTGCCTACATATCAGCTCATTTTAAAATGTGTAAGCATACCCCAACTTTATTTATTTCACAAAAAATTTAGAAAGGTAAAATTAGGTTTCACATGCATTATGTACAATGCAAATGGAACCCAGTACACCCTTAAAGTTTGAAATCACTCTGCATTCATTTCCTGCCAATGCGCACCAAGCCATTAATGGTGCACATTTGGCTTCCTTGCTATTTATTCCTATTTATAGGATATTATAATTCTATCAATCATTCCTCTCATTTTCATCCCTCGACACTCACTCACCCATCCTCTGTGATCCCATTTATCAATTTCCTCTCAAAATATAGGTGTGATATTGGTCTTTATAAAACCTAGTAATAGTGATTGATCGAGCTCAATTCCTTGTTTGTCATTCCTCTAAGGTTATTTTGACACCTTGGATATAGTTTTATTTCACTCAGGGGATCAAGGTTTTCTTAAAAATAGGGTTTCAAGCCTTATCTTCTCATAGACTAGTTACTAAGTAAAAGGGTGAACATTTTTCACTGAGGATTTACTCAATATTAGCAAAAAAAATTTGAAAGAATGAAGATAAATGGAAATCATATGACACAATTACACACTTTTGTGTCTATATTTTTATTAATAAAAAATTTATTACATCAATTGGTATGGTTTGATAACCACCCATTATTTAAACATTAATAAATTACTAATTATAACTTTAACAACCTCCTTTAGCAATTAAACTAGAGACTACTCCAAGTTTGTCGTAACAATTTACAAACATGATTGAACAACAATGTTTAGTCATTTCATTAAAAAAATATTATAAACATATCAACATGAATTCTACAATCCTCTGACATTTTTCTATTTTCTAATGTAGGGATTTTAGTGTAGTCAAAAACTAAAAAGGATAGCCAGCAATAAAATGAAGATCACATTATGGAGATAAAAAATATCAAGTTGTCCACCAATTTTCTCTAAAGGGTGCAACATATGCCAATAGATGCTATAAATCAAGTGCACAACATGTCTTGACCCTTCAAACCATTTTTTTCCTCAATGTTTGAATATTGTTGAATGTTTCTACAAGAAAGTTTCATTTTCCCATGTCGCATCCTCACTGCCTAAACTCTTCCACTTGATTAGATACTTTGTGATCACCCTCATTTAAAACCTCTTTAACCATATATAGAGGATTTCCTTAGGTTCCAAAATGATTCATCCCCCTCATTAAGCTTTAGTAATTTTTTTTATGCCAAAACTCTTTGTCCAATGACCTTTAGAAACATGAAAGACTACATGTACTTTTGTTGAATAAGGTAACTCCAAATTGTATGTTACACTGTGTATCTTATAAAATCCTTTATATGGCCCAAAATAATTAATATGAAATGTTTCTATCCTCCTCCTATTATTCAAGGAAATATTATTATATGACTATAATTGCATAAAATCCCATTCTTCTACTTTAGATTGTCTTATGTGCAATGTTGAGCAACTTGCAACTTTATTCAATTTTGTGTCATTAACAAATTCTCTCTGAGACTAAAATGTAAATCTTACTATTTTTGAATGTGGTATTTCACTATCTGAACATTTTTCTAAACCCTCATGACCAAAGTGATGGATGGTGGTTAGTGCCCATAAAATTCCATTAATAGAAACATTTTTTATTGAAACCCTAGTTTTACATGTATTACGTATACATAATGCTTATTCAACTTGGTTCCAAGGATTGAGGGGTATCCATTCTTCCATATTCACCTAGGGCATGATCCTGACCTCATCTATTTTTTGATATCTCTTGGGATTTGTACCTTGGTGGATGGCTAGGCAACACCTTTTGCACCATCATCCTCACCATTGGACTACAACCCACTTGATGATTAATAGAGACATTTTGGATGAAGCATGTAAATAATTTATACCACCATTTTACTAGTGGTGGCCATTGTACCCATTTCTCATATTTATTTTAAGCAAAACATTAGAGATAACCATCAAAGCACTTGTTGACCATCTCAATTTAGCCATCAAGTTAGGAATGATATTATGAACTATGAGTTGGGCTATGGCACATAAGTGATTCCTACTTGGTGTCCAAGTGCATCCAAACCCTAAAAAAAAATTGGGGTTCAAAAAAAACCCCTTCATTTGAAGGGGGTTCATTCAAACCCCCACGTGTACTTTTTGAAGGGGGTTCCAATGAACCCCCTTTAAATGAAGGGGATCAAAGATTTAATTTAGAATTTGATTACTTTTTTATTAATTTGAATGATATTTAGGGGGGTTCAAATGAAGGGGAATGAACCCCCTTTGTTTGAACCCCATGTGACATGAAATCCTCACCCATTGAAGTGGAAAGCTACCATTGGCCTAAATTGCCAATTCAGATGCCACATATTAGGATGAAAAAATAAAATAAAAACATATGGCTCAATATATAAATATTTATTTTTATGAGATTTCTAATAATATGATTTTTTTTTAAATTTTAATAATATTTCATATTTATTTTGATTTATTTAGTAAAATATACTTATTTAGAAAATAAAGTACCATATGTTTGAGGCACTAGGAAAAATAGGAGACTATGGCCAAAAAATGTTTAAAATATCAATGCATTCGAATTTAATGTCCTTATTCTATTGGTGAAAAAATTAGTCTATTTTGACATATATACTAAAAAAATATTACGAGGATAATAAATAGGCATGGATATTCCTTGCCTTGATCATTAAAAAATTAATAAAAAAATATTTTTAATCAAAAAACTATAAAAAAATAATCTTGCACTATGTCTATGTTTCTAAGACCTCTTTTCAAAAAATCTTGTGAAAATATTATGTTTTGAGAAAATTATCAGGAGGAGAAATCAAGTACTCAATAAAACTTTTTGTACATGAAACATACACACTGTTTATTTAGGTATTAAAAAATCTATTTTTTATTCTTTTATTTTTTCAAAAAATAATAAATTTAACCTACACTTTGAATCAAACATTTCATTAGTTTACACCATTTTCATATTTTATACGGTTAAGTCACTATTGTATATACAAATTGAGAAATGTTAGATTTTCATTTTTTGTTGTTCCCTCAGTACCAAAAAGTGGGACACAGTATTATGCTTCAACCCAATTACCTGAGTACCCAAGTAATAAAATAAATTAGTCCAAAAATCACTTGTAAATATGATCTTTGGGTGCTTAGGAATATTTTAAAATGTATCCATAAAAGTTGATGATAATGTATTTTCTACAAAAGGATGTGCCAAGTAAAAAATATGGACATATTTAGTGAGTCTATCCATGACAACTTTTATTACATTTTTTCCTTCAGAATTGGACAACCCTATGATGAAATCTATGAACACATTCTCCCACATTTGGATGAGAATAGATAAAATCTTGAAATACTTGGGGTATTAATTTTCTCACCCTTGTTTTTCTACCATACCATGTAATCTCCCACACTTATCATTATATCATGGCCTTGATCTCATGAGTATCCACCTTTACACCTTCATGGAACACAAGGTGACCCAAATCAATCTACCTCATTTACCCCAAAAGCACACTTCTAAGGCTTGGCATACCACTAACATTGTCCTAAAATATCCAAAATTTGATTCACATGTTGTATATGTTATGCTCATGTTTTGTTTTATATTAAGATGTCATCAACAATCACCAAGACAAATTTTTGAGAACTGGCCAAAAGAAAATTTTCATCAAACTTTAAATGTACATTTATGCATTTTTGAGTTCAAATGGCATTACCATAAATTCATAGTGGCCCTCATAGCTTCTAAAATCTAACTTATATATATTCTCATCTTTGATTCTGATCCAATGATCACCTAAGCAAAGATCAAGTTTCGTAAAGTATACAAAATCATTTAACTCAACTAGTAAATAATCAGTTACAAAAATTAGAAATTTATCATGATGGTGTAATTGTTGATTTCACTATAGTTGCACACATGTATTAGACATCACCCTTATTACTTACCATTACTAATAGAGAGTAATAATAAATTTGGCAATGCTAGATAATTTCTACCTCAAGCATTTCTTGTACCATCTTATCAATCTCTATTTTTGTATGTATGACTAGCTATAAGGTTAGATGGTGGCAGTTTCATCCCTAGGACCAATAAAATGGCATAATCATGATCCTTTTCAGGTATTAGTCCTTTTTAAATATATCCAAAAACTAATGAGTGACCCTTTACAATTTCCTATATATATGGTGATGTAGGCACCTTTGTTAGTAGTGCTCATAATGAAAAATGTTACAACATGAATCCATTTTCTCCCTTTTCACTATGCTTTTGCATATAATTAGAGATAACCAACTATGGGGACTTTGTACATATCCCACATAATTAAAATGTGTCTCCTTATTAATGAAAAAGGATGAACACCTATTATAAATTCAACTCAACCATTCAATAGTGAGCCATTCAACTACCAGTGCAATGTGTGTGCCTCCCATGAGAGTAGAGTACATAGGGTAATCTATAAATTAGTCTTCCATGGAAAGTTTGACAATGTGAAATTTCCCTATAAACTTAATTTACCACCATTAGCAACCATGACCTAAAATTATGGAGCTAGGTAATCAAAACAGTTCAAGTTGGTATCCAACTTATTCTTGATGAAGTTTTGGGTACTTCTAGATTTGATCAATATTGTCAACTTATGATTCTTAAGTAAATGCATTATCATAAAGGTTTTTTGAGTGTTAATATCTAATAGTGCATGTAAATAAATGATTCATTTGGTATTTGTTGCCTCTTTAGATATCTCATCAACACCCTCTAATTCTACTACTTGATCCTCTTCTTCTTCATTAGCACCTTCAATGTAGAACAATTTATTTTAAGCACATTTACACCTATGATTATATTTAATATCATAGTTAAAAAATTACCTTTTTACCCTTTTATCTTCAATTATTTGAGGATTTAACACATAACCTAACTCAAGTTGCAACAACAAGCATCTTCCACACTACCTCAAAATAAAACTTTTTCCATAACTTGAATAAAAATAAAGATAATTAAGTTGTAGTTGTTTATAAATTGGTATCTTTAATATAATTTTTAATGGAAAATTATGTAACATATCTACATCTACTATGTCATACCACTCTTATAATAGAAGTAATATGCAAAACCTCCACTAGTTTCACCTAGAACAATAGAGGAAGTTCTCTTCAATAGTATTACTATATAAACTCAATTTAGCCTTATGGTTAAGAGTTGTAGATTATTTATAGCAATATATTATTTCCACAATATAAATTATACCTTTTAAATTGATATAGTCATGTTATTATAATAGAATTAAAATGTTGAACCTCCACAAACTTCATCTAGAATAATAAAGGAACTACTATTCTGTAGTATTATTGTAAAACTTCAATCTAGCCTTACAATTAAGAGTTACATAACCTTGAAATCACTATATTGTTTTCATAGTATAATTTTTACTCATTGCATTAATCACAACATGTTTTTGTGAATTAAATAACTTATCTCATATTAATTACAACTGAACCAGAACTAGAATTGATAATGTAGTAAAATAAAACTCTCTTGATAGAATATGGTATTGAATATGGACTTAGACACAAAAATGAAGGCTTTTAGTAATATTGTTCTTGATTTGGGAATTGGATTGAGAGAGCAAATTATGTTTCCCATAGTATAAAAATTCATACTCGATAATTACTCGATAGCCTAAAATTTTGACCCATACTCAGGACCCAAAAATTACTTAACAAATTTATTACTATTTTAAAAAATATATAAAAATTCATAAAATAAATTGGAATAATCAATGTTAGTGTCACGTCTTGATTCCTTTCTAGACTTGATAACCTATTGATTAGTAGATTTTATGGTTATTATTTGGCTAATTACTTTAGATGGCTTGGTCATCCATAGAAGTAGGTATATGATTCCATAAACCCTAGTTATAATGAACATGGATATGAAATATTTTCCATAAAATATAAAATAATGAGTTTTAAATAAATAAAGTCTATGTATTTTTGGTTGGTCGAATTGAAGCAAGAGCATCAAACATACAAACACCATCTTTTAGTTGTTGAAACTTATATGCTAGTTAATGGTCACAAGTGATCTATTTTTGGGTGTATGTGTTTGTGTAAGATACTATAGGGTTTACTTTATGTAATTAGAGTCATAATAAATCATCAAGTGTGTGTTTTGAAAGTATGGGAGTTTTCCCTCCAAAGGTGACAATTGAAAATTCAAATCCTAGAACTAAGTATTGAAGGACTATGGGATTAGTATGAAGTATTTATGTGAGAGAATGAATAAGTAAGATCTTAAGTGTCATAATAATCTAATAATATGTCAAATAGTTATTTAAAAAGTGAGGTGGTCTTAACAATGTCTTATGTGGCTAATTACATGTAAATGCAAGTCATGAAAAAAAGGTGGTGAAGAGTCTTATTTTGGTAACCACCCAAACCAATGTAGATGTTGGATGAGAGTGGAAGTTGTAAGTTATTTTTTTCATGTGAGATATTAGGGGAGAGAAGAGATATCTCTGATAAGGATAGAGAGGGATCAAAGAAAAGTAGATTATATACCTTTCAAGAAGGTGGCAAAGTCCATTCATGGACTGAATATGTAATGATAAATGATTCATAGTAATGAATAAAAGTTGTTTGTTGTGTCTAATATCCATTTATAAGTATATGTATTTTTATTTATTGTATATTTACTTTTAAAATCCCTTGAGGCTATGTATATACTTCATTGTGTGTGGTTGCAGGTTTAAGTAAGGGACTATAGGCTACAATCAAGATATTTGATTCATTCCCATAAAAATAGGACCTTAAATAAAATTTCTTGAGCAGGAACCTTGATATGACTGTGATAGTCAAAGCGTGTGTGGTCTTAATATCTTGAGGTATTTGTATCAAGAGAGCCATTTTTATAGTTTAGATGATATATATGAGAATAATTCTTGGTTAAATTATTTATAATTAGGTTTTAAAATACAACAATTGACAAACATTCAATATACAGTCAACTATAAAGTATATCCCTATTAACTCAGTTAGAAACCCTTATTCTACATAATCAGAATGCCAAGAAAAGAATGTATAAATTTGAGAGGGTGAATGGTATAGATTTATTTGAATCTTGTTATAATTTTAAGGAGGCCAAGTCTTAACAATAATCCTTTTGATTCATATAAAGTTCTTTAAATATAAACAATTTACTAGACCCTTACACAGTCCTTAGAAGGACACATAATTATGTGTTTTGTTGATTATAGTCTTTAACATGATTGAATGAGATTTTTAAACTATGTGGATATGTGGAGAATGTTAATATAGACCTTGGTAAGGTCTCATTTTAGTTTTAAGTTATCTCAAACCAAATATATGATTTTAAAACGCCTATGTAGGCCTCAACATTAGCCTAACTAGGGTTTTGAACCAAAAGCCCCTATATCTTGAGTTCTAACCAATGGAAATGGACCAAAATTTGTAATCACTTATATTTTTCCATAATTAAAAGTATTAAGGTGGTTTTAGTATTTTACCATACTTACTATTATGGATTTGGTGATTGGGCAAGTGTATGGAGGGCTACAAGGCCTAATTAACAAGAAGCTTACAAAAGAAGTAATGTCTAAACAAAGATTTAGGTTATTAAACTTAAAGGGAGGTATAAATAATATATAGGGTGTCCTAGTATGGGTTTATATATTTAGGAGAGCTTAAAAAATGTTTAAACAAAGGGAAATTGTGAAAAAAAGGTTGTAAGGGAATTGTATCACTAGTGAGATTGAGATGTGAAAGAGGATGTTATAGAGTGTATGAGAGGTTAAATGATATTAATGAAAGTTTGTTTTACCAAAAATAAGTCATCCATGATATCATATTGTCTTAATGATACCTAAGACATAATTAGGTGTTTTGTGCCTTGAGTTGTGCCTAATGAAAAGATAGTGAGTGACTAAGAGTGAGAAAGTAAATTAATCAATGAATGAAATGTGATAATTAGATGAATTAGAGAGTTAAGCAAGGTCTAATGAGAATAAATAATGACTCCAAGGTGATTATAAATAGGTTTAACAAAGGAGAGGATGTTATCAATCTAAAAAGAAGACCAAAAACTTTTGAGAAGATTGAAGTTAAAGTATAGAGTAAAACACTTACAAGTTGATTCAAGTAAAGGTCAAATCTAGGGTTTGGTGAGTTTGAAGCTTTTCCAATGTACCTCTGCATCATTTGGTATTAGATCAAGGTAATCTCTTGGTTTCATTATATTTTGTGTTATTAAATCTTATTAATTTGAGATAGACAAAGAATGCTATGAGGATTGCATGAGATGACATTACAAGAATATTATGCAAGAAGGGTATGGTGTAGGTATGACCATTGAGGTTAGTATAGATAAATTATATATTGTTGAAGAGATAATATAAAGCCCCTAATTCTAATGAAAAGGACTTGAAATTAGTCAAGAAAGAACTAGAGAAGCTAGAGTCAAGAGAACATTGAAGCTGAAGAGATAAATAAGGGAAAGACTCCAAGTGAGAGTCAAGGGAGATAAAATAATTCCTATATAAGGACTAGAGAAAGATAAAAAATACACAAGAGAGGTATAAAAGGAAAGAAAGTAATATTACTAAGAGATAGGTCTAAGTAAGACTATAAAGTGAAATAAAAAGAGAGAAGATGGATGTATAAGAGGAAGTGAAAGAGATAAGAAGAGAGTTGGGGTAGGGTTTTGAGAAGGTAGAGGTCATGGTGAAGCTCATGAAGGATCAAGAAAGACAATGTCTTGGCTATAATATGAGTAATAAAGTGAAGTGACCACTAGAGCTACTTATGAGAGAGAGAAGGCATAAGATGAATTCCTTGAGGAAAGATAAGAACAAAGAAATCATAGCCCATAGAGGCATGAAGGTTGAGGATTTTCCAAGAGAGAAACATGACAAATAATTTTATAAAAGAGTTCTCATTGAGGAGAACATGGAGAGAGAAGTGACAAAAGATTCACTTGAGAGAGAAGATAAGAATAAGAGGATAATGTCTATGAAAAAGGCATTCATACAGACTTATGGGTATCTTATTTTATATTCTAATATTTCATTTGAGTTTGTATGCAGGTATAAAGGAATGTTTTATGAAGGTAAAGAATAAGAAATTAAGGCTTGTGAAGAATGGGTTTAGTACATCACCCATCAATATGAATGAAGAAGATAAGGAAAGAGGACAGGTTATAGAAGTCAAGATGGTGAAGATTGAATAATCTCAATATGGTCAAGATGAGATAGAAGAGGATTTTTATGTTGATTTGACAAGCATTATAGATGAATCAAGAGAGGAATCTAACCATGGAGACATGAAGGCAAAACATGAAGACATGAGATAAGAAATGAATATGCAGTAGTCATTCAATGAGGTAAATGAATTTTTAGGAGTTGAATTTGATTGCACATTTGAAAATAAATAAGGTAATATACAAATTGGAAGAAATAAGGACAAGGTATAGTCCTCAAAGATAGTAAAAGAGCATGGGTATGTGGTGCCTAAGTGGATCAAGGTAATAGGTGATGATATGAAGAAGAATAACCTCAAGAAAGAGGTCATGTAAGATAAAAATATAAGTGAAATACAAGACCAAGTAAATAGAAAATAAGTGAAGGGTAGATTACCTCAAGTTCACATGAGAACTTATCAAGAAAATAAGTATGAAGAAGATGAAACAAGAATAAAACTTCAGTCCAAACATGTGCAAGGAAAAAAATAGGTTATGAAGAGCATGGAAAAGGTATAAAGAGATAGTGTTTCAAGTACATTCCAATAAGGAATAAATAAAGAGGAAAGTTTTAAACTCAAGAAGCAAGAAAACATGGTGGATGCAAATAAAGACAATGGGAAGAAGATGCAGTTGAGTCACTCAATGAGAAAATAAAGTAAAGAGTGTGAAGAGTACACAAGACAATGGAAAGGTAAGCAAGTCCTTTATGACAAGTAAGATGACAAATTCCTTGATTCTATAAGTATGATTATGTAAAAAGACTACAAATCATGGGAAAGATTATTAATGAGCACAAGTGGGTAGAAAGGTGAGAGTTCAAATGCACATAGAAATGAAACATTAATGAAGAATGAAGACATAATGGATGAACATGTTAGTATAGGATAGAATTTTGAAGGAGATGAAGGGAAGGAGGGTCCAAAATTTGATGAAGATGATGGAGAGATATATGCTCTCACATTTAAGGAAGAATTGGAGATGCTAGAAAATATTTTCAGCCTATCAAAAGGGTTGCATACAAGTGAAGAACAATAGGAGAAGATCGTATATGATCTCAAAGAAGATTCAAATGAATAAAATTTTAATGGTATAAGTTCTTATAGCCATGAAAGTACTAAGATAACTCTTTATCAAGGAATAATAATAATGAATGATATGGATAATGTAGGAATGGATCAGCAAGAAGGAGATGAGCCACAAGATCTCATTATCAAACAAGACAAGGGTCAGTAAGTGAATTCAAGATAAGGTGGGAATGAGATTAGATTACATGATGACATTTCATCTGAGTTGTTTGTTGATTAAATGATAAGGGAAAGACAATAATATGCCAAACAATATTGTACCATGATGAATGAGAATTGGATAAGAAGTTGTCTTTACAAGATGATCAAGGTTATGTGAAGGCACATCATGATATGGAGAAGTGTAATGAAGAGGTAGTAAAAGAAAGTCTTCTTCAACTAGTGATAAAGGTTGACATGGATATTAGACCACTAGAGCATAAGGAAGAAGGAATATGCATTTATAAGGGGCCAAGACCACTAAGTAATCATGAACAAAGTGAGATCAATGAAGAAGCAATCCATGGAGCAAGAGTAAGAATGAAGGATGAGAAACACTAGTTAGAAGAAAAGTATGATAAAGGAAAAATTAAGTTATAAAAGGTAAAACATGAAAAAAAACAAAGAGTTGTAGTAGTTGGTATACCTCATAGAGGTAGAGGATGAGTTGACAAAGAAAATAGACTAGGCAAGGAAGCAGAAATCCAAGAGTCTAATGAGGAGAAAAGATTAATAAATGAGGAGAAGCAGTAAGGTGAGCATGAAATATCCTAAAATAATGAATTAGAAGGAAATAAAAAAGTTTTTAGCTTTTAATTTTCTCCCTCTTGAGGAGAATGATGCAGTATCATCAAGCATACAAACACCATCTTTTAGTTGTTGAAACTTATATGCTAGTTAGTGGACACAAGTGATCTATTTTGGGGTGTAGGTGTGTGTGTAGGATCCTCTAGGGTCCATTTGATTTACATAGTGTCATAATCAATCATCAAGGGTGTGTTTCGTAAGTATGGGAGTTTTCCCTCTAAAAGTGATAATTTGAAAATTCAAATCCTAGAACTAAGTATTAAAGGACTTGGGATTAATATGAAGTATTTATGTGAGATAATTAATGATTAAGGTCATAGGGGTCATAATAATCTAATAGGATGTCAAAAATTTAGTTAATAAGTGAGGAGGTCTTAACAATGTCTTATGTAGCTAACTACGTGTAAATGCAAGTCATGAGAAAAAGGTGGTGAAGTGTCTTGTTTTGGTAACCACCCAAACCAATGTAGATGTTGGATGAGAGCATAATTTTTAAGTTATTTGTGGCATGTGAGAGAGTAGGGGAGAGAAGAGAGATCTCTAAGAAGGATAGAGAGGGAGAAAAGAAAGTAGATTATATACCTTTCAAGGAGGTGGCAAAGTCCATTCATGGACTAAATATATAATGATGAATGATTCATAGTAATGAATAAAAGTTGTTTGTTGTGTATACTCTCCCTTGATAAATATATTTAATGTTCTTGATTTTATATTTCCTTTGAAAATACCTTAATGCTATGTATAGACTTCATTGTGTGTGGTTATAGGTTTAAGTAAGGGATTATAGGTTATAGTCAAGTAAGAGATTATGGAGTTGATGACGTGTTGGTGAAAGAAGGAACATTGGTTTAATAATTGAAATGTATAACCAATCCTAATAAGTTCATATTTATAGTTTATTTATTCCCATAAAGAGGGGACCTTAAAGAAAATTTCTTGAAAAGGAACCTTGATGTGAATATGACTGTCAAAACATGTGTGGTCTTAATATCTTGAGGTATTTGTACCAAGAGAATCATTATTATAGTTGAGTTAATAGGTATGATAATAATTATTTGTGAAATGATATATAATTAGGTTTTAAAATACAATAATTGATAAACATTCAATATACAATCAACAAGGTAGATCCTTGTTAACTTAGTTAAAAACCCCTATTCTACACAGTCAAAATGCCAAGAAAAGAATGTTTAATTTTAAGAGGGTCAATGGTACATATTTATTTGAATCTTGTTACAAATTAAAGGATTACAAGTCTTAATAATAATCCTTTTGAAGCCTAGAAAGTTCTTTGAATACAGATAGTTTACTAAACCCTTACATAGTCCTTAGAAGGACATAGAATTCTATGTTTTGTTGATTACAAGATTTAACAGGATTGAATAAGATTTTTAAACTATGTGGATAATTTTAATATAAACCTTGGTGAGGCATAATTTTAGTTTAAAGTTATCTCAAACCAAATATATGATTTTAAAACCCCTCTTAGCCTGTACAAGCCTAAACATTAGCCTAACTAGGGTTTTGAACTAAAACCCCCTATATCTTGAGTTCTAACTAGTGTAAATGGATTAAAATTTGTAATCACTTGTATTTTTCCATAAGGAAAATTATTAATTTGGTTTTATTCTAGTACCATATGGACTAGTATCGATTTGGTGACTGGACAAGTGTATAGAGGGCTAAAAGGTCTAATTGACAAGAAGCTTAAAAAAGAAGTAATGTCTAAACAAATATTTAGGCTATGAAATTTAAGGGGGGGTATTAAGAATATATATCATGTCCTTATATGGTATTATATCTTTATGGGATCCTATAGAATGTTCAAACAAATGGAAATTGTGAAAAATGAGCTACAAGGGAATTGTGTCAGTAGTGAGTTTGAGGTGTGAAAGGGAATGTTAGAGAGTGTATGAGAGGTTAAAGGATATTTATTAAAGTGTCTTGTCCCAATATAATTCATTCATGATATCATATTGTCTTCATGAGACCTAAGACATGATTAAGTGTTTTGTGCATTGAGTTGTGCCTAATGAGAAGATAGTAAGTGAAAGTAAATGAATCAATGAATGAAATGTGATAAGTGGATGAATTATAGAGTTAATCAAGGTATAATGAGAATAAATAATGACTCCATGGTGATTATAAATATCATGAACAAAGGAGAGGATGCTATCAAGTTAGAAATAAGACCAAAGACTTCTAAGAAGATTAAATCTAAAGTACAGAGTAAGACACTTGCAAGTTGATTAAAGTAAAGGTTAGAGCCAGGAGTTGGTGAGTTCGAATATTTTCCCATGTACATTTTTATCATGTATTAAAACCCTATGTAAATTTAAAATGGTATTTTTATTTTTAGTTGAGTGTATTCTTTTTGACCAAGGTGAGGGTTCGGATGGGTTTATATAGCTAAATTCAGTCCTTGAAACTAGTATTAATTTAGACCTTTCTCCAAATAACTCTTTGGCTTGTTTATATGTTTTAAATCAAGGAAATATTATAACGGGAAAACCCAAACTTTGGCATGACTGTGTGTTTTATAAACCTGAAAATAGGTATTAAAGCTTTCACATGAATTACTTTCTATGTAAAAATAAAGAAAGTCTAGTTTGATTTTATTTATAAGACTTATACTAATAGTATAAATACACACACACACACACACACACATATATATATATATTACAGTGATTCTTTATAAATATAAATCATTATGTTATTATCATGACTAAACCAAAAATGGAGATATAGGTCGATTGGTGGTTTATTATAGTTATATTTGTGGATTTATTTTGTATAACATGTTTTTTGTGTTTGCATATATGTTAAGAGAACATAGATAGAGATTTAAAAGATGTAGAAGTATAAATATATATATATAAATATATATATATATATATATATATATATATATATATATATATATATATATTCACCTTATATGCAACTATATTTATCTATAGTTAACTGGGTATAACTTAGGATTGTGTGTATTTGATATTATAAAAAGAAAATTATACATATGTACGGATGGGTTTTTTTTATAACTATGAGTTATTAAGGTATATAATAGAACTGTGTTCCATTATAAAACTATAAATAGGGAAAACCAAATATAAATAAATATAACATTGCCATGTTGTAGTTATTCATTGTGAGAATGGGGAAAGAATTTATTAAAATTATGTGTTTTGTTAAATGCCTATAAAGTATACATGATACTCAGAAATGTTAGAAAATATTATTCTAAATTGAGTATATCGTATACACCTACAAATTATCATTTTGATTATTAAATAAGTTTTACAATAAATTTGTATTAATATATTTGATTACTTGCAATATCTAGACTATATTTTGAGATATAGCTGAGAAAATGAATATGCATAGATATATATGGAATACTTGTATCAATGATAGAGTTCTATGATAAATCAAGCATACCTTATATGGATATGCAAAAAAAAATTATATGCTTATGCATGTTACATGATATAACTAAGATGTATTAATGCATTTGTGTACTTAATTTATTATTTCTAAACTAGAAGTGAGTTAAATGTATTACAAAAACTTCTAAATGTGTAGCATTGAGAATCTTATATCTATCCATTTAACATTGACTAATACTATGAACAGTTTAATTATCAATTATTGAGATGGAAATAAAGTGTATATTAAATGAGATATTAATTATTTAAATTATTGTCTAGCCATTAAAAACCTTATCTAAATGGTATGATTATTTGATTCTAAATATTATCCAAATGGTATGATTGTTTGGTGTTAAATCTTACCCAAATGGTTTGATTGTATTGAATTTTGTTTATATAGTTAATTATATGTTATAAATAAATTATATGTTTGGATTTATTACATTACATTTGATTAATTAAATGAATGTATTTGATATTTCCTTGAATAACACATAATTTCTACTAGTAGGGAAAATTCATTATTATATCTGTTGATTTTAATATTATTATATATATTGAACTAATTTAGTATTAATGACCCTAAATAAGTGAGTGAGATGGATTCCACTTAATTAATGTCACTAATATGCATAAAAAGTGTAATTCGATTGAGTGGTGCATATGAAATTAACTGATCATTGAGATCAAATAACTATATAAAAATTTTGGCCAAAGTAGTGTTTATGGTTAAACATTATCATTTCATCTATTTGATTCAGTTTACATGTTTTATACAATATCATGTTAGAACAAATTTATTAATGATATACAACATGTAATAGTTATCTTACATCATATGGAGTCTGGTTGACACTTTTGATTCCCATACTATCATTATCTACCCATTTGTGAAGGGAGTGTCATTCCATTGTTGAGATATTGTGTGGGGGATCAATGCTATGTGGTTGATGTGAAAAAGCACTCAAATGATGCTCTCCCTCCCCTCAATAGTACTTCACTAGTGACTACACTCATGATTACTTTTGGATGATTCAAGTTCGTTGAGACTCGCATGTCCATTGGAGTATTATATCATTGTACATTATTATTATGACATGTTTATGCTAAAAATTATACTATTTATTCATATGAACCATTACAATAGTTGTTTGTAATATTGTATCAATTGTGGCTAAAGTTTTAAATATATTTTTATGAAATAAATATAGTATTCATTTCTTTACTCAGCATTATACTTGATCTTGTGATCTTTTGATCATTAGCTAAATAGATTAGCTCTTGACCATGTTATTTGGTAAGCTTAAACTAATGTATTTAGTTAAAGATCACTATGTATGTTTTCAGTAATGGAATTTGTAAATTGAATTTGTGTAAATGTTTATATATATATATATATATATATATATATTTGGGTTGATTATTATTTCTTGAACCTCAAAGTCATGACTCATAACTATTAAATGAAGACTGACATAATAAAATACTAATAAGTAATTTAACACAACTAACCTTAAAACATTACCTATGATAATAATTATAATTGACATATCTCCATAAACACATGATTTTAGATCCTAAACACTAATAAAAAACATAAACTAATTTAAAACTTAAAACAAACTCATTAAATGACAAATGTTAAAAATAATTTACCAAATTAAATTCCTAATACCTAAAACACCAAACATCTAAAATTCTAAAAAAACTTTACAAAACCTAAAACTACAAGTTTGAGCCAAAAGGTAGTTTGATAGGAGAAAAATATAGGATTTCATTTCTAAGTGGTCTCACTAGAGTGAATGGGTGAGTATTGAGGTATCAGATCTTGTAGTCTCATCTCTCACTATTATGTGTACACTACTCGACATGTCTACATCTGGACTCTCAATGTTTATTATTGATGCTCGAATCTCGACCATCAATGTACTGCTAATAATCACCACATTTCAATCCCTATTAAATGTAACTAAACAACACAAAAATCCTATCAAATGTGATGGATTCAAATCAAATGATGTAGAGGGAAAATTCACAACAAAATACAAAATTGACATTTTTTTAGGTTATGTTAGCCCTATTCCTGGGTTAGGGTTGAGTAATGGCATCAAACACATGTTAACTACGAGTAACTATAGTTAGTTACTCACATTTTAGTGTAGTTTTTAGGTCATTACTTGGCCTACATTAAATTTCATGATTTTTCATTTGGAAAAAAATAAAAGTCTTTTCACAGGTACCCGATGGGTACCCATGAGTTTTAATACAGAGATGTTTACAGCCATATTCCATGAATTTTTATTTAGTTGTATATAATAGGAAAGATAGTGTTTTTTCATCATTCATGGATTCAACAAATTTCTAATATAATTATACATGAAATCCTTACCATATGAATCAAGTTGACAAAATGTGACCTATAAAATAAGTGGTTAACAAGACAAATTGCCACTAAATTCATCGCTATAAAAATCCAAATAAAAGGTTAGTTTAGTTCAAATAACATTGATTAAAAACACTATCAAAAATTTGAGATTTTACACACTATAATTATTGAATGAGGGGCCAAGACGCAAGGTCTAGGGGTGGCAACCCCAACGAGGTCAAGGGGCCCCTTGAAATGGCTCAAAATTTCCCAAATTTGGCCAAAAAGAAATACACTCAAAAAGAAGAATTTGAAGACAAACAGAGGGTTAGTAGTTTAAAATGACTTCTTTAACATATATTTACCTTAAATTTAAAAATTAAATCTATATAATATTTACAAATAGTGGCATACTCATTGTGATAATTAAAAATTCTCAACTAAATATTGTCCTTTTCTAGAGTCTCTTCATAGACTAGAGTAGTTTTATTATTTTAATAGCCTAAAGTAGACTAGCTTGGCATAGATCAATAGTGCATTTACTAATTTCAACTATTGACATATACATTTTTCATATAAATAAATCTCCCTTGTTATGATTATGCTAAATAAGTTATTACTATATCTGACAAGGTCTGATTTAATACTATCATGCAGTTGGATTTTTCTAGAACTTTATTATTTTAGATATCAATTTTTGAATTTAGTCAATATAATAAGAAATATATGGGAATTATAGGGAGTAGAATATTTGTAAAAAGTGTATAAAATACTATAACTGAATGTCTCATTAGTCCACAAAATCTCAAAACATAGAAGCAACATTTATTATGAATAATGACACCATGACTGTAGTTTATAAGAGGAGTTAATGCATTGAATGTTGCATTGATTACAACTAGTGATTTGAGCCAAGTATTTTAGATTTATGTTTATTTCACATATCCAACAAGTTATTTCAATCAAAATAAGCCTACAAAATTGTTTATAATCATGGCCAATACCTAATTATAGTGATAATAGATTATAACAAATCATTTGAGCAATTAATAATGATTCTAATGTTCAATTTTGACTAGTTTTCTTTCTGAAACAAATTTGATAATAGTGATATTGTATCTATGTCAAGAGATAAATAGATGGTCTAAAATATCTTATTAAAAATCCACAAAAACTAGAAAATCAAAAAGACAATAGTCAAAAAGACCTAGCTAATATACATTTGAATCAAAATGGACAAAGTTGTAACTAGTTTTGACAAACTAGTAAATAACAATTTGGTCCTAATTTTATAATGATATAACTCAATACCAATCCATAAATTAAATTAACAAATATCATGAGTCAGATGAACATTATTTAAAAATAAATAAGTGATGTTGAAATGGTCGAACACCTAGACAAAATGTTGCAATCAGGTAAGCTAGAAAATAAATCAACATTAAATTAGAATCCTTTAATAGTTAACTAGTAATAGCTTGATATAAAATAATCTAAACTTAGTCACAAATTCTATAAATGATGGTAACAGAATCCTTGCACACATATCTAGAATCAAGCAGAGGAAGAAAACTATTGCCAATCAACTAAGGATAATGGCGGGGGTAATTTGGACTTAAATTAGTAATAAAAAATCAGTAGTATGGATGATTTTATAAACAAATCTAGACAACAAAAATGAAATTTCATTACTCTTTTACAAAACCACATATTTTGTTAACTATGACTTAGGACTTTGAAGATAAATTATGTAAAAGATAAGTTAGTAGAAATTCTCAGACATTCAATCCACTAATTATGGATTGAAATTTTCATATTTTTATGGCCATTTATTCTCTTTTGAGACCTATAATCTTATTTTCATACACTAAAAACTCTAATAGGTCAGAATCAAGAGGAGGCTCCCATTGTGGTTTCCAACATAAGATGGAAATTTTGAGAAATAAGATTTATGAAAATTATATCAAAATTTACATAAAACACCATTCTTCAAAATTTAAAATAAGCACGATCATAATGCAAACAAAAATGAATTCAAAACAAACTTATACTAACATCATGAACTCTTAGACCCATTCTTGCTCCAAATTGATAATGCTTGATCACTTTCTCTTGATTGAATGGATTTGTTTAGAAGACTCAGATTATTGGGACAGTATGTGATTGACTTGATAATGGACTAAGATGATAGCATGAACAATGGATTATTCAAGGATTATGGACTTGAGCAAATTATTGGATAGATTAATGGATTTTGGATTAATATATTTTATGCACATTCAACTCATTATTCCAAATAGAAGGACATGGTGAGTTTAAATAGATAAGGGAGGGAGATTTTATGGAATTTAGAATTCCATGGAATTATCTAGAGAGAGAATTCTCTAGAGAGTTGGAGGAGGATTAGATAATTCTAGACTCCATTAGAGGAGCTTGCGGGGGTTTAGTTGGGGTTTAGATAGATTTATAGGAGAATTAGGTGGAGACTAGGTATTATGCATGTAAGAGATCCTAGGAGATAAGTGGGTTGGTTTTTACAGTTTAAAATTAGCAAGTGAACAAGTGCGGATTAAATGTAATTTTAAGTGGGTGTAGGAAGGGTTATTTAAGTAAATGAGTTATTAATAAGTGGGATAATAAAGGTAATGATATTTTTTGGGATGTGAATAAGATTAGTAGATGAATAATAATTGAAAGGAGTGTTAGAAAAAATATGAGGAGGATTAGTAAGGATGGATTAAACAACATTAAATTAGATTAGTGATCATTAGATGATATTAATGATCTTAGTGTCAAAATTAGCAAGGTGACAAAGGCGATCAAATTTAGATGCACACCTAAGTTATGTAAAAACTCAAAACCTTGAAAACATGAGGGAAAATAAGACTGTTGTAAAATAGAATAGAGCCTTTTAGGGTTATGAATTATTTGAAAAAATATAATCTATAGCAGCACCCATAAATAGTCAAGTAGATCCTTGAAATCTGAAATTCTCAGGTAGGATTATACATTTAGGTATAATAATATCTCATCTTTGTAAGTAAAACATATAAGGTCAGAGAACCAGCCAAGAAGGCCAAAATAAGTTGGGTGTGAGTCTCTGACATTAGGAAAAACAAATAAATCAAAATAAGCAAAGAATGTTATACAACCATGTCATCATAAATAATCCCCAAGTGGTATGAATATCATTCATTATAATTTTTGCCATCATTTCATTGGTTATTATTATGGTTTTCACTGACAATTTTGACCTAATATTCTAGTTTCTTAAAAATTCCTTAGATTATTGCATTCACCTTGTTCATGAATTCACTAATGTACTCAAATAATTTGAGTTGGGTATTATGTCCATCATTCAATATTATTGTTAATGCATGGATTTAATCTTACTAAATTTTTTATAACTTTAATCAACTATGCCAAATATGATTGGTAATTTGTGAGCTTCAATTCCTCTTTTCATGGTAGGATTTTCAATGTTGTAGGTGTACATCATGATTTAAGGAGTACCTTCCTTATTTATGAGATTTTGTAGATTTGTTTTCTATTTCTTGGAATTACCTTGACTTGAAGAAGAAAGAATTATTTTATTCTTGTCATTACTAGAGGTTGAGTTGGAATTTTACTCATTAACATGAATCGACCTGTTGTCTTCTTTGGGAATTGAGCTCCTCAAAAAATACTTCTATGCATATTTTTTATCAGCATTATAAGATTATTTCAAGGATTTATCGAACATCATATAGCCTCTATATCAACCATTTGTCTTTTGGAAGAGAATGAATACTTTCTTGGGCCATGCCTTAGTGGACTATCCTCAATCACTACACCTTGGTAGGATGGAGAGTGGTGATAGAATTCAGCATTTAAAACATTTCTAGCAGGAAGCTCATCATTAATGGAGCTTAATAAAGGTTGTTTTTAATAATTGGGTGTACTACTCAACTGATGCAACTATATAAAGTGGCAATTTAAAATACCTTGTTAACAAATTATTATACTATACATCATGTTAATCATAGTCTATTGATACTTATGTGTAGGATGAAATATCAAGGCTTACATGGTCTCCTTGATGTCTCCCCAAAACTGCTAGTAATTAAATAGTTTATTATACACCTAGGGATCCTAAGTCTTGTTGTCCAAAGAAGAGTAGGATGGATCCTAAGGCAATTATGAAAGGTCACGCAAGTTAGTATAAATCTCCATATGTTCCAACCCAACAAGAACTATATCATTTTTGTTGGTATCATACGTGATGAAGAAATGTTAATTGTCCTCAAGACTCCCAAGAGTTGAGGATCACAATAATAGTCTACACAAAGTGAATTAAAAGTTGATTTAGAAGAACCAAAGTAGCCAGCCAATAAACCCAATAATACATGGTGCAAAGAAAATGATAGTAGAAAAAAGGGCTAAGAAACAGGGACATAGAAAGGAGTTAAGGAGATATTTAAATAAGGCTCAAGAAGAGAAGTAATGAGGATCATCAAAAAAGACAAAACAAAGATAAAATGCTTTATAAAAAAGGAAAAAAATCAAAGAGTGAGAAATAAGAAGCATAGGAAATAATAAATAAGGCCACCAATGGAAAAAGTCAGTAAACAAAAAGGAGAAAGACCACAAGAAGGGGAAATAGGAAGGAAAAAAAAGGTGAGGAGTTAAAAATATAAAAATTCTACCTAAGAGAAAAAGAGCTTTAAAACAAAAGGTTTAAAGCAAGACAAAAAGAATGAAAATAAAAAAAGACCTTGTCTGAAGGGAAAAAAAGACAAAGGGGAACATAAGGAAAACCAAAAGAAAGGAAAAAAAACCCAAAAAAATAAAATCCCAACAATAGGGAAAAAATCCAAACACCATGTAAAGTATCCATTTTAGCATAGGAAGAAAGGATGGGATGTTGGAATAAAATGAAAAATTATATAAACATTCATTATTAATGGCACTTGAGACTAGTTTTGTGTTATAAGCCAAATTGCTAATAAAACCAACAATGCATAGTGCAAATAGAACAACCGTAGGATAAAAGGGTGAAGGAAAGACATGGAAAGCAATAAATGAGGGAATTAAACAAGGCTTAAGGAGAGAAGCAAGGAGGATCATGAATGATACAAAAGTATAGATAAAACACTTCACCATAAAGAAAGAATAAATCATAAGAGTGAGGAAGAAATAAAATGTCGGAAATAATAAAAAATCCATAATGGGTAAAATAAAATAAAAATGGAAAACCCAAAAAGGTTAAAATGCGTACACAAAAGGGAGAAAACCCACAAGAGTGGGAAATATAAATGGAAAAAACAAAGTGAAGTACCATGAAGATATAGCTTTAAAGTAAGAGAAAATGGTGAAAAATAACAAAGGACCCCACCAAAAGGAAAAGGGATCAAAAGGAAAAGTGGAGAAAAGGATAAAGCCCCAAAAATAAAATAGAATCCCAACAATAGACAAAAAAATACAAACACCATCCAAAGCATACACTCTATTGTAGGGAGAAAATAAAATATGAGACTATAGAATTACCCAAACAATTACATAAACAAACACTATTAATATCACTCAAGACTATTTTCATGTTATAAACAAAATTGCCAATTGAACCAGTAATGTATAGTGTAAAGATAAAAATAATAAAAGAAAATGGAAGAGGATGGATGTGTAAATAATGTAAGGAGACTATTAAATAGGGATCAAAGAGAGAAGCAATAATAATCAACAAAAGAGACAAATCAGAGCTAAAATACTTCATCAAAAGAAAGAGAAAAAAACCTAGAGTGTGAGGAAGAAAATAAGCATAGAAATTAAAAGGTAATAGAGGACAAAAGCCAAAAGTCAAAAGGCTAAATAATGTAAAGAAAAAGGGAAAATGCCACAAGAGGGGGAAATTAAAAAAAATCGTGGAGCCAATAAAATAAAAATTCTTTCGAGGAGAGAGCTTTAAAATGAAAGTTTCAAATCACAAGAAAAAAAAAGGACCCCATAAGAAATAAAAAAGACAAAGGGGAACGGAAGGAAAACCATAGGAGAGAAAAAAGATAAAAAAAAACAATAGAAAAACTCGACAATAGGGGAAAAATCTAAAAACCATCTAAAGCAAACAATTACATAAACCAACAACATTTTCATGTTATAAAACAAACTCTCAATAGAACAATTAATGCATAATTCAAAGAGAAAAATAATAGGTGAAAGGGATGAAGGAGGAGTATTTAGAGCAAATGAAAAGGAAAAAACAATGAAAGACCCCATGAAAAGGGAAAAAAAGACAAAGGATAAAACTTAAAAGCATATGAGAACAAAAATCCCAAAAAATAAATAAAAAGTCTAACAAAAAGTCAAAAATTCAAACACACCATCCAAAGCATCTACTTTACCATAGAAAGCAAACACTAAATGTAAGAATCAAATGAATAGTTAAAAAAATAAGAGGTATCAATAGCACTTAGGACTATTTTCATGTTATAAACCATATTACCAATAGAACCAACAACACATCGTGTAAAGAGAACAATGGAAGGAAAAAAGGACAAAGGAGGAGAGACATGGGAAGGAGGCAATGAAAGCATTAAATAAGGATCTAGGAGAGAAGCAATGAGAATCAATGAAATAAACAAAGCAAAAATAAAACACTTCACAAAATAAAAAGTCAATGAAATATGGATTCAAAATAAAATATTTAAATCAAAAGGAAAGGAAAAAATAACAAAGGGCCTTATCAAAAGGAAAAAAGAGAAATCTAAATATTGTCCAAGGCTTCCACTCTACCATAGGGAGCAAAGATAAGATGTTGGAATCAAATGAATAATTACATAAACAAACACCATCGATTTCACTCAAGGATATTTCTATGTTATAAACTATCATTGATTATAGTCAAATTAATCTCTTTCCATTTATGTAAGTAAAGCCCGTCACCTCTATTTTCTTGTTTGGGTAAGTTGTACCCATAATCCCTAACTAATATGTTATTGCATTACCTTATATGTATCAATGATTGCAATACACATTAGTGAATTTGGATTTTTCTTATGTAACCTCTTTCAATAAATTCTAAAGCTTCTAGTAGTGGCATCCCCCATTTTCCATTACATCGATCATAATTTTTGAGTCATGTTCAACCTCTAGATTTTCAATTTGAAGATGCATAGAAAACATAATCCCTACCATTAAGCCCTCTACCTTAACTACATTATTTTTCTACAATCCCATATAAAATACTTCAAAATATGTAAATTCTCCCCAATAATTGTTGATCAAGCATCCTGCTCTTGCCAGGGCCTAGTTCTCTTTAGAGGCTCTATCAAAATTGACGTTATACCAACCTTCTTTTGGTAGTTTCCACTTTGATTTGGTTATATTTATTTTTTACTTGGTTTGGGTAGAGATAACTATAAGCAAATATTTTTGTTTAATGAATGAAGATAAAATGCATGCTGCATTATTATTTCCATGTGCATACTTCATTTACTAATGTCAAACAAATTACAAATAGTTGAGTTGATTGAAAGTTACATTGGTTAGACATTAACTAATATAAGGTTAGTTAAGTTTCATTAACATAATAAATAAATACATTTAATACCCATCTTAATGACTAAACCATAAACAACACCAAAATTGTCTTGAAATATTATAAATAGAATAAGACCAAGAGGTTTAGTCATTAGATATATAAGTTACTCTATAGAAGTAAAAAAGTGAAGAGAAATATCACTGGAATCAACTAATGAATATGGTGATGATGAATCTCAATATTTTTGGTGTGTGAATTAAATACATGATTCTTCACTAAATTCAATACACCTTGATTATCACCAAAAAGTGAAGTAGGTGTATATGAAGCAAGTTGCAAATCAAACTAGAATCTGACGTAGCCAAATTGCTTCACAACTAGCACTGATTATTGCCCTATATTCTAATTCAGTAGAAGATATAGATATGGTATGCTAAATTTTTATCTACCATGAAACAAAACATTAACCAAAGGAAAACATATACCCATTGGTATACCTACAAGTATCCATTAATCCTCCCCAATTAGAGTATGTATAACCTGCCAATCTGAAATCTTTTGACCTATGATATAAAATGCTAAAGTCAAGAGTTCCTTTAACATATTTAAAAACACATTTTTATATTTTCCAATTTATGAGATTAAATTGAGAAAAAAAATGAGAAAGGTAGCTAACAAAACATAGATCTAGTCATGTGGATGCAAGATATATCAAACTACCCACCAACTATCTGTAAAATGATTCACTGACCTGTGATGAATCATCATGAGCTAATAAATTTAGCTTGACCTCCATAGTGTAGAAGAAATATTACAATCTATCATTCCAAAATTATTCAAAATATTTATGTCATACTTTACTTGATCTATGAAAATGATATGGTCATGTTGCCAAAGTTCTATAACTAAGTAATAGTGTGTGAGGCCTAGACCAATCATATAAAAAGTAACACACAAATATGATTTCACTCACTGAATTATAGTGGCCCACTACTTGTGATGGAAAAATAATCAACATATATAATGAGTATCATAATTTCATCACCATTTCTTTTGACATAATGATTTGGATCAGAAAAACTTCTTCTAAATCCAGAATCTTATAAATGTTGATGAATTTTGATATACCATGTTTGTGGAGCCTATTTAAGCCCATATAAATACTTAATAAATCTACAAACTAAATGAACACTACCGAACACTTGAAAACCTTTAAGATACACCATGTATACGTATTCATACAAATCTCCATTTAGGAAAACATTTTTTACATCTATCTGAAACACTTTCCATCCAAACTAAGCTACTATAGAGAGAAGCAACCAAAATGTGACCATTTTTTCAATAGGAGCAAAATTATTCACATAGTATTTTACCTCATGTTGGTAAAAACCTTTCACAAAAATATGGGCCTTTTACTTATCTAAAGTACCATCAGCCTTGTATTTTACTTTGTACACCCATTTGCATCAAATGGGTTATTCCCTGGGGGTAACTCCACCAACTTCTCAGTATGGTTCTTCATCAAAGCATCATATTTTGATTGTATGTAAGTGTCTAATTTAGGTTTTATTTGTGAATTATAATACTTATGTGGTTCTAATGTCATGAATATATCATAAGTAATATAAAAATGAGCATGATCCTCACTTGAATCAACTTTCTTGCGTGTCCTGTAAGGCCATGTATCTGATTGAGGAAGTTTATCTCATGTAAATCTTGTAGGGTGGAGTAAAACCACTTAGACCTCATATCTACTTAATAATACTATATTGGTCAAGTATCATCCTGAGAGGTAGCTAACATAGGTTGGTATTACTAATATAATAGTGGAGTATGTGAAATATCAGCCATGGTTTGTTGCACTAGAATCTATGATGGAGAACTTTAATATTTTGATTCCTCATCTCTCAAAGGAATGGAAACACCAGATTTAGGTACCTCAAGTATATCACAGAGTAATTTTAGGTTATAAACAAATAATTATTGTGTCTCCTTTACATCAACATCTTGACTAACAATGATATTGTTAGTGGAAATATTAATAAGTCTATAGGCCAAAGATTGGTCTCTATAGCCAGCAAAAAATATCTAGCACTCTTATAATATATTTTACTCCTCTTATTATCAATAACTAAAGTATATTCATTAAAACCAAAAACACATAAATGTGTTACCTCTGTTTTATTCTATACCATGCGTCCTCAAGTGTGACATGCTATAAAGCTTTGCAAGGACTTCTATTCAAGATGTAGACTATCATGTTTAATTTTTATCCCTAGTATTTGTACACCATAACCTACTACTCATCATGGAATAATCCAACTACATGAGGGTGTAATAATTACACCTTTCAACCACCCCATTCTATTGTAAAGTGTACAGAGCTTCAACTATTGATGAATGCCTTCCTTGTTGCAGTAGTCCTAAAACTACTTGGAAGTAAATTCACCCCTATTATCACATCTAACAATATTGATGCCTTTCAACCACCCCATTTTTTTGTGGAGTGTAAAAATTTTCAACTATTGATGAATTCCTTTCTTGTTTTAGTAGCTAAAAAACTAATTGGATTTATATTATACCCCTTGTTTGATATAACAGTCTTGATCTGTTGGCTTATTTGATTTTCAACTATTGATTTAAATTTCATAAATTCAATAAATAATTAGAATTTTTTTTCAAGAATTAGACCCACATATTTCTAGAGAATTCATCCAGCAAAAATAGAAAATAACTCACTTTGAGGAAAATTTTTCAAAGTGGCTTCTACCTAATACTTCAGTGATCAATTTTTCTTGTTGTGGGAATTAACCTTTTCTCACATATCTATACACTAGCATAGAAAAATATCATATAAAGTGTGAAATATTTTGAAGAAGGATTGATGACCTTAGAGGCACCTCAAACGTCTATAAGTGGTTTTGGAGTACCAAAAATCATTGAATAAGAACTGAACTATAAAATTTATGAGAACAAGCTTGGTAATATTGTTGGAACCACTTTTGGAAGTGCAATGTTAAATCCAAAAATCTAGTGTGGAAACTTGGCTTCTAGCTAATATCTCATGACCAATTCTACTTATCATAACATGATTAGAATGTGATATCACTTAGAGAATCCAATATCTCTTACTGCCCTCTAATACAACTACATTTTGACAATTAGCAATGTACACACACACACACAAGAGGCATCCAAGTCAAAAATCAATCTTGCATCAACCAAAATTATGGGTTGGGTTGTATATGCATTTGTGCATTTGTATGTTTATGCCACTTGATAACCATGTCAACAATGTTATATATTTATAATAAGATAAACAATATCCCCAAGAACATCAAGACTCCAACAAGTAAATAAATTCATGAGGAGATAGTTTTGGTCATCTCCTAGATGTCAAGTAACTTATTTTTAGGATGGTAATAAAATTACCACTTCATGTAGGTGGTAGTTTCAAAATTGAATATGTGTATTAATTAGAAGATACATAATTTTTGTTTTACATTAAACAATGTTATGTAATTATTGGTCTGCAATAACCAATGATTCAACACACAGTGAGATCAAAACATGAGTAACTACCTAAAACTTCATTTTTGGACATATGGACCATTTTACAAAGCAAATGAAACTCAAAAAGACTCATGAGGCAAGTTGGATTTTTTTTTTTCAAGAGTTTTAAAGTCAATTGGAGGGAGATAGGTTATGTAAAAATAGAGAGTTCAAACTCGATGTAGAGACAAAATAGATTTTAGATCCAAAAGATCAAACCATGACAAAATACCCAAAACTTCAATTTTGGACATGTGGATTATTTTCCAAATTAGAATATCTTGAAGAGAGTTGTAGGATGTCAATGTCAAGGAATAAATATTCAAATTCTTTTTTCAAGAGTTGGAATTCAATTCAAGGGAAATAAGTTTTGGAAAAAAAGAGAGATTTCCAACTCCAAGAAAAGATAGAACAAAGTTTAACTCCAATAGAAAGAGAAAGATCCAAAGCTTGAGAAACCTACAAATGTCATGTATGTATAGTATAGCTAATCCATGAGATTGAGTTGTAATGTCTTCTTCCTAGTTTTGTGGGATAGTTTGGGTAGGTAATTAAATATCTATAATACTTGTTATCCATAATTAAATAAGGTTTTTATTTTATATAAGGTCTAACTCTATGTGTCCATTGAGTCAATTTGAGTTTGGGTTGGAAAGTAAAGCAACCATTTATTGCATCCCCTAATTCCCATTTATATCAGTTATATCAAAGAAAGGATTAACTTGTTAGGTTGAGTGGTTTTGGCTCTTGTATAGTTAGTTACAAGTTGTGAAGAAAAGCATGTATTATTGAGAGTTACAATGAACAATCATGGGATATAAAGGATTAATTATTACAAGAGAATAATGACCTGGAGTCACATATAAGGCAAAGATATTGAGAAGAATCCAAACATGATTAGATATTATGGAGGCTTCACAAATAAGAGGAAACACATTTTCATATATTAAGTGATTATGGAGGAGGAACTCGATAAGTTGAAGTTGAAGATATGGTAGATGAACCAAAAGACTAATTTTTTAAATCCATTGTAAAGATGGGAAGAAATCCAAAGTTAACCACCAATATAAATGGAGGAAATCTAAGACCTAAGGATCTTATTGATTGAATTACAAAGCTGGAGAAGTATTTTCACTACAAGTCAATGGAGGACCCCAAGAGAGTAAATCTTTTCTACACCAAGTTGAAATGACATGAAACCATTTGGGGGGATAACATGTAGTTTGAAAGGAAGAGAAGAAGAAACTTAGGCACAATTAATTCATAGGGTAAAATGGTTATAACCTTGAAAGGTACTTTTTTACCTTATGATTATCATTTGAGTTAATTCAATAGTTTAAAAAATTTGAGACAACTATAAATGAGCGTGAAATACTACATAGATAAATTTGCACAAAAACCAAATCTCCTACTTTAAAATTTCATTCCAAGCAACACCAATCAATTTGTTTCATTATGTTATATTCCATTGCAAAATTCTCTATGAGACTAGAGAGTGCCTCTTACTGGAGTTGAATGTGTTCTTCAATTACCCAAACCTCTAATTTTACCCTCATGACAAAGGTGATGGATGGTGGTTGGTACCCATACAATCCAAAAAATGGCAAATTTTTAGATAAGTATGGAAATAAGCATTATACCACCCACCATTTGGCTAGTGGAAGCCATTGAGCCCATTTCTCTTATTTATCTGAAGTAAAAAATAAGAGATAACCCTCCAAGAACTTATTGACCATCTCACTTTTACCACCAATTTTGGAATGATATTACGATCTATGATCCAACTGAGTACCCAAGCAAAAAAATAAATCAGTTTAAAAAATACTGGTAAATATAGGCTTACTATGATCTTTTCAATCCCATGTATCTTTTGAAATGTAGCCATAAAAGTTGATGTTATTATTTTTACTAAAAAAGGATGTGACAAGGAATAAAAGTGGGCATATTTGGTGAGTCTATCCATGACAAATATGATGACATTTTTCCCTTTAGACTTGGGTAACCCTATAATGAAATATGTGATCACCTCCTCCTCCCACCTTTGGCTAGGAATAGAAAACATACACAAAAGTCTTACGAACATATTTATCTTACCCTTGTATTATTGACACACCATGTATTTCACCATAAATTTATAGACTTACCTTTCATCCCTTCTAAAATAATTCTTGCTTGATTTTATGATAAGTCTTCAAAAAGACTAAGTTCCCACCAACTGGTGAAGTATGAAGCTTTGCGACAACCTTTTGATTTAGGGTTGAGTCCTTACACAAGGAAGCAAATCCTTGTACCATAGAGTGTCCCCTTTCCATAAAAATTTGTATAACACACTTAAATTATGTTGGAGTTTCTAAGTGAGTTTTTGTAAATATATTATACACCAATTCTAATTTTTTTGCCTCCAACCAATCTGCCTATAATATTGATATGATATAAAATAGTATTTTTATGGACTCATCCTTCCTAGATAGTGCATCAACCACTACATTCTCCATTTATTTCTTGTATATTATTTCAAAATCATATCCCAATATATTTTTAACCCTTTTTATTTTTTTTTAATTATGATAACCTCTATTCTAAAAATTATTTGAGACTATCATGATTTTTGTTCACCTTAAAATGTCTTCCCTTCAAACAAGGTCTTCATTGTTTGACTACATGAAGGATAGCCATCATTTCCTTCTCATTTATAGGATTACACAAATTATTACCCTTTATTTGAATACTCTAATGATTTGTCTTCAACTTAAATTGACTTCCAACCAAATAATGTCTTCCTTTTTTGACTGCAGGAAAGATGGCCATCATTTTCTTTCCATGCTTACCCTTGCATTCCCAAATCTCAAAAGCAATAATTTATCCTTATATCATGAGTGGTGAAGATACCCCAAAGCATCATACTCAAAACTTAAAGTTTGGAAAACCCTGGGATGGATAAAATTGGAATGACACACATAGACTCTTTCAACATCTCAAAATGGTGGCTACCTCACTCCAATGGAAGAAGTCCTTTATTTAATAAAGTTGCAAGTAGTGTTGCTATGCTATCATAATTTTTGACAAATTGATGATAGTAACATATGAGCCTTGTGAATCCTCATATTTTTTTAAGAGTTTGAGGCACTTTTCATTCAACCATGGTCTTGATCTTTTGAGGACCCAAAGTACTCTACCTTCTTGAATTCAAAAGTGGGCTTCGAATGCTTGGCATACAATTGATATTGTGCTAGAACATCTAAAACCTTATTCACATTATATAAATTTTATGCACATGTTTTTTTGCTTATCAAGATACCAACAAACACCAAGATAATGTTTTGTAAAAATGTCTGAAAGGAAAATTTCATCAAACTCTAAAAGGTAAATTATGCATTTGTGAGACCGAAAAAATCATAGTGGCTCTCATAGATTCTAAAGTCTATCTTATGTATATACACATCTTTGATTATGATATTATGATAACTTGAGAGAATACAAAGTTTCTTTAAGTATACAACACAATGTAATTAATCTAACAAATCATTAATTATAGGAATTTTAAGCTTATCTTTGATGGTGTAATTATTGAGTTCATTTTAGCTACACATATATGTTAGGTGTCATCCTTCTTACATACTATCACCACTACAAAGAATTAGGCACTTTGGGTATGCCATATAGTTCCTACCTCTATAATTTCTTCTACCACCTTCTCAATCTCTTTGTTTTGTACATACAAGTAACTATAAGGATCTGATGTTGGGTGGTTGGATCCCTATGACCAATTAAATTCTATTTTGATGATCCCTTTTGGGCACTAGTGATTTTGACATAGCTTCAAAAAATATTATGTGCCCCTCTAAATTTTCCTATATATATGGCATCATCGGCACCTTTGTTAGTAGTGATTATAATGAGAAAAAATTCACCCTAAATCCATCCACTCCCCTTTAAAACTCTTTTGTATTTTATGAGATCTAACCAATTGTGAGGAATCTACACATAACCCATGTAATTCAAAGGTGTTTCTTTCTACATGGAAATGTATGAAAACCTCTTAGAAGATCAACTGAATAATTCCCAAAGTAGTGAGTCATTCAACTCCCAACACAATGTTTGTGTTTCCCATGGGAATGGCAAACATAGGGAAATCTAGAAAGTAGTATCCCATGGTAAATTTAACAATGTGACATATCCTTGTCCAAATTATTGTACCACCATTAACAATCATAACCTAAAATTTTGGAGCTGGATAAATAAAATAGTTTAAGATCACATCTAGTTTATTGTTACTAAAGTTGTGGGTACTTCCTGGGTCAAAGTCAAATTATATTTTTTAAGCAAACTCACTACTTTTGTGGGGTGTCAATACATTAAATTTCATGACAATAAATAATTACTTGGTTATTCCCATTCAGGGGTCAATAGTAAATATGAAAAATAAGAGAAATAGGAAAGAAGCAATATGGAATCCACCAAATCTTGGTTGGTTTAAATTGAGTTTTGATGGGGCCTATAGAGGCAATCTAGGAGCATTTGGAGTAGGATGTGTGATTAAAGATTGTAGCGGCTCTTTAATTAGAACTTTATCTTTGAAACTCCCTGATGGGAATAATAATAAAGCAAAGGCTCAAACATTGACTATCAAAATTCAAATGGCTATTGATTGTGGAATAATTATGCTTGAGATTGAAGGAGATTCACAAGTTGTAATTCAAGCAATCACTAATCAAAGAAAAAAACCATGGAAATTAACAAATATCCTAGATATCATTTGGTTGAAAATGGGTTTCTTCACTAAATGGATAGTTTCACATTGCTTCAAGGAAAGTATCATGGTGGTAGACTTTCCAGCCAATGTAACCGTAGATCAATCTATGGAAATTAGAATAGACAATGTCAATTCTTATTGGGTTGATTGTAGTAATTTTGATCAAATTTATTTCTAAATAAAAACAAGGATAATCAATAGTCTATTATTTTATTTTCATTAATAAAATAATTTGTATTATTTGGTGATAAGTGTTTTTCATTGAGAGCTTGGTTGGGCATACTTGATAATTAATGTGTTATGATGATATAGAAATTCCATCCCATGTGATACAACTTGTCATTATTATAAAGTATGGATCCATTGGATTCGTAGTAGGGGTTTTTATATTTTAGATTGGCTTGAACTTCAAATGATTTTAGGGTGGATCTTTTTCTTAGATTGAGCTTGAGGCTGGTTATTAGTTTTTACTTGCATATTTTGGTAACGGAGAAGTTCTGGATTGAGTCAGCTTGATGGCCTTTTGTATTCGACAAGGCCAAGACAAGGGAAATAGGTTTTTATGGCTTGGTATCTGGGACTCACTTTCATGATTTATTTTGGATCCCTTCATCAAAAGTTGTGAAAGTAATTGAATTAGTTCTAGGTCTAGATATTTTGGTAGCTTACAATAGGGTACATGTTAACTTTGACTTGGCCTCTCTTTTCTCTAGCAATATTTGCCTTTTGGTCTTAAACTCTGAATAGGTTAAAAATATTATAGAATTATTTGTTTTACCAAAGTTTCAATCAAGGTTATTATCTAGAATTGCTTCTCTTCCCCTCAACCCATCTCTATATTTGCCTTTCTTTGGTTTGGACTCATTGGGATTCATACCTTTGTCTACTTTCTATAAGTTAGAATCCTAATTTATGTCTCTAGTTAATTTTATGAAGGAAGTTTATGTTACATGTGTTTAAAATCTTGAAGCAGTTGGTAGCAGGGGAATTATGATGCTAGACTTGGAATAGATGTTGTATCCCATTTTTGGTCTTGAGGATTGGTGGGCTATTCAAAGAAATCTTGACCATGTCAAGGCCATAAAATGGATTGTAAAACGGATAGCAAGGGCTCTTCAAGATCCTCCATGGTGGAGTTTAAAAACTCTATTTTCCAATAATGTTGCATGTTCTTAAAGTAAGTTAGTTTATCCTCAATTGGTAGAATTAGAGGGAGAAAAGATTTTTTCTTCAAAGGCTACTTCAAATGGATCCCTCATGCATCATACACAGGTGGGTCAACCTTCTAGTTTCCCTTCGAATGGTATTTTATGCAATGAAAAATTGATCAAGTTGGTGATCTTGGAATGAAAGTGTTCTGAATAGTTTTCTTTACTTCTTCATGTATGTATGTAGCTAATACTATTTCAAGGTCCTTTTGAATAATATTTCTAATAATGACTATAAAACATCAATTGATCAATTTTTATTTTAATGGCTCTCTTAAAAAATATTCAATTTAGTTTTTGATTGGTCAAATTTGACTTAACATTTTTTAATATTAATCTAGAACACCTTTTTGTAATTTTTTATATATGGTGTAAGGCCCTAAGACCCATTAGTTCTTGAGCATTGATCCAAAAAAATAATTACTTGGTTATTTTTTGTCTCCTTGAATAGCTCATCAACACCCTCTAATTCTACTTCTTCATCAATGCCTTTCATGTAGAACCTATTTATATCACATTCATGATGCATTTATATTTCCCATCATAGTTAAAATATTACCTTTTTTCTTATCTCTTCAGTTTTTTCAAAATTTAATACACAACCTAACTCAAGTGTTAATGACAAGTGTCTTCCATACCATCTCAAAACACAACTTGTTCCTTAACTTGAGTTAAAATAAACCAATGAAGTTGTAGTTGTTTGTAAAATGGTATCTTGAATATAAATGTTAATGGAAAATTATGGTAATAGTTGTGCATCTACTAGGTCATAATACTCTTATAATAGAAGTAATATGCCATCCCTCCACCAATTTTAGCTAGAACAACCGAGGAACTACTCTTAAGCAATATCATTATAGAACTTTAATTTAGCCCTACAGTTAATAATTTTAGAACCTTGAAAACACTATATTGTTTCCACAATATAAATTTTACCCATTACATTAATCCAAGCAAGTTATTATAAAATAATTAATATTATTGTACAACTTTAATCTAGCCTTATAGTTAAGAGATACGGAACCTTGAAAACACTGTATTATTTCCATAATAAAAATTATACGTGTTGCATTAATCAGATCATATTTTTGTGAAGATCGTAATTGAATTCATATTAACCACAAGTGAACCTGAATTAGAATTGATAATGTAGTAAGATGAAACTCTCTTGATAGAATATGGTACTGAAGGTTGACTTAGATGCAAAAATGAAAGTTGTTAGTAATATTATTCTTCATTTGGATATGGGATTGAAATAATGCATTATGTTTCCATACATATTCCATGATTTTATCTTTTGTTTTATATATGAGTAAGAAATATAAGGTGTTTTTTCACCATTCACAAATTCAACAAAGTTCTAACATAGTTATGCATGGAATCCTTGCCATAGAAATCAAGTTCTTCAACAAAGTTCTAACACAATTATGCATGAAATAATTTTCATAGGAATCAAGTTATGTAAAAACCTAAAACCTTGAAAACATGAGGGAAAATAAGATTGTTGTAAAATAGAATAAAGACTTTTGGGGTTATGAATTATTTGGAAAGAAAATCAGTAGCAATGCCACTAGATAGTAAGGTAGATCCTTAAAGCTTAAAATTATTAGGTATGATTGTATGTGGAGGAGGTAATAAGATTCCAAGGCTCATCATGAATGAAAAAGAAGAAGATTTTGATAAAATCCTTATTATATGTTGATGGTTTAGATTCATATCTTTGAAATACAAAAAAATTTAGGGTCTCTTTTATATTTTTGTAGAGTTTTTTTAAATGGGTAAAAAATATTAGTCAATAAAAGGGATGAATAAATATATTATCTCTAAAAGTACAACAAATAACATCAAATAACTAGCTAAGAAGGCCAAGATAAATTGGTTGGGAGTCTCCAATATTAATCCAAATAAAAATAAATAAGGAGAGCAAAACATATAAACATAAAAATATACATAATCCTCAAGGAGCATAAATGTCATTCAATGTCAATCATTATAATCATTTCCATCAACCTATTGGTTACAACTATACTTTTCATTAACAATTTTTACTAGTTCTTTGAGTTTTTTAAAACTTCCCCTCCATTGATGTGTTCACGTTATTCATGAAGTCACTACTACACTTGAATTTGAGTTTGGGTTTGTTTTAATAATTATATTTGTTTTATCGTACTTGGAATTACATAAAATTGAAGAAGAGGTCATTATTTTATTCTTTTCATTACTATTAGGCTCAATTAGAATTTTACTCTCACTAACATGAACTGATCTCTTATCTTGTTTAAAGGTTGATCTCCTAAAAAACCCATAGGAATCTCAGTTCATGAGAATTATAGGATATTTTTTATGATTTAGCTATCCTCCTACAACTTTTGTTACAACCATATATATTTTGGAAGAGGAAGCATGCCTGCTTGAGATATGCTTTAGTGCATTGCCTCATTTTCTACACCCTGGAAGGATGGAGAGTGCTGAAAAATTTTAGGATTAAAACCATTTATCAATGGAATATCATCTTTAATGACCCAAAAATTACCCAATGGGACCAAAATATGGTGTCTTTAAGTGTTGGGTATACAGCACAATTGATGTAACTCTATAAGGTGGAAATTAAAAATGCCTTGTTAATAAATTAGTCTATTGTCCATCATTTTAAATGTAGTCTATTGAATCTTGTATGTAATATTAGTGATTGGTGACGATGTGGTCTCTTACATGTATCCCAAAAACTACCAATAATTAGATAATTTATTATTTTCCTCAGGATCCTGCATCTTGTCCAAAGAGAAGCAGGATGGATCCTAGGGAAATTGCATAAGGCATTGAAAGTTGTTATAAATATCCATATATTTTAACCCAAAAATAGATACATCATGCTTGTCGGTATCACTTGTGTTGAATAAATATCAATTTTCCTTAAACTCTGAAAAGATAGGGTTCTCAATAAGAGCCTACACATACTAGATTAAAATTTGAGTTAGAAGAACCAAACCAAACCATAAATAGACCCAAGAATGCATGGTGAAAATAAAACAATAGTATGATAAAATATCAAAGGAGGAGAGAAGTGGAGAGGTAGAAAGTAGAGCACTAAATAGGGCTCAAAGAGAAAAACAAGGAGGATCAATGAAAAAGACAAAGTAGAGATAAAACACTTTGCAATAAAAAAGTGAAAAAAATTAGAGTAAGGAAGAAAGAAAAAATGAGAAATAATGAATAAGGCCACTGAGAGAAAAATCCCAAAAACTAAAACAAATAAAGTAAGTAGACAAAAAATATTGAAGGACATAAGAGAGGGAAATAGAAAGGAAAAAAATGAAGTGGGGAGCCAAGAAAATAAAAAGTCCACCTAAGAGAAAAAAAACTTTGAAATAAAAGTTTTAAACAAGACAAAAAGAAATAAAACAACAAATGACCCCACCTGAATAATATAAGACAAAGGGGAACAATATGAGAAGTAAAGGATAGGAAAAATCCTAACAATAGGCAAAAATACAAACACCATGTAAAGCATCCACTCTAGCATAGGGAACAAGGCTAGATGTTGGAACCAAACAAATAATTACATAAAAAATCACTATCAATGGCACTCAAGACTAGTTTTATGTATAATCAAGATTGTTAAAAGAACTTGCAATGCATAATGCAAAGAGAACAATAGTAGGAGAAAAGGATGGAGGAGGCATGTGGAATGTAGCCATAGAGAGCATTAAATAAGGCTCAATGACAAGATCAAGGAGGATCAATGAATGAGGCAAAGTAGAGATATAAATTTTTTCCATAAAGAAAGGAAAAAAATAGAGTGAGAAAGAAAGAAAGAAAGAAAGAAAGAATAGGAAATAATAAATTAGGTCACAGAGGGCAAAATCTTGAAAAACAAAAAACCCAAAAATACAAAGGAATAAACAAAAATGAGAAAGGCCAAAAGAGGGGGTAATAGAAATAAATAAACAAAGTGGGGAGCCAAGAAAAGAAAAATTCCACTAAAAGGATAATGTTAAAGCAATAAAAAATGAAAAAAAAAAAAACAGAAAAGGTCCTCACCAAAATGAAAAAATACAAATACAAATAAAATGAAAATCAAACACACATAAAAATCCCAAGAAAATAAAATAAAATACCAATAATAGAGGAAATATACATACACCATCCAAAGCATCCACTCTATCATAGGTAGAAAAGATAGGATGGTGAAATTTAACAAACAAATATGTAAACAAGCACTATCAATAGCACTTAACTATTTTTATGTTATAAACTAGAATGCCAATATATCCAATAACATATAGTGCAAACATAACAATAGAAAAATAAAATGACAAATGAGGGTGGATGTGGAAGGAAGGCAATGATAGCATTAAATAACACTCAATGAAATATGCAAGGAGGATCAACAAAAGAAACAAAGCATAGATAAAACACTTCACTATAAAAAAGGATAAAAATCCTAGGACATGAAGAAATAAAACATAGAAAAATTGAATCAAATGACAAAGAAAAAAAATCAAAAAGGGTAAAAGGAATAAAAAAAGGAAAAAGGCCACAAAAGGGGGGAATAGAAAGAAAAAACAAAGCAAGGACCTAAGTAAATAAAAATTCTATCAAAGAGAAAAGAGCATTAAATAAGGCTTGAGGAGAGAATCAAGGAGTATCAATGAAAGAGACAAAGAAGAGATAAAACACTTCATCATAAAGAAATAGAAAAAAACCAGAGTGAGGAAAAAATGAAGCAATGAAAAGAATAAGGCCATAGAGAGAAAAAAAACAAAAAAAACAAAAAGGCTAAAAAGTATATACAAAGGGTAAAATCCCACAAAAGGGGGAAACATAAAGAAACAAAGTGAGTATTACTTAGAAATAAAAGTTGTTTATTTATTATGAAAGAATTCATCTACCGACTAGAGTGTTGTCATTCAAGAGAAATATATGTTTCCCCATAAAACTCATTTCCTATTCACTACTTACCTATGTAAATGGGGCAAGAAGACCATTAAATAGGGCTCAAGGAGGGAAGCAAGAAGGATCAATGAATGAGACAAAACAAAGATAAAACACTTCTCCATAAAGAAAGAGAGAAAACCATAAGAGTGAGGGAAAATAAAGAGTACAAAATAATAAATAAGCCATTGAGGGAAAAACACAAAAATCAAAAAACCCAAAAAGGCTAAAATGTGTAAACTAAAAGGAGAGGCCACAATAGCTAGAAATAGAAAGGAAAAAAAAGTGGAGAGCCAAGAAAAGAAAAAGCTCATGAAAGAGAAAGCTTTAGATGAAGGGAAAAGGAAAAAACAACAATAGACCTCGTCGAAAGGCAAAAAAGACAAAAGGAAACAAAAGGAAAAGTAAAGGATAGGAAAAATCCCAACAATATAGAAAAAATTCAAAAACCATCTAAAGCATCCAGTCTACCAGTATCACTTAAAACAAATAATTACATAAACAAATACTATCAAGAGCACTTAAGTCTATTTTCATGTTATAAATCAAACTTCCAGCAGAACTAATAATTTATAGTTTAAAGAGAATAAACATACGAGAAAAGGGTAATAGAGGGATTTGAAAATGAGGCAAGGGAAGCATTAATAAGTCTCAAGGAGAGAAGTAAGGAGGGTCGATGAAAGAGACAAAGATAAACAATTCATTAAAAAGAAATTAAAAAACCCAGAGAGTGAGGAAGAAATAAAGCATAGAAAAAAAAGGTGATAGAAGACAAAATCCAAAGAACTAAAAGGCTAAAAGGCATAAACAAAAATGAGAGAGGAAAAAATGAGTAAAAATAGAATGAAAAAAACAAAACAGGGAGCCAAGAAAATAAAATTTGGTTGAAAACATAGAGCTTTAAAATGAAAGATTTAATGTAAGAGAAGAAAACAAACAACAAAGAACCCCACTGGAATGATAAAATACAAAGGGTAATGAAAGGAAAACATAGGAGAGAAAAAAAACCAAAAAAACAAAACAAAATCCTAACAATAGGGCAAAAATCCAAACACCATCCAATCCATCCACTCTATCATAGTGAGAAAATACATGATACTAGAATCAAATGAATAATTACATAAACAAGCACCATCAATAGCATTCATGACTATTTTACATGTTATAAATAATACTTTCAATAAAACTAGCAATGCATAATGCAAGAGAATAATAGTAGGAGAAAGGGGCAAATAAATAGGGATGTGCTAAGTAGGCAAGGAAATCATTAAATAGGGTTTGAGGAGAGAATCATGGAGGATCAATGAAAGAGACAAAATAGAGAAAACAATTTGCCATAAAGATATAAAAAAGAAAAGAGAGAAATAAATAAAGCATATGAAATAAAGATTATGACCACAAAGGGAAAAGGCTAAAAAACCAAAAAGACACACATAGGAAAAAGATAAATAAAAAAACAAAGACAGAGCCAAGAAAATAAGTCCACCAAACATAGAGAAAGCATTAAAACAAAATATTTAAAGTATGACAAAAGTTAAAAATCAATAAATGACCCTGACAAAAGAAAAAAAAGAAAGGATAACAACAAGAAATGCAAAGGAGAGAAAAATGACCCAATGTTTTTGGAAAATCCAAACAATAAAATAAAATAATGCTTTGGAACAAAGGAAAAAAATGCAACAATTTAACCCATCTCTAACTACTCAATATCACATACTTCTCTAGAAGCTACTAAACTAACCAATTTATACTCAATCTAGAGATAAAATTATATTGCACAATACATATACATGATAAATCTGAGCCTCCACATCTTACCATGTTATCACTTTTACTCATGGACACCCTAATAAAGTAATAATGGCCTAAGCAATCAAATAATTTGTCCAAACAACAAGATTTTATGTTTCATTTTATTCTATGGTGAAATTTTAAACTCACATAATCTAAGGAGAAAGAGACAAATATCTTAGATGTGTGAAAATTGTATGAAAGTTGAGGAAGTTATTCCCCTTGGTCATTTTCTTTACTCTATTAAAAACCCTCTTGACCTCTATGGGTACTATCTTTGAAAGACCTCCCCCAGAGGTCAATTTTATTGAGAAATCCCTATTCTAGTGGACCAAAAATAGAATCCATATGTAAATCATGTAATCCTTGGTAAGCTCACCCCTAGCTTTGTCACATAGCAAAGATGAAGGGAAATAAATTCAAGAATTTTTTTAAAAATGTGAATCTAGTGTTGTCTTGAAAATTTTAAAATTTTGTGTCCCATAAGTCTAAACATTAGAAATTATCCTTTTAACCAAGTTTCCTTAGGTAATTTCTTCATTTTGTCCAAAATCAAGTAAATTAGACTTTTTATACATGTCTCACATGTACTCAAAGCCTACCAAGCCTGATTTACCCAAGTGTAATTTATCTTGTGTGTTAAGTCAAAAAATTCAAAGTTATTGTACAAGTCTTACAAAATGTAAGTTTGTCTTCATGTTTTTAACTTCCTAAAGTTTCCTTTTTTGTATCTAAATTTATGGGAATGTTAGAATTTGCTTACGTTTTGACTCAATAAGTTGGCTTGTAAATAGATTTTAGCTTGTAATGAACCTTTGATTTCCCCAATTCACTCTATTAAATGAACCCTCAATTAGAGTTTTTGAACTTTGCTTACACGATAGCTCTTGAGCCATCTTGAAACCAAACTATCATTTTTCTGATTTGTTATATAAATCAAAAAGGAGAAAACTTTGCCTATACATTGCCTCATTGTAAAGTGTGCAAACACACCCAAAATTTCCCAATTTCACAACACAATACAAAATATAATGGAAAAAATGGATTTAGGAGACGTTGTGTACAATGAAAATGGATCTCAATACACCCTTAAAGTTTAAAATCACTCTACAATCATTTCCTGCTAATGTGCACCAAGCCATTAAAGGTGTACATTTGGCTTCCTTTCTCTTTCTAGCTATTATAGAATCTTCATCAATTTCATTCTAGCATTCATTCCTCTCAAGTTCATCTTTTGACACTCTTTTTCCCATCCTTCATGATCCCATTTCTCAATTTCCTCTCCAAATGGAGGTGCGATATTGATCTTCATAAAACCTAGTGATAGCGATTGATTGAGTGGGATTCCTTGTTTTTCATTTTGCTCATTTTTTGTTGTCACCTTGGATAAGGTTTTATTTCACCTATGGGATCAAGGTTACTTTAAAATAAAGTTTTTAGGCCTTATCCTCTAATTGACCAATCTCTAAGTAAAAGGGTGACCATTTTCTATTGGGGGTTTGTTCAATGTTAGCAAATGAATGTTGGAAGAATGAAGAGAAATGGAAAGCATATGGCACACTTACACACTAACATCTTTTTATTAATTAGAAAGTGATTACATTAATTGCGATGGTTTAAAAACCATCCATTAGTTAAAAATTAACTCATTGCTAATTATAACTTTAACACTCTCCTTTAACGACTAAACTAGAAACTAATCTAAGTTTGTCCTAAAATTTTACAAACCGTGGGGCAAAAGAGTTTAGTCATTACATTTTCAGGCTGTTCTAAATATATCACCATGAAATCTATAGTCCTTTTTCAATTTTCTACCATCTAATATAGGGATTTTGGTGTGGTAAAATTTTGAAAAGGATGGCCAATAGTAAAATGAAGATCCAATTATCTAGCCATAAAATGTATCAAGTTGCCCATTAATTCATTATAAAGGGTGAAACATATCCCAATACACATTAGTGATTAAGGGTGTAGCATGCCCCACCCCTTCAAACCCTCTTTTTCCTCAATGTTTGACTATCATTGGATGATTCTACAAGAAAGTTTCATCTTCCCATGTCACATCCTCACTAACCAAACTCTTCCACTTGATTAGATACTCTATAATCACCCTCATTTGTAACCTCTTTGAGTGTGTCTAGAGGACTTACTTAGTTTCTAAAATTATTATTCCCTCCTCATTAATCTTTGGTAACTCTATTTAAGCCAAAACTCTTTATCCAATTACCTTCAATTAGGAAACATGAAAGACTATTTGTACTTTCATTGAATAAGGTAGCTCTTAATTGTATGCTACATTATCTATATTATATAAGCCTTAATAGAGCTTGAAATACTTAGGTGAAAGCTTGTTATCCTCCTACTATTTTAGTGAGATTTAATCATATGGCTATAATCACACAAAAACCCAATATTCTACTTTAGAATGACTTTTTGTGTAATGTCGGTTATCTTTCAGCATCATTCAGTTTTGTGTCATTGCCAAATTATATCTAATACTAAAAAGCACCTCCTATTAGTGGTGAATGTGGTCTTCCACTACCCTAACCTTTGGTTGAAACCTCAAGACTGAGATGGTCGTTGGTGTTTGGTACCAATATAATGCCAATAATAGAGATGTTTTGGATGAAGCATGGAAATAAATGTTACACCACCATTTTACTAGTGGTAGTCATTGAACCCATTTCTCCTATTTATATAAATCATAACATTGGAGATAACCCTCCAAATACTTGTTAACCATCTCAATTTATCCATCAATTTGTAATTTATATTATGAGCTATGAATTTGTTGAGTTCCCAAGCAAAAAAATAAACCAGTCCAAAAAATCTTGTAAATATGATCTTTGGGTGCCCATGTATCTTTTGATATGTATCCATAAAATTTTATGATACTATATTTGTGATAAAAGGATGTGCCAAGGAACAAATACGGGCATATTTAGTGAGTCTATCCATGACAACTATGATGGCATTTTTCCTTTTAGAATTAGGTAACCCTTTGATGAAATATGTGAACATATTATCCACCTCTGGCAAGGAATAGACAACAACTCAAGAAGACTTGGGGTCTTAACTATATCACCCTTATTTTTCTAGCACACCATGCATTATACGAAAAAAAATTGGACTTAAGACACTTGTCTTCAATCCATAGCCTTGATCTTATGATTATCTACCTTTACATCTTCATGAAACACAATGTGACCCAAAGTACTCCACCTCCTTGACTCCAAAAAACACTTCAAATGCTTGACATACAACTGATGTTGTGCCAGAATATCTAAACCTTGATTCATATATTGCAGATATTTTTACCATGTTTTGTTGTTTATTAATATGTCATCAACAACCACAAAGATAAATTTATAAGAATAGGAAAGTATAAATGTCATCAAACTCTAAAATGTACATTGTGCATTTCTGAGGCCAAATGCCATCACCATAAATTCATAGTGGCCCTCATAGATTCTAAAAGATAGCTTATGTATATCCTCATATTTTATTTTGATTTGATGATAAAATGAGTGAAGATAAATTTTCATAAAGTATACAAAACCATTTAACTCATCTAGTAGATAATTAATTGTATGAATTGAAAACTTATCTATGATGGTGTATTTGTTGAGTTCCATATAACTATACATGCATCAGTCGTCATCCTTCTTATGGACCATTATAGCTAGAGAGGAATAATAACTCTATCAATGCCAAATAATTCATGCCTCAATCATTTTTTATACCATCTTCTTAATCTCTTTTTTTATACATATAGGTACGTATAAGTTCAGAAGTTGGTGGTTACATCCTAGGAACCAACTGAATGGAATAATCATGATCCCTTTTAGGTAGTATTCCTTTCATCATATCTCCAAAAATTACTAAATGACCATATGAAATTTCCCATAAGTATGAATATGTAAGGACCTTTTCTATTATTGATTCTAATGAAAAAAATTTGTAGCATAAATCCATCCACTCCCCTCTTAAGAATATTTTGATTCTAATGAGAGATAACCAACTGTGGGGAATCTACACATAAACCATGTGATTCAAATGTGTTTCCTTATAAATGAAAATGTATGAACACCTATTTTAAATTTAACTCAATCATTCCCAAAGTAGTGAGACATTCAACTACCAACACAAAGTCTACAATGCCCATGGGAATGGTGAACATAGGGAAATCTAGCAAGTAGTCTCCCATTGTAAGTTTAACAATCTAACATTTCCCTAGATAGTTGATTTTATCACCATCAACAATCATGACCTAAATTATAGAGATAGATAAATAAAATAGTTCAATTTGATAGCTAACTTATTATTGATGAAGTTGTGAGTACTTCTTAAGTTAATCAATATCATTACCTTTAGTTTCTTCAGGAAACCCACTATCTTGAGGGTTTTTGGGGTGTTGATCCCTAAGAGTGCATGGAAATAAATAATTCATTGGGTATTTTTTGCCTCTTCATATAGTTCATCAACACCCTCTAATTCTATTTCTTCACCCACTTTTTTTTCATTAGTGCCTTCAATGTAGAATAACTTAGTTTAAGCACATTTGTGCCCATGAATACATTTTCTATCACAATTAAAAAATTACCTTGTTAACCTTTTATCTTTAATTTATTAATGATTTAACACACAACCTAAATCAAGTGGAAATGGCAAGCATCTTCCATACTACTTTAAAACACAGCTTTTTTAATAGCTTGAGTATAAATAAATCCAATGAAGTTATTCTATTTATAAATTAATATCTTGACTCTAATTTTTAATGGAAAATTGTGGTAATAGCTCTACATCTACTAGGTCATACTACTCTTATAATAGAAGTAATATGCCAAACCACCACCATTTTAATCTATAATTAAATGGGAGATGCCCTTCAACAATATTATTGTATAAGTTCAATATAACCTTAAGGTTAAGCGCTGTATAACCTTGATAACACTATATTGTTTGTATAATAGAAATTTTGCCTATTACATTAATCCAAACAAGTTATTATAACAGATGTAATATGCCAAACCTCCATGAATTTCATCTAGAACAACAAAGAAATAATTATTCAAAAGTATAATTGTAGAACTTCAATCTATCCCTATGGTTAATAGTTATGAAATATTGAAATCACTATACTATTTCCATAAAATAAATTATACTCATTTCATTAATCACATGTTTTTGTGAAGATGGTAACTAAACTCATATAAACACAACTGAACCAGAACTATAATTGACAATGTAGTAAGATGAAACTCTCTTGATAGAATATGGTATTGAAGATTGACTTAGATTCAAAAATTAAGGTTGTTGGCAATAATGTTCTTCATTTGGGCATGAGATTGAGAGAATGAATTATGTTTCCAGCCATATTCCACAATTTTCTCTTCTATTGTATATAAGAATAAGAAAGATAAGGTGTTTTTTTCCATTCATGGATTCAACAAAGTTCTAATATAGTTATGCATGAAATCCTTGCTATGTGAATCAAGTCAAGTAAAAACCCAAAATATTGAAAATATGAGAGAAATAAGACTATCATAAAATAAAATAGAGCCTTTTGAGGTTATGAATTATTTGGGAAAAAATACTTAGTGGCAATACCACTAGATAGTCGGGTAGATCCTTGAAGTCCAAAATTCTTAGGTAGGACTATGGTTGTAGGTATAGTGATGCAAATAAACTTGTCCAAAAGTATTAACCCTAAAACTTGAATACACTTCCCTAGACCTTAAGTCTTTCCTTGTAGCCTTTTTTTGTGGTTTTCTTGCTTCTACAAAAAATTATGGATTGACTAACAAAATATGATGCCCATTCCAAGTACCCTCTATCATGTTTTATCTCTCCACCAATTGTATTAGTCTAAAATAACCTCTAGACCACTTTTCTAGCCCTAGGCCTTTTCTAATTAGGTCTCTCTAAGGGCTAGTGCAATATAGAGTTATATATCCATACCATACTTGTCCATATAGGGCTAAAACCTTTTGAATATGTTAGTAAACCTTGAAAATTGGTCAATTACAAAGTTTTGGCTTTTTTGGCTAGATAGAACTCCTTAAAAAGGCTTTTTGATTTAAAAACCCTAACTCAAGGTGTCTTAGTTATGTGCAAACTCAAGAGGGGTAAATAAAGGTTATTGAGTTCTCTAAGGACTTTTTTATTACTATAAAGATTGATTAACCTCTATCTAAACCCTACACACCCTCTCCAACTATCAGGCAATCTCAGTAACTCATATTCTAAACATTTTTTATCAAGATATTTATCTAACTATGCAAGAACATGTGTATTCTATAGTAAAAATCCATGTAAATGTTAAAAAAAATTTATCATTGAAATTTCCTTCATCGAATAGAATTACACAGTTAACAAGCCATCCACATACATGGGAAAATAGGGTCTATGTGCACTTTTCTTCAATACCAAGACTTTTCCTTGATGTTCCTCAAAACTAGAGCCTCTCTAAATGATCATAAATCATTACAAACAAATATATAATATTTTTTACGTTTATAACCACTCTAAATACCTTTTTATGACCTTCTAACGGTCACTAAAGAACTATTTAAGAAGTATGAACACATACATAGTTATGGTTTCATACATATAATACTTTAGACCCATTATATGGATTCATGAGGGATTTAATATACCATTAAAACATGTTTGAATCTTAAAAAATTCCTTCACACACCTCCGTAACACTAATTCTAAGCCAAACAATTCAAATTTTCAAAATTTGAGTTTTGGCAGGAAAATGGAAATGTGAAAGTTTATCAAGATAGGACTAAAATTAACTTATATATTTGAAATATAAGGATGGTATAAGAACAAAAATACCTATTAGACCATCATAAATCCAAAAAAATTACAATAAAACCAAAATCTATAAGAAAACATATCCTAGAAGTTATGTTCCTACATCATACTCCTAGGGAAAGAGAAAACAACTCAGGTACTATTATCCATGAGTGTTTCCAGAGTGCTCCCATGTATTTTTATGTCATGTTTATTCATCCATGTAGCATATTACACTATTTATTGTTTCCATTTGACCAGATACCTAAAATATTTCTTGTCTCTAATCTGTTTGATCCCCTACTTGTCTAGTATGTATTCCAATTCTTCTAACTTGGCTTGAGGCAATTGTGTTACCAAATTTGGACCTATTATATTTATTCCTTATACTATTCCTTCTCTTTTTACTCCTTATTTATAAGGGTATATGTCTATAACAATAAATATTGTGATATGCCTACACCACTAGGCAACTCCAACTCATAAGCATTATTAGCAAACTTCTTGAGAACCCTACAAGGACCAATTTAGCTTATTATACTCACCTCTTGGAAACCTCTCCTTCTTGAGATGATCCAAAACTAAGTATCCAATCTAAAAACTTTCCTCTCTTTTACTTACATCTACTTGCTTCTTGTACTTCTCCAAACTAGCCTCTAAATGCTTCCTTACCTGTTCATGTACCTCCTTCATTGCTTCTACAAACTCTTCACCTTTAGGACTCCTCTTGTCCATATGAATAATATTTATGATTTTAAACACTCCTATATGATGCATACCATATATTACTTGAAAAATATTCATGTCAATACTCTTATTGGTGGAGTCATTGTAGGCAAACTCTACTTGAGGCAACATAAGATCCCACTGCTTGGGATTGTCCTTAGATAGACACCTCAATAGGATCCCTAGGATTTTATTAACCACCTTAGTTTAACCATATATCTAAGGGTTGTAAGCTGAACTAAAACTCAATTTTGTGCCTATCTTTATCCATAGTATCCTTCAAAAATGGCTAAGGAACTTGGTGTCTTTATTAGATACAATGTTCATGGGCAGTCCATGAAGCCTTACTACCTCTTTGAAAAGAAAATTTCCACATGGGTGGCATCATTAGTAGTCCTAAATGGAATGAAATATGACATTTTGGAAAATCTGTCCATAATTATGTATATTGATTCAAAACCTCTTTGTGTCCTAGGTAGTCCCAAAACAAAGTCCAAGCTTATGGATTCCCAAGGCCTATTTGGGACTAGTAGAGGTTGATACAAACCTACATTAGTGCTCTTACCTTTAGCTAATTAATAAATTTTACACCTTTAAACACACCATCTTAATTTTATTTTCATCTTATGCTATTATTAGTGTCTAATGAGTTGTTCTAATGTCTTATCAAGCCCAAAGTGGCCTGCCATACTCCTGCTATGTTTTTATTGGATCAGATTTTCCCTTATTGAACTTCTTGGCACACATAGTTGTACCCCCTTGAACAATATTCCATATGTAAGACATAGTCCAACCATGGTTCCTTTTTGAGTGTAGTTGGGTGTTTTCAATCATTGTATGCTTCCTTCAAGTCTTCATCATCTTCATACATTTCCTTGAGTGATTCAATTCTAACACTCTCAAGTTGTATCTCATGCACCAATAAGACTCTCATACTCAATGCATGTGCAACCTTGTTAATTTGTCCTTATTTATGTTTGATGGTTAATGTGAAATTATACATGTAATCCACCCACTTCATGTGTCTTTGGTTCAGTTTGGGCTGATTAGTGAGGAACTGAAGTGCATGATTTTCTATATAGACAATGAACTCCTTTGGCATTAGATAATGCCTCCACTTATTTAATGATTATACCATTGCATAAAAATCCAATTCATAGGGTGATGACTTCTTGGAATCATTCAAATTTTTACTAAAATGGGCTATAGGTCTACCCTCTTGGCTTAGTACATCCCTTATTTCCACACCACTTACAACACAATTTATTTGAAATAATTAAAGTTTGGCAATGCTCGTATTGGTTGTTCTATTGTCCTTTTCTTCAAGTATTGGAAAATTTTATTATATTTTTCACTCTAAACAAACCTCTTCTTATCTCCCTTAATGGTGTCTATGATAGGAGCATATATCCCATTGAAATTCATAATGAGCTTCCTATACAAACTTACAAGACCATGAAAGCTTCTTACCTCTCTAGTTATCCTAGGTGTTGGCCACTCCATGATTGCCTTCACCTTGTTCTTATCCATCTTTATCATGACTTGAGAGATGATAAACCCAAGGTAAAATAGTTATTACATCATCAATTAACACTTCTTGAGGTTGATCAATAACCTTTCTTCTTGTAGCCTCCTTATAACTAGATCCAAATGGTGAAGATGTTCCTCCTTGGTATGGTTGTAGATAAGTATGTCATCCAAATATACCACTAAAAACTTGCCTATAAAATACTTGAGGACATTACTCATAATCCTCATGAAGGTGCTTGGTGTATTTTTCAAATCAAATGACATACCTAGCCATTCATACAATCCTTCATTTATTTTGAAAGTAGTTTTCCACTTATCTCCTTATTTGATCCCAATCTGATAATGTCTAGTCTTGAGATCAATTTTAGAAAAATAGCTTGATCCACTCAAGAAATTCATCAAATATTCCATCCTAGAAAGTGGAAACCTATATCTAATAGTGATATTATTGATATCACTAGAATTAGTATACATTCTCCACTCACCTTCCTTTTTAGGCACCAACACTGTAAGCATTGCATAAGGACTAAGACTTTATTTAATCAGTCCTTTGTGTATAATATCTTGCATTTGTCTCTTTATCTCTACATTTTATTTATGGTTCATCTTATAGGATGTCTTTTTAGGCAAGCTTGATCTAGGAACAAAGTCTATATGATGAGTGATGTTCCTCATAAGAGGCAATGTACTTAGCAACTCATCAACCACTATTTTTGCATACTACTCCAACATGTCTTATATTTATTGAGGGAAATAATTAATATTTGTGCTTTTCATAATAGTCCTAGGCTTGAATACCAATGAAAATCCCAACTCCTCTTCATTCATGGCACTTAGAAACTCTTTACCACTTACCAACATCACATTTGACCCAACTGGTTGGTCATTCTCTTCATCCTTCATGGGCATCAAAGTATGACTAACTCCATCTTTAACCAAGGTTTACACATTTATTCTTCCATCATTAGTGTTTTGTCTATCATATTACCAAGGTTTTCCAAGAAGCACATGACAAACATCCATAGGGATGACATCATAAAGGACCTTGTCCTTATACCTTAAAACTTGGAATTACACCCAAATTTGCTCACTTACCAATACTTATTGACCCTTATTCAACCATGAGACCTTATATGATGTGGGGTGAGGCAACTTATTCAATCCAATTTTACTAACCATTTCAATAGAAACTAGATTATTCATACTTCCTGAATCTATGACCATTTTACAATATTAACCTTGGCATTTGCAAGAAGTCCTAAAAATAGTTTTCATTTTTGGTGGATCCTTTTCCTTAGGTGGATTTATTAGTACCCTCCTCATTATCAATGATTCTTCTACCTCAGGTTCCTCCACAAGTGATGGAGAACAAACACTCTTCTCCTTAACTCCTTGTGTAATCTAATTTCTCCCTTCAGTTCTTAAGATCCCTACTAGTTGATCCTCTAGGCACTCCCATGATCTATGTCCATAAAACTTATTGCATTTAAAACATATTCCTATAAATCCATATGATCCTCTATCTCTTGGTGTATATCCACCCCTATAATAAAGCTACCTACCTATAAATCCTCCTCTCAAACTAGATGGTTATTCATGTGAGGTATTAGACTCTCTTTGGATGATTATTTATGAATATCCTCTACCTCCTTGTTGTCCCCTACCTCTAAAAGGTTTTCCTCTACCTATATTCTATTAATTTTGTTTCCTATTGAGTTTGTCTTCAGACTTCAAAACTAATTATTATCATTCTTCTAGTGTCTTGGGAATAGTAAGACTCAACTAATCCTACAAGTTGTATCTCAATCCATTGAGATACTTAACCACATTGTCATTGTCATCTTCCATGTGAACTGATCTAATTCTCAAATTTTATAATGCTTCAGTGTACTCTTTTACCCCCATCTCTTTGTATTTCAAGTTTTGAAGTTTCTTGTACAAGTTAGTGATGTAGTCACTGGGCAAGAATTTACTCTTTAATTTTTCAACCATTATATCCCAAGACATAATCTTAGCCTTTCTTTTTTTCCTTCTCTCATCTTGATTGTAATCCCATCATAGGGGTGCATGAACCTTCATCTTGGTCCTAGAAAACTTCACTTGTTACTTTTTTGGTACATCCTCAAAATCAAAGTTCTTATCCACTAAGGTTACCTATATATATTGGAAGATCTAATTTGGGATTAGATCCCTACCCTTTTACCACCTTTAGAAATATCTCAAATTTATGCTCCTTAGTCTCTCTCTCTCTCCTTCATATGTCAATTATGGTTCATGTGGTTCTTCTTCCTATTGGTCACTCATATCACCTGTGACTACTCCCCTTCTCTAATTAACCTCAACTACTATGAGTCTAGCATCAAAATTGACATTGAGGTTCCTCAACTCTTGAAAGATGCCATCTCCTATCTATATGGTTGTTGTTCTCTCACTTTTTTCATTCCTCCTTGATGGCATTTTGTCTTCTCTCAAGAAATTTATCAAACAACTTCTAGATTCTCTTCCTCTCAAGGAATCTCTCCTTATCCACTTACTTCCAATTTTTTTTTGATCTGATACTAATATGCATAGAAACTTGTCCAAAATTCCTAACCCTATAACTTGCATACACTTCCTTAGACCTTAAGGCTTATCTTTTAGCCTTTTTTTTGTTTTCTTTCTTGTACAAAAAATTAGGGATTGACTAATATAATATGATGCCCATTCCAAGTATCTAATATCATCTTTTATCTCTCCACCAATTTAATTGTTCTAAGACAACATCTAGACCACTTTTATAGACTTAGGCCTCTTCTAGTTAGGTCTCTCTAAGGGATAGTCCAACAAAGACTTCTATATCTATACCTTACTTGTCCATATAGGGACAAAACCTCTTAAATCTATTAGTACACCTTAAAAACTAATCAATTACAAAGTTTAAACTTTTTTAGTTGGATAGAACTCCTTAAAAAGGATTTTTGATTTCAAACCCCTAACTCAAGGTTTCCTGGTTCTATGCAAACTTGAGAGGGGTAAATAAAGGTTCTTAAGTTATGTAAGGACTTTTTGATCACTATAAAGGTGTATTAACCATCTCTTTAAACCCTATACACCCTTTCCAACCATCAGGTGATCTCCATAACTCCTATGCTAAACATTTTTATCAATATATTTGTCTAAATGTGTAATAAAATGTGTGTTATATAGGAAAATTCCATGTAAATGTCATAAACTTGATATCATTGAGATTTCCTTCATTGAACAGAGTTACACAGTCAAAAGTCCATTTACATACATAGGAAAACAAAGTCTAGGTACACTTTTATTTAATACCAGGACTTTTCCTTGATGTTCTTCAAAATTAGAGCCTCTCCAAATGATCATAAATCATTCCAAATGAAAAATCAACCTTTTATATGTTCATAACCACTCTAACTACCTTTTTAGGACCTTCCAACAGTCACTAAAGAACTAGTTAAGAAGTATGAACACATACATAGTTTTTTTTTCATACATATAAGACTTTGGAACCATTATATGGATTCATGGGGGATTTACGATACCATAAAAACATGTTTTAATCTTAAAAATTTCCTTCACACACCTCTACAACTCTAATTCTAAGCTAAATAATTCAAATTTTCAAAAATTGAGTTTTGGTAGGAAAATGGAAATTTGAAAGTTTATCAAGTGAGGACTAAAAATAACTTCTATATTTGAAATTTAAGGATGGTCTAAGCATCTAAATACCTCTTAGACCATCATAAATCCAATTTTTGAACAATCAAACCAAAATATGTAATAAAACCTATCCTAGAAGTGTTCCTACATCATATAAGATTATAAATGTAGGGAGTAGAGTACGATTGATAATTAGAATTCTTATCATTAAAATAAAATACTTTGTAGGGTATTTGGTGTGTTTTTATAGATTATTTTTTTGATAATAGGTAAATAGTATTAATAAAAAGGGGGTAGATAAATATCTCATCTTTATAAGTACAATAAATAAGATCAGAAAACCATCTAAGAAGGCCAAAGAAGTTGAGTGTGAGTATCAATGTTAGGCCAAAAAATAAAAAATAATAAAAGAAAAACATAGGGCCATAGAAACATACATAATCCCTAAGTGGTATTAAGGTCATTCATTGTAATCATTTCCATCAGCACGTTGGTTGCTATTATGCTTTTCACTAAAAAATTGGTCATTTATTCTAATTTTTTTTTTAAAATGGATTGTTGCATTCATGTTGTTCATGAGGTCACTAAAGTATTCAAAGAATTTGAGTTGGGTTTTGTTTCCATAATTAATTTTAATTTTCAATGTATGGATTGAAGCTTGCTGATTTTTTTAAAATTTCAATCACCTGTGCCACATATAGTTGGATAATTCGTTAGCTTTCATTTCCTCCTTTCATGATAGGATGTTCAATGTTGTATGTGTATGTCATGATTTGAGGGGTACCTTCCCTATCTATGATATTATTTAGATCTATTTTGTGATTCTTAGAATTACCTTGACTTGAATAAGAGCAGTATTTTATTCTTATCATTGCTAGTATGCTATGTTATATTTTTACTCGCTAACATGAACCAACCTCCTATCTTATTTGGGTTTTGAGATCCTCAAAAAATACCTTGATGCATCTTTGTTTTATGAGCATTAAATAGGAGGTAATGAGAGCATTAAATGGGGTTTGAGGAGAGAAGTAAGAAGGATCAAAAAATAGACAAACAAAGATAGAACACTTCACCATAAAGAAAGACAAAAAAAGAGTGAAGAAGAAAGAAAGTATAGGAAACAATGAATGCGTCCATCAAGGGAACACACCAAAAAATTAAAAAGTGTAAATAGAAAATAGAAAGGCCACAATAGGTAGAAATATAAAAAAAATGTAAATCCAAGAAATTAAAAAGTCCATCGAGATATAAAGAACTTTAAAATAAAATATTTAAAGCAAGTGAAAAGGAAAAAATAACAAAAGACCCCACCAAAAGGAAAAAAGACAAAGGAGAAAAATAAGAAAAAGCATAAGAGATAAAAATCCCAAAAAACAAATGAAAATCCCAACAATAAAGAAAAAATTAAAACACACAATCTAAAGAATCCACTCTACCATAGGAATAAAACTTGAAATGCCAGAATCAACTGAACAATTACAAAAATAGGAGCTATCAATAACACTTAGGATAGTTTTCATGTTGTAAACTAGACTACCCATAGAACCAGCAACACATGGTGCAAAGAGAACAACAAAAGGAGAAAAGGACAAAGGATGAGAGACATGGGAAGGAGCTAATGAAATCTTTAAATAGGGATCAAAGAGAGAAATAAGAAGAATCAATGAAAGAGACAAAGCAAAGATAAAACACTTTTCCATAAAGAAAGAGAAAAAACTAAAGAGTGAAGAAAAAATTGAAAATTGAAAATAATAAGGGCATAGAGGGAAAAATCCAAAAAATCAAAAAGGCTAAAAGGCAAAAATAAAAATGAAAAAGGCCATGAGAGGGAGAAATAAAAATAAACAAAGGGACAAAACATGGATCCTATCGGAACCTGTCGGAAAGAAAAAATACAAAGAAACAAAAGGAAAACCGAAGGAGAGAAAAATGCCAAAAAACTAAGAAAATCCTGAGAAAAGGGAAAAAAACAAACACCATCCAAGGCTTCCTCCCTACCATAAGGAGCAAATATAGGATGTTGGAATCAAATGAATAATTACATAAGCAAGCACTATCAATAACACTCAAGAATATTTTTTTTGTTATAAACTATCATTATTTATAATTGAATTAAGTTATTTCCATTTATGTAAGTCAATCCCCATCAACTTTTTTTTCTTGTTGTGCTAGCCCACACCCATATTCCATAACCAATATGTCATTGCATTACTTTATCTATATAAATTATTGAAATACATGTTAATGAATTTTAGTTTTTATTATGTAGCATCTTCTGATAAATTATAAAGAATTAGATTGTGGCACTCCTAATTTTTCATTCCATTGATTAGAATTTTCAAGTCACATTCGACTAATATATTTTTCATTTGAATCCATATAGCAAGCATAATCCCTACCACTGGGTCCTCTCCCTCAACTACATTATTTTTATACAAACCCACATAAAAGCCTTTAAAATATGTAACTTCTCCCTGACAATTGTTGATCAAGCATCCTGCTCTTGCTAGTCTTAGGTTTTCTTTAAAGGCTCCATCAAAATTGACTTTATACCAACCTTATTTTGGTGGTTTCCAGTTTGATTTGGTTTTAGTTTGGATAGAGTTAACTGTAATCAAATATGATTGTTGAATGAATGAATAGAAACTGGAAAGTACACTATTGGATCTATGTGCATACTTCATTAATTAATGTTTAACAAGTCACAAAAAATTGAGGTGGTTAAAAATTAAATTAGCTAAATATTAACTAATAGAAGATTAGTTAAGTCTCATTTTCTTGTTATAAACTGTCACTATTTATAATTGAATTAAGTTCTTTCAATTTATGTAAGTCAAGCCTCATTGCCTTTGTTTTCTTGTTGGACTAAGCCACACCCATATTCTATAACCAATATGTCATTGCATTAATTTATCTATATTAATGATTTAAATACATGTTAATGAATTTTAATTTTTATTATGTAGCCTCTTCCAAGAAATTCCAAAGCTTCTAGTTGTGGCATCCTCAATTTTTCATTCCATCGGTTACAATTTTCAAGTCACATTATACCTCTAGATTTTTAGTTTGAATCCATACATTAATCATAATCCTTGTCATGAGGCCCTTTCCCTCAACTACATTATTTTTCTACAAACCCATAGAAAAGCCTTCAAAATTTGAAACTTCTCTATGACAATTATTGAAAGAGAAGGATCGTGTTCTCTTTAAAGGCTCCATCAAAATTGACTTTATACCAACCTTATTTTGGTCATTTTAGTTTGATTTGGTTCTATTGATTTTGTAATTTGTTTGGGTAGAGTTAGATATAATCAAATATGGTTGATGAATGAATGGAGAGAAACTAGAAAGTACACTATTGGCTCTATGTGCATACTTCATTTATTGATGTTGAATAAGCCATAAATAATTGAGGTGGTTGATAGTTACATTAGTTAGATATTAATTAATATAATATTATTTAAGTCTCATTATCATAATAAATCAATATATATAATACCCCCTCTTAATGACTAAACTAAAAATAACACCAAGTTTGTCCCAAAATTTTACAAATAAAATATGACCGAGAGGGTTAGTCATTAGATCTATAGGTTGTCTATAGAAGCACAAATGTGGAAAAATATCACTGGAATCAACCAGACATCAAATAAGGTGAAGATGAATCCCAATATGTTTGGTATGTGCATGAAAGATAGAATTCTTCACTATCTTCAATACACTTGATTATCACAAAAATTAGAGTAGGTGTAGATAAAGGGAGTTATAAGTAAACTATAATCTGACATAGCCAAACTACTTCACAACTGGCACTAACTAGTTCCTTGTATTCTAATTTAGTGGAAGAGATAGCTATAGTATGTTAAAGATTTCTCCACCCAACAAAAGATAACATATACTTGATGGTAGACCTCCAAGTATCCATTGAGCCTCCCCAATCAGAATGTGTATATCCTATCAATTTGAAACCTTCTGATCTATGATATATGATGCCAAATTCAAGGGTTCCTTTGATATACCTAAAACATGTTTTGATGATTTATAAAGAATGAAATTCAGTTGAAACAAAAATTGATAAAGATTGATAAAAACAAAACATAGATCTAGTCGTTTGGAGGTAAGATATATCAAGTTGCACACAAACTATTTTTAGAGTGATTCATTAACCAATGGTGAATCATCAAGCACTGACAACTTTGGCATGACCTCCATAGGTGTAGAATCAAGATTACGATCCATAATAAAAAGCTTTTTTAAAATAATTATGGCATACTTGACCTGAACTATGAAAATGTGATGATCATGTTGCCAAAATTCTACACCTAAGCAATAGTGTATTAGGTCTAGATTAGTCATATCAAAATCAAGACAAATCCTATTTCACTTGCTGAATTTTAGTGTCCTCGCTACCTGTGATGTTAAAATCATGAACATAGACAATGAGTATCACAATGTCATCATCATTATTTTTGACATAAACATTCAAAACAAAAAGACTTCTTCTAAATCTTGAATCTTGTAGATGTTGATCAGTTTTTATATAACAAGCTCATTGATCTTGCTTAATCCCATATAGAGACTTGATCAATATATAAAATATAAGATCACTAACACACACCAGAAAACCTTTAGGCTATACCATGTATAGTTCTTCATTTGAATCTTCATTCAATAAATCACTTTTGACATCCATATAGAAAACTTTCCATCCAAACTAAGATACTATGGAGAGAAGCAATCAAAATTTGACCATTATATTAGGAGGAAAAGTCTCCTCATAGTTTATTCCCTCTTGTTGGGAAAAACATTTTGTAATAATATGTTCCTTGTACTTATCTAAATAACCATTAGCCTTGAATTTTACTTTGTACACCCATTTGTTGCCAATGGGTTGTTAATTGGGGTTAAATCCTCCACTTTCTCAGTGTGGTTATTCATCAAATCATCATACTATGATTGCATAATAGTCTCCTATTTAGGTTTTCCTTGTGTTTTAGAATACATATGTGGTTTTGATATGAACTTGCTCCTTAGTTGAATCCACTACTTTCTTACCTATCCTCTAAGGTCTTACATATAATTTAAAAGTATCATCCCATGCACACCATATAGAGTGGAATAAAAACACTTAAGCCTCTAATATAGTGAAAAAAACTAGTATTGATTATCAACCTGAGAGGTCTCTAACATAGTTTCACATCATTGATATACTAGTGGAGTATTTAAAATATTAGCCATGGATTATTGCACTTGAATATATGATAGATCACTTAAATATTTTGATTCCTTATGTTTCAAAGGAATTATAGCACTAGTCAGGTATATTAGGTATCTCAGAGAGTGTTTGCTGGTTTAAAAAAAAGGATTATGTCTCTTTTACATCAACATTTCTACTAACAATTATCATGTTAGTGGAAACATTAATAATTCTATAGGCTTTAAATTGGTCCCTATAACCAACAAAAAAATATTTAGCACTCTTGGAATATAATTTACCCCTTTTTTATTAAGAACTAATGTATATGCAGTAGAACCAAAAACACATGTGTTACCTTAGGTTTGATTCCAAACCATGCTTCTTCAGGTGTGATGTCATGCAAATCTTTATAGGGACTTCTATTATCTTTTTTATTGCTTCTCCCTAGTGTTTTTATGGAACACCCTACTTGTAGACACTTCGCACCGAAACCTCAAAGCATTAGTGAAATCTGCCCATCAAGATCATAACATCCCACCACACTTCTGAAGCCTAGACTCTAGGCTAGATTTGTGTCTATACCATAGGATCCGTACGTGTACAAGCCCTAGAAGAACACTTCCATGCCGGCGTAGCCACCCACTCCATGACTTGAACCTAGGTGGAGGATCTGATACCACATGTATCGAATTGCTACACCAAAACCTCAAGGCATTAGTGAAATCCACCCATCAGGATCATAACACATTTTAAGCCTATAAATCACCTGAATTACCAAATCTATCTACATAAGGGATTTAGTTGCCCAAAAATGTTACGAGGCTAGATTATTTGGTGTATTACCCTATGTGCATCACTAACCTAGTTTATTTATAACCCTATTCAAATTATGACCTAATAATTTGACACTTTTGGCATGTCAAGCTATTAATTCATAACATTTAAAATAATTTCCAAAATCCAAAAAACACTAAGTAATATTAATTACATTTTAAATCTTAATTAAATTGCCTAAACAAAAAATACAAATCAAATTAGTAAATTTCATGTACCAAAAAAGGAATTTTTATCCAAATATGAATTTAAAGGTTAAATGTTCTAATAAAGTGACTTATCTATTAAATATCCAAAAATATGAATCACAACCTCACAAATATCTAAAGTGAGGTGCTAATATTTCATGAGTGCCTTAACCCAACCTAGAGTTAGACTAATTCAACCTAGGTTAATTTAGACTCAACCTAGGTTAATTTAGACTCAACCCAAGTTAGAATTGAACGTAACCTCCCTAGGGTTAGATTTAGTTCATTGAGTTATAAATACAAGTGCCCATACCATTATTAAACAAGCTTTTTGTGTAAGTTTATTTTGCTAGAATACCTTCTTTAATCCTTTGAGAGTGGTGTTATAATGCCCAATTTATGCTAAGCTTCACACCAAGACATAAGTCACTATTGGAGAGATGCTACCACCATGGAAGAGCATTTTTAAAAGACTCAAATCATCATAGGTCTAGCATGAACATCCTTATGCCAAAAATTAAGCATCAAATTTGATAAAGGAGGTAAGAAATTTATATTATCTTTGTCTTTATTTTGTGATATTGCTTATTATGTTATGCTCCCCCTAGTTCTTAGGCAAGAGTGTTTAGTCCTAGTGTATTGTTATGCTTGATGTTTTCTCATTTAGACTAATAAGGGACTAATCTACATATTGTTTACTCTTCAAACACCCCATGATAATGAGATTATGCCTTTCAACCACCCCATTCTACTGTGGAGTGTATGAGGATTCAACTATTGATATATTCTTTCCTTGCTACAATAGTCTTTAATCTACTTGGAATTAAATTCATCCCCATTGTCAGACCTAAGAATCTTGACCAGCCAGCTTGTTTGGTTTTCCACCAAATTTGGAAAAATAGTTATATTTATTTTTTAAGTAGACCCACATATTTATAGAGAGTTAATCCACCAAAAATATAAAATACCTCACTCTAAGGACTGTGGATGATTTCAAAGATAGCTCTCAAAGATATGCATGAACAAGATCTAAGAGCCCTTCTACTAGCCAAATTAGGTCTTTCAACATGTCAACTTAGGCAGGGGTCGTTAGTCCCTTCCTCTCTTTAAAGGAGACTTGTGTGAGCAAATCTCCCCTAGGTATCAATTACTAGGTCTTGGTATGTAGGGTAACCTAGTTGGCTCATTGTGACCATTCCATTTAAGGGGCTTATGTGTGCTTCAACCATGTCAATTTGTGTTTCATCCATATCATTATGCATTAAAAATGTAAAGATATTATGCCTATAGAACTAGCCAAATGATCCAACTATGAATTAAAAAATGATTTAGATAGACATGTCTATTATTTATAAGTTAAACAATACATAAATAATCAATAGATAAGAGCATGCAATCAAGATAAGCATTAAACTCATATTGCAACTCAATCTAAACTAACTCTCTAATAAAAAAAGAAAAATAAAAGGGGGAAAGAGAAAAAAACACCTGGGAGGATGTGGCTAAATCCACATTCATATGATCACTTTCAACCCACAAACTAATACTTTACCTAACCAGCATTGACACAACTACAATGTGAACCGGTTCTAGAATCTAAGGAGAAGGGAGCCAAAAATAAAAGATACACTGCTTTCATATACCATATGTAAGCAAATGCAAAAGAAATCTTCCAAAGTTCTTTATATTAAATAAAAAATGTTACTTGAATAACACAATAGGGTTACAATGATCATTTGAGTGCAAATATTGATGGTATCTACCCATATAGAGCAAGAGGGAGAAAAAAAGAAGCAAAAAGGGGAAATAAGGGGTAGATGGATCTCTCATCTCCTTTAGACAAGAAAAATGATCCTCAAATAATAAAAACCAACTCTTATTATGACAAAATGATCATATATATAGATCTTAAGCCACCAAAAACCACTTTTAATTCACCAACTACTTTTTGATAATGGCCAACAACCTTCATTAATGCATGATGACCAGTGGAATATGGTCACTCAATAGCTCTTGTTGCAAAGTTTTCTCCCATACCATTGCCTTGTCATTATTCACCATCTATAATTCTTGGTGAAAAATTCTCTCCCCTCACCATCGCCCAACCCTATTCATCACCTACATAAGGTAAATAAAACAAGTAACTTTCTGTAAAATGATATAATAATAGAGATAAGATTAGATAGCACATAAAAAGTTTAGGTCAACTGATGGTAATATGGTTGACTTGTAGCATAGTCATTGATAGACGGAAATGTAACTAACTGATAGCATAGTCATTGATCAATGGTAATATGGTTGACTAGTGGCATAGTCATTAATTAACAATAATTTCACTATTTGATGGTATTATCATCAGATGATAACCTTATTATTGATCGATAGCACTATCATCATTTGATGGCATTATGATCGACTGATGGCACTATTGTTGCCTGACAATGCTATGAGAAAACCCTTTGGAATAGGATGAGAGAGTAAAGAAATCCATGAGAGCTAGGATTTAAAGGCAAATTAGGGGGGCCTAACTCCATTATTATGCTAAGTGTAAAATAAAAAAATTACTCGCATGGACATGGTTTTTTAGTGGTGGATTCAAGTCCTAATTCGATAAGTAAATGAAGATGAACCACCAAGGCAATTTATAGTGCTGAGACCAGCAAATCATGAGCATATGCTAGAGCAAAGAAAAAGGCCAAAAAAATAAGGTCCCCATTTTTAGTCAAAAAATAAGGCATGTTTTTGAAGCAACAAAAAATGGAAACTCCTACAAAGAAATACTCTTGAGTATTTCAAGAATCCATAATCTCTGATTTCACAAAAATAAAAAGCATTAGCTACAAGAAATTGCCTAGAACAAACCTAAATTCAAAGGCACTAAAGTCTATAAGAATGAGTGACATACTAAGATATAATATTGATAAAACCATATAAATGTGTGATTAAGTGATTAATTCATTTTATTTGTATTCACACATAATAATTTAGGTTTGCATAAGGCTAGAACTGCTAAAGGAAAATATTTTACAATTTAGCTTAGGGGGAAGTGGTGTAGGCATTATTCTACTACCATCTAGGCATTTATAGCCCTCATAGAAATACCTTTGATCCCTTCCAAAGGCCTTGCTCCACTACCAACCAAGCCAAAAAACCTATGGTGGATATTACCAAGATCACCCTTTTGAAAAGAATTTTACATTTTGCATTTTAATTCAATTCTTTTGAAAGCATATTTTGCATTTACATCCACAGAGGATTGGGGACCAAGCCACAGGTAAAATGAAATCAGCAAGCCCATGACAACTTAATACAAACCAAAATGAAAGCAATGATGCATTTTTCTTTAGATATTTCTTTAAGTGTATTATATAGACTCAAACAAGAAAATAGTTATAAAATTCACAAGTTCCATTATGAATCATTGACCTTTAGAATACAAGAAATGAATAAAATGATAACAATAGTTCATGTAAATTACTTGATAAAAATTACAATTAGTCTCTTTGAGTGCCACCCATGTTACTTTTACAACATCCCCTCATTTCATTTATTTGATCAACAAGGGGAACCCAAGGATAGAAATAGTTAGGACAAACCAACAACAAAAATAGAAAACAAACAAAATCAAACCTAAAATAAAAACAAGGGATGAGAAGGAAAGAAAAATAAAACAAAATAGGGAAGGAAAAAAGAAAAGGTATTCATAAAAAATGTTCAAGTGTAAGCCTAAACCAATTAGACACCTGATTTTTCAAGATTTTGAGAAGGATAAAGGGAATACCTACTTTTTCCTATGTTATCCTCTATGATGGAAAACAATATCCCATAAATATTTGTCAATGTATTTCTCATATAATTCAAGAACTATAGGATTAATAATTTTTCATTATGTTTGTATCTAGATTGTAGAAGGCATGAAGGATAGGGATGAGAAATACCTCTACCCAAACTTGGAACTAAGATGAAGAATAGGGCCAAACATCAATACATACCAAAATGTTTTGATCACCCAACTTGTCAAAGACTTTTTCTTTGTTGTATCCATTATATGAATCAATTGGTAGATGTAAATGGATGCTTGCATAGCATCCTCTTTGTTGTCTTCATCATTTAGAAGGCATGGGAGTAGTTCAGGTTCTTCCCATATCAAAGACCTTCTAAATTTGGCATCAATGGCTGAAATATGTCGATATTTGGGCTAAATCAGGTCATTCTCATCTTGAACCTCCTTTGGCATGACTTTTTCATTCGGGCCACTATGTTTGTGACTTCCCATTTTGATTGTCTCTACTATTGAGAGAAGTATTTGAGTATTATTAATTGATTTAAAGGCAAGGATAAACTGAGGAGAGAGATTATCAATTATGGAATCTTATAATTCACTCCCTTTAGAGAGACAACCACCTTCTTCTTGGTTTTCTTCTTTGTGTAAGTAGTTTAACTCAATATTGCTTTCTTCTTTTGTCTCCTCTTCAAATAATGAAGATGAAGACAAACTAATGCCACCAAGTTGTTGAAAATATTAGATCATCTCTTCACATGGAGAGGTGTAAGCATAAGACAAGAATGTTTTAGGTGTATAGGATGCATCTTCCTCATCAAATAGCTCCAACTCCTCTAATTGTTTTTCTATCTGATCACAAGAGATGGCATATTATTCACTTTATGTAGATAGTTTCTCATCAATTTATTTTTCATTTATTGGGTTTCCTTTTGTAATTATTGTTTCCTCATCCTTATAATCATTATCATCATTATTATTTTATCCTCCAAAGAATGGATCACACTTGTAAGATGGGATGTCTTCAATGTGTATGATTAACTCTACATTAGTAGTGCAGATAGAATCACAAACTCTATATGGTGCATAAGGGTATGTAGTTTAATGACTAAGATTGTGCATTGCCACCTGAGTGTATCCTATAACAAATGATATCTGATTAGTAACAACATTAAAAGGTACATAATCAATAAAATTATAATAAATGGCGTGTTGATTGTACACAAAATTAACTAGGTTGTATGCATTAAATAAATAAGCAGTACTCTCATTTATCATAGGGAAGTTTGGTTGGCCAAATGTTTGGGGCAATGATTCATTGTAAGTCATATACCAGTCCATGGGCTGATTTATAGGCATGTAAGCTAAAGGATTTTGGGCACACATACCCTGAGTCATTAATTGTTACTCTACATTAGTATCCTTTCGATAGACTAATGCTAATAAGGTGAGAATAGAGGGGGTCATATTAATAAACATGGTAGTTAGAGGATCCAAGGCTTAAAGATATAACCTGATTGCTACATCCTTTATTTTCAAAAAAGGATCCGTCTACCTATTGTATAGTTGATGGAATCTATGATTAAATACACTAGTTGGCTCATTAGGCCCCTTATGAGTTTTTGCAAATTGATAGAGCAAGATAGAAGGTTCAATGGGCTCACAAAAATAGTTAAGGAATATGATTTCAAAGATGGCCCATGTTGTGATGCACCTTTTTGGTAGACTAAGGTACCAAGAATAAGCAGTTTGATCTAATGACAAGGGGAATAAGTGGCAACCCACATCCTCATGTTGAATCTATTTTTTTATAATGAATTATATAAAATTTTGGATGTGTCCCTTAGTATTTAAACTTCCACCATGGATATACTTCACAAAAAACTTGTGAGGGTTCTTGGCTAGGTCATGGGAAGGTCCTAGAATGTTTACAAGATAATTGCATCCTCCTAGCCAAGTTAAGGGCATTATAAGACTCAAGTAATCAATTTTCTAGTCTAAGAACGTAGAAAACAACTAGGCTAAGATATTAAAAATAGAAAATAAGTCTAAAATACATAATTTAAGGCCTCCTTCTAGCAGTAGTCTATTGATGAGAATTTTAAGCACACAACAAGCTAAGAGAAGCATAAAGGAGATGACAACATGTTTAAAAAATTAATGACAAGCCTAAAATATTCTAATCATGACCTCATTTTATTATCACTCTATTGATGAGTGTTTTAGGCATGAAACAAGATGGGATAATCATAAAGGAGAGGGAAATAAGTTTAAAAATCAATGACAACTCAAAAATATTCCAATTAAGCCCTTCTTCTAGTGTTAGTCTATTGATGAGGTCTTTCGACATGCCAACTCAGGCAGGGGTTGTTAGTCCCATCCTCTCCTGAAAGGAGACTTGTGTGAGAAAATATCCCCAAGATATTGGTTACTAGGTCTTAGTATATAGGGTAACCCAGTTGTCTCATTTTGACCATTTTATCCAAGGGGCATGTGTATGTGTTTCAGCCATATCATTGTGCATTAAAAATATAAAGAGCTTATGCCTATGGAACCGGCCAAATGATCCAATTATGAATAAAAATTTCATTCATAGAGACATGTTTATTGTGTATAAGTTCAAAAATACATAAATGACTAATAGATAAGATAATGTAATCAAGATAAGCATTAAAATTAGGCTATAACTCAAAAACTTAACTAACCCATTGATAAAAAGGGAAAAAGAAAAGTGGGAAAGATAGAAAAATGCCTAAGAGGATGAGGCCAAATCCACATCATATGATCACTTACAACCAAAAAACTAATCTTGTACCCAACTAGCATTCACACAACCACAACATGAACCAGTGCCAGAATCTAAGGAAAAGTGAGCCAATAAGAAAAGATACACTACTACCGTATACCATGTGAAATCAAATATAAAACAAATCTTCTAAAGTTATTTATATTGAATAAAAAATGTTGTTTGAATAACATAATGAGGCTTAAATGATCATTAGAATGTAAATCTTGATAGCATCTCCCCATTACAAAGCAAGAGGGAGGGAAAAAGAAGCAAAAGGGGGGAAATAAGGGGTGGATGGCTCTCCCAACTCATTTGGAGAAGAAAAATGCACCTCAAAGAAGAAAAACCAACCCTTATTATGACAAAATGATCATATATATATATCTCAAGCCATTAACAACTACCTTTAATGTGCTAGTTACTTTTTGACAATGACTAAAATCCTTCATTAATGCCTAGCAACTAGTAAAATGTGGTCGGTCGATGACTCTTGATTAAAAGTTCACTCCCATATCATTATTTTTTCATTGTTCACCACTGATGGCTCTTGATGAAATGTTCTCTCCCCTCATCATTTCCTAACGCTATTCACCACTTGCATAAGGGAAAGAGAATAAGTTACTTTCTATAAAGTTTTAAAAGAATAGAGATCAAATAAGACAACACAAAGAAAGTTCACATCAACCGATGGTAATATGGTTGATTGATGACATAGTCATTAAAATATGACAATGAAATTGACAAGTGGCATAGTCATTTATTGATGGCAATATGGCTAACCAATGGTATAATCATTGACTAACTAAAATATCACTAGCTAACAACATTAGCATTGGTTGATAACACTTTTATTGATTGACAGCACTATCATCATTAGACAGCATTGTGATTGACCAATGACATTACGATCAACTAAAAACACTACTATTACCTAATGGTACTATGATAAAACCCATGGGAATAGGTTGAGAGAGCAAAGAAATCTATGAGAGCTAGGCTTCAAAGGCAAATTAGGGGGCCTTAACTCAATTATTATGTTAAGTGTAAAACCTAAGTTGACTTACATAGAATTGTTCTTTCCAATAATGGTGGTTTCAAGTCACAATTAGATAAGTGAATGAATATTAACCACCAATTCAATCATTAGTGATGAGACCAATAAACCATGAGCATATGCAAGAGTAGAGTAAAAATCTAAAAAAAGAGGGTCCCCATTTTCAATCAAAAATGAGGCATGTTGTGAAATCAACAATAGTTTTGACCATCATTGTTATCCTTTTTGAATAAAAAGAGTTCCCTAAATCACAAGATTGATAACATCCTTCGTAGTTGTTGGTTCCTCTTGAACTCTTTCATAATTTGGGAGGCTCACAATTGCTATGTGAAAGATAATAATCAAGTTGCCTTCCTAGTTAGTTGTGGGGTGAACCAAAATGTCAACATAAATATAAACAATAAAGTATATTATTTCCTTAGTTTTACCATAATTTGGGCTAAGGACCTCTTGCTTAACCTATAGTTTGGTTGGGTTGGTCCCTTCTTTTCGATATTTTTGCCTAATCATTTGGCTTGAAATGGTGTTCAAGTTTGATTCAAGATCATTTACCTATTGTAGTCTTCCTTTCTCTCTCTCTCATATATTCATTACTCTCCTTTGTTCCTAATATTATTAATACTATTAGATGGATAAAAATGAATTTATGTTATAATTTCTTTAGGGTTTTACATAGTGTTGACCAAATTTGACTTTTTAGTCAAATTAGGGCACCTATAGGTAAAAACTTGACTTTATAGGTATATATGGGGTATAATATATTTTTATGAGGTGAATTATAGGCTAATTTATGTCAATTAATGTTATATTGGCTTTGGTTAATTAGTTACTATGTCCATTTATCATATTTGGGTCATTTTGAGGTCAAAAAGGGTACATTTAATGATTTATATAGGTTTCTTGGTAAATGTGAAGGTTAAAATATATGATGTCATTCCCCATGTGTCCAAAAATGTCTTAATTAATTTAAAAAACTGAAAATATGGCAGGTTATTCAGAGAAAAGTTAGTTTTTTTAAGGAAAAGGAAAGATTGGCACTTGCACAGCCTCTTTGGGAAGTGTGCCACTTGGAAAAGGTTGAAATTGACTCTTCAACTTCCCCAAGATCATTCCCTATTTTTTTTTCTTTTAAAGTTCCATTTTTGGCTGAAAATCATTATGCCCTTTTCTTGCCATTCTAGACATGCAGAAGAGACTTGTAGGTTTGTACTTGGTGCGGCTAGTAGAAAGAGTTTTAAGTAGAATGATTTTGGGAGGTGATTATAAACTCAGAGACCTTAATTTTCATAGGAATAATTTTTATAATTATCAATTGTGCTTTATGAACCATTTTTTTGAAGTTGACTATATAAATCTACCTATCAATCTGTGCACCCTTCAAGTTTTGTCTTGGTTTAAATAATTCCATATAATCTAGTAGCTGAGATTACTTCCAAATAATGTTTACTTCCTTCTCCAATTATACCCATACTTTTTTTTGTATTTCATAATGTTTTGATATGCTAATCATCTCAATTTGTAGAAAGCTACAATTTTCTAAGTTATGGGTAGTTTTCACCATTTTTTGGAGTTTTTATGCTTTGTCAATGGATTCATAGGGTTGTGATATATTCATAAACATGTTTTAAATGTCTCATTAACCCCCCTTTTCACCTTTCATTCAAGTCTCCTTGATTATCATGGTTACAAGCCCATTCATCACACCAACCAGTCATTCTAGAGACCCCTACCTACTATTTTCTAGGTGTATGCAAGAATTTTTCACATTAGACTAGTGTTATGGAGCTTGTATAAAGACATCCTTAATAATAATTATGAAATTTAAAGGTTTTAAAATAGTTTTTAATTGTTTTGAGGCCATTCATATAACGTTGTTGTTCCATTTCATGCTCATTATCCCTATATACAATTAGATAACATCTACAGCCTTCATGATGACATCATCAGAGCCTTGGTATTGCCTTCAATCCTTGTGAGACATGGAAGGTTAATTTTAAGGTGTTAATAGAGGTTTTGGACCCTTGAAATCCAATGGACAATACAATCAACTCATTCTATGACAACTAGAGAAGTTTGTTGCCTGTATGCATGACTTTGCCCAACTACAAGTGGCTTAAGAGAAAGATAAAGGATTGTTTTTAAGTGTTAAATCACTTGGATATCTTCACGTTATATCCAAAAATGTTATGTTTTCCATATCAGACCCATGGAAAGTGTTATAGAAAAAAATAAGTGTGTAATCATGTTGGAAAGGATAAGAACTGAGTTCAGGGATACTTGCCCTAAAAATGAAAATAAAGGTCTAAGACCTTTTTACCAAAGTAATAGAATGAGTTTATCAAAACTTTGGTACATTAAAGTGATTTTTTTTTAGAAATATTATCATTTACAAGACCTATGCAAGGTTTTAAGAGGTGAGGAAAGTGGAGAAGGGTGTCTTGACGACTCAAAGTTGCTTTCACAAAACACTAAACTCAACTAGTGTTATCTACAAACCTGAGCCATGATAGACCTTTTCATCCAAATTGGTAATATGAGAGCTTGTTTCATGATGGAATATTTTTGAATGGTTTAAGATAATATTTATGATGTAACAGGCCACTCAAAGGGAATGATGCATTGATTTTTGTTTCTACTCACACCTCAGTCTGTACATAGACCATAAAGAATGCACCTACAATAGGGTTAAGCAATGACCTAGAAGTTGATACTAGAATAGTGATTAGAGGTTTCCAAAGAAGATATTTATTCAAACACATGGTATATGAATTAAAGGTGGACTCAAGGAATCTTTCCACATCAAATCCTAGGTTAAGGTATCCACACAGAGAATTGTTCATCTACAGTAGGGTTAAGGGTAAAATGTCTCAGTTAGGTAGAAAAGGGCTCATTTTATGAATTTTAAAGGCATGTGAGATGAAAAAATACATGTTAGGTCATAAAATAGTCTCATTATTCAATAAAAATCCTCTACATATCATGGATAAATCCCAAATGAGATACTATACACGTACAAGGGCAGAGAACAGGGTGTTTCAGTCAGAAGACAGTGAAATACCTAGTTTTGACCAAAGTGCATAAGAGAGACTAGTGGGAGGATAGGATGGTTAAGAATACTATGAATACCTTATCTATAAATCATATTAAAACTTCATAACTCCAATCAATGTGGTAAGAGTCTACTCAAACACCTTAAAACCCTTGTATATAACCTACAGTTACGTGATGACTGTGTAGCAAGCAGTGACTTAGGAAAAAGTCCTAAATGATGAACCAAGGTCACCAAAGTGAAAATATGGTTCTAAGAATGTATTAATTAAATTTAAATATGTGAATTACTCCTATTCATTACCTATAAAGGTCATTTTCAAGAAGAAAGGTAGAACATAGTTCAAAATGACACTTAGTCCTAATTTAACAGTGAACAAGGTTTTGAATCCTAAGGGATAATATAGGTGATCATGAGACTAAAATAATTCCAAGGAACCTAAATATGTCCCCATAGTGGATATATAAGCAATAAATAACCTTAAACAAGTAGAGTATAATCCACTCTTGAAAATTCCTACACATAGTGCTCAAATACAAGTCTATTTTAGTTTTTTAGGTTTTGAAGGGTTAGATGATGTCATCAAGAGCTATAAATTTGTATATGGAATATGTAAAACATATATAATCTCCTAAAATGGTCTATATTTTTATAGGAAATAGGGGAGTGCCCTCTATTTTGTCTCAGGCATAGGGCACTCCCCTCATGCTTAAAATTAGCAGTCTTGGGGAAATAAGTGAAACATAGAAACAAAAATATAAGGAAAGCCTTGAGGAGTATTTTTAAAGTTTATTCACACATAAAAACATGGGAAACCAATCGGGGGTGGGTGAAACACAATAGGTTACTCCATGCTCTAAGGTTTGTAGACACACCTAAAGGGCAAGTTTAAACCTAATGACCAAGTGTGAGGTCATATTAACTTTTATCCATAATTAATCTTTGAAATTTATTTAATAATGTTTAAGGTAATATTTAATACCTTTTAAATCCCATAATATGTAAGGTAAATCATCAAAACTCATTTTAGGCCAATAGTTTTAGGTAGACCTATTAAACAAGGTCTAGGCCTATCATTTAAAGGGGGGTCATCTTCATTTATATCTTTTTATGAGATATTCAGATGATTTAAACATATTTATTGGATGGATATATAAGTTTATTAACCATTTTAGTGTAGGGAAAACAAAGGAAAACCATTTTTGATCTCAAAACCCATTCAGACATGCAAGAAAAGAGAGCGATAGGTCAAGTTGTGATGTGCATATCTTCTTGGAGGTTTTTCATGGGATTAAAAGGAATTTGGATATGTTAATAGGGTCCCCTAATATCATTTTTTTATATTTATTTGAAAATTTAATATGTAAGCTCTATGAACAAATCTTAAGACCCAAAACTATCTAAAACCCTTCCAAAACCCTTGCAGAGACCTGATTAGGAAAGTGGAGTTAAAAATATAATATAAGGACATATTTTTACCATGGAAATTATTTTCAATTTTATAGGACTCACTAATTCTCCCTCCAATTATTTTGTGTTGTATAGACTTATACATATGGGTGTAGAAATAGGCTTTTTCTCACTATTTTTTGTGTTTTGCAAGTTGTAGAAGGTTTCAAGAGATGAAATTAACATATATTGAAATATTAAGACTTAATATAACTCCACATATCACTATTATTCCTTGAAACATCTTCTAAGTGCTTCAACTAGGTGATTCATCTTAGCCATTCAAAACTGGCCTAATGGACAAGCTAGTAAACAAGATGAAAAACTTCAAGTGAACTCATTTTAAGGTGTCCTTGATACTTAAAAGGAAATGGAGGTTATTTAAATTTTTTATTCACTCCCTCCCATTAATTTTCATGGGAAACTAAATCCAATTTGTAGGCCATGTGGGCAAGGTGCATGAAAGAGCAATTTTCTAGATAGCAGATGATGATTTCTCCTTCCTAAGTGATTCTAGAGGACCAAGCCTATAACCAATGCATGGATATGCATTCTTGAAACCCTTAATCTTATTTAAAATAATTTAACCTGATCCTAACCATTTAAAAGGTATTCAAATAGACTTAATCATGCAGGGAATTTTTTTGAGCTAGAACAAGGAGTTTCTTGCCACTTTTCATGAAGTTTGTGACTTGGATTGACACTTGGAGATCCTAATATTGAATGGTTAAACCCATACCTTCTTATCATTCATATATTATTAATTTTTTTATCTTTTCAAGTGTCCTTATGACCCTTGGACTTCTCTCTTATTCTCTCTCTCTCTCAATTTCTATAAGAACTATCCATTTTGGCCATTGTAGAGGATGTTCCACCTGAGTATGGCAAAGACATACTCATTTTTATACCTTTTTATCAATAAAATGACTAATTTTTACCTTCTACATCACTTTTCATAGTTTTATTTACTTTAATGTTGAATTTACTTAGTGAATACTATGGATTCCTTAGCAAGTTGTCACATTATCTCACCTATTTGTAGCTTCTTCTTGTAGGGCATGTGATGTATTCCAAGAAATATCAAAGTTTAATTTATTTATTCTCTTCATTATTTCCATTCAATTCCTCTTGTCTAGTCCTCATATATTTGCACATTCATCTATAACCCCACAATGTAACATTGATGCAAGAAGATATAGATTGGAGAGTGTATGTTTAGTTTATCATTTGATTTCATGTGTAACATGCATATGATTAGATGTAATCAATATATTTTGTGTATCACCTCCATTAGGTTAGTTTTATTTTATTTATCTCTCTCCCTTTTCACCCCCCAAAGTTAGTAGCAGTTATAATCCTAAGTGGTACATCAAGGGAGCTAGCCTTATCTAGAGAATCACCTCATTACTTAGTCTACCCACAAGCCTAGAGATGATTCCATTGTGCCACTTGGGTGATGAGAGATTTTAATTCCATTAAAGGGTTAAAACCCAAGTGATAATAGTTTTTGTCATGTCAGGTGGTACTCTTGTTCCAAGAGATTGGGATATTTTTGGTGTTGTCTCTCAACAATTAGCCTTTGGAGGCATCTTTCAAAGCATCAATGGTGACTCTGAAGATACATCAGATCACCAAGAAACCTAGGTATTTCATTTAAATATTTTTGATAAAATTTTCTTGTGTTAATAATTCCCAATGAAGTTTCATGGTTGACCTTGGATTTGAGTTTTGTTCTCTACAAGTTGGTGAGACATTGCAAGCTTGTGTCATTCTCCATCAATATGAACAAGTCCTTGGTCAACCTTGTCATGATCCTTACCAACCTCAACATGACCTTTATTAGTTCCAATATCATCCTTGTCATACCTATAAAAATTTATATCAATCCTATTATCCATGAAATCCATATAGCCCTTCTTTTCCCTCTCCATATGGGCACCATGTTGTTGGACAATTCTATGGCAATGGCTACCAAGAAACACCTATCTATCAGCCTCAATATGAGCCCTATCATTCATTTCATGATGCCTATCAGCCTCAAGAGTATTCCTATTAGAATTTTCATATTAAATAATAGGTTTTCATGGGTTTTACACAAATATATCATTTTCAAAATGCAGTTGTTACTCCTCCTAATTAGCCCAAGAATTCACTTCCACTAGAACTCACTAGTGCTTTCCTCTTTTCCAAACCCATTCATAAGCCTTCTCCTTAATCCCACACTCCATTATAATTCCTTTACCTTCCACTACATCTCATAATCCATAATATTCACCCCAAATCAATGAGCCTATTCATCAACCTTTCACATCATTCCTTATCAAGGAGGAACCTATCTTGAGAGAAGCAAGTAAAGATGAAAAAATTCAATTCATGGCTGATCAAGAGACTCTCATGAGTGATTGTGAGGAATAAATCACCATAGGGACTCCCCTTAGTGAACAAAATTAAAATATAATATCTAATGTCTCTATGTTTTAAGGGATGTGTGCCCATGGAGAAACCCCTACATTTCACCCTCAATTTGATTTTGGTCTCTATGTGCCACCTCCACCAACTAGTTCATTTTATCCTCACTCTATCACACTTTTAATTTATGGACCTATAATATGGTAACCTAAGGAATATCATCTGGTTGATAAATAAATAAAACTCTTGCTTTAATAAAACCTACCTCCTTGGTAGCTTCATTGGGTTAGATCACATGATTTAAAGATGCCTAGTCTTGGCATCACCATGAAAGAGAAGGAGATGGAAGATCTTTAAGCCCTTGAATGAGACTTTAAATCTGATAAAAATGTTGTATATGATCATCTCAAACATTAATTTTAATGTGATATCAAATATGGAGAACACTTTCAAGTCATCTCTCAAGAAGTGGGAGTCCTAGGAGAGACTATTGAGACCAAGGTAGAGGAAATGGTTCTTAAAGATGGCATTCATGAAGAAGAATATTTATGGAAAAACTTCAATGTCATATCCAAGGAATTTTATGATTTATTTGAAGCTTCTCCTTCTCCAAAATATTGTATAGCTAATTATAAGCCCAATCTTGTTGATAAGTTTAATGAACATGATCTTGAGTGTTTAACCAAACATGAAGAGAAAGCTTTTTCTGTTGGTCAAGAACCTATTGTCATGAATCCACTTGATGATTAATTAGAGATTGAAGAACATAAGATTGATGACATCATACATAAATAATGGAATATGGAAGAGGTAGTGGTTATATATGATAAATAGGATACAAATGATTAGCAGTTGCAAATGGAGTTACTTCAAGAACTTGAAGATCTTTGCCAAGTTGAAGGTCAAGCATATGACAAGGTGAAAGAAGAGGTTTCCATGAAAGATAATGATCAAGATTGGATATATTTTCAAAAACACCCTAATGAGCTAGAATATCTTGCAGTTGAGAAGAAGCCTAATCTTGTTGAGAGCACTATGGAAGACAAGAAGGTATGCCTTGTTCAATCATCATTTGAAGTTATAATTGAGGATCTACATGACAAAGTTGAATATGTTTATATGTAAGATGAATAATTATACATTTTATACTTTTTCAAGATGGTATACTTAAGTGGATGGTAATTGAAGTGCCAAGGAACAAGTTTGATCCATCAAACATCCAATCTATGGAGAAACATGCCTTGAACCATGTCCCATCTCATGAAGAAGGTGATGCTTCAAACTTTCCCTTTGATCTAGGAGGGAGGTATGATTGATTTTTAGTTGTATATAATAGTTTATTTCTACTTCCCCTAAGTGTTTATGAATATGTGTGAGTCTTTTTTGTGTCATGTTTTATCTTGTGTCCTTTGATTTGTGTGGTTGAGGTGGTCATTAGTGTTTTGCCTTGATCAAAGGTTTTTAGTCAATGGTCAAATTTTTATTGTTTTCTAAATCTTTATATGACTCCATAATCCCAATGGACTAATAAGGCTATTGGTCTAGTTAGTATAGTAGGCATACTACCCCTATGAGTCACCAATTTGTTGACCAAATTTGACTTTTTAGTCGAATTGGGGCACCTATAGGTAAAAACTTAACTTTCTAGGTCTATAGGGGGTATAATATATTTTTATGAGGTGAATTATAGGCCAATTTAAGTTAATTACTATTATATTAGCTTTGGTCAATTAGGTTTTATATTCATTTATCATTTTTGGGTCATTTTGAGGTCAAAAAAGGTGTATTTAATTCTTTGTACGGGTTTATTTGGAAGTGTCAAGGTCCAAATAGATTATTTCATGCCCCATGTGTCTAAAAAGGTCTTAATTAAGTGACAAACTTGAAAATATGGCAAGTTGTTTATAGAAAATTAAGATTTCTAAAGGAAAAGTATAGATTGGCACTTGTACGACCTCTTTGGGAAGTATGCCACTTGGAAAAGGTTGAAATGTGACTCTTTAGCTTCCCCAATCTTAGCTACATTTTTAGTTTGCTTTGGAAGTTCAATTTTTGGCCCAAAATCATTCTACCCTTTTCTTGCCTTTTCAGACATGTAGAAGTGACTCACAAGTTTGTACTTGGTATTGCCAGTAGAAAGAGTTTCAAGTAAAATTCTTTTGGGAGGTGGTTTTACACTTAGAGACCTTCATTTTCATAGCAATAAGTTTTGTGCTTTATGAACCATTTATTTGAAATTGATTATGCAAATTTGCCTATCAATCTATACACCCTTCATGTTTTGCCTTGTTTTGAAGAATTCCATACAATCTAGTTGTTGAGATTTATTCCAAAGCATTTTGACTTCCTTATCTAATGCTCCCCCACTTGGTTTCATGTTTCATAAGGTTTTGATATGATAATCATCTTGATTTGTAGGAAGCTATAATTTTCTGACTTATGGGCAGTTTTCACCATTTTCAAGAGTTTTTGTGCTTTGTCAATGGATTCACATTGTTGTGATAGATTCATATTCATGTTTTCAAGGCCTCCTTGACCCCTATTTTCACCTTTCAACCAAGTCTCCTTGATTCTCATGGTTTCAATCCCATTCATCACACCAACCAGTCATTTAAGAGACCCCTGCCTGCTCTTTTTCATGTGTATGAAAGAATTTTCCACATTAGAATAGTGTTATGGAGCTTGTCTCAAGACCTCCTTGATAAAAATTATGAATTTTAGAGGTTTTACAATAGTTTTGAATTATTTTGAGTCCATTCATATAACCTTTTTCTTCTATTTTATGTTCATTATCCCTATATATAATTAGATAACATCTATAGCCTTCATGATGACATCATCAGAGCCTTAGTATTGGCTTCAATCCTTGTGAGACATGGAAGGTTAATTTTAAGGTGTTAAGAGAGGATTTTGACCCTTGAAATCCAATGGACAATGCATGAAACTCATTCCATGACAATTAGAGAAGTTTTTTGCTTGTATGCATGACTTTACCCACCTACAAGTGGCTTAACAGAAAGCTAATGGATTGTTTTTAAGTGTTAAATCACTTGGAGAGTTTCACCTTATAGCCCAACATGTTATGTTAACCATATTAGACCCATAGAAAGTATTTAGACAATAAAATAAGTGTGCAATCATGTTGGAAAGGATAAGAATTGAGTTTAGGGATACTTGCCCTAAAAAATGAAAATAGAGGTCTAAGACCTTTTGACCAAAGTCATACAATGAGTATATCAATACTTTGGTGCATTATAGTGATGTTGTTTTGGAAATATTATCATTGAAAAGACCTATTAAAAGTTTGAAGAGGTAAGGTACAGTGGAGAAGGGTGTCTTAAGAACTCAAAGTTGCTTTCAAAAAATACTAAACTCGACTAGTGTTATCTACAGGCCTGAGTCATAATAGGCCTTTTCATCCAAATTAGTAGTATGAGATATTGTTTCATGATGGAATAGTTTTACATGGTTTAAGATAATATTTTTGATTTAATAGACCACTCAAAGGGAATGATGCATTGAGTTTTGTTTCCACTCACACCTCAATCCATACACAGACCATAAAGAATGCACCTACATTAGGGTTAAGCAGTGACCTAAAAGTTGATACTAGAATGGTGCTTGGAGGTTTTAAAAGAATATAGTGATTAAAACACATGGTATATGACTTTAAGGTGGATTTAGGGAATCTTTCCACATTAGATCCTAGGTTAAGGTATCTTCACTCAGAGAATTGTTCATCTACATCAGGGTTTAGGGTTAAGTGTCTCAGTCAGGTAGAAAAGGGTTCATTTTATGAATTTGAAAGGCATGTAAGATGAAAAAATGCATGTTAGGTCATAAAATAGTCTCAAGGTTCAATAAAAATCCTATACATATCATGTATAAATCCCAAACGAGATATTATACACTTTTAAGGGTAGAGAACAAGGTGTTTTAGTTAGAAGACAGTGAAATACCTAGTTTTGATCAAAGTGCATAAGAGAGACTAGTGGGAGGATAGGATGGTGAAGAATCATATGAATAAATTATATATAAATAATATTAAAACTTCATAATATCCAAGAAATGTGGTAAGAGTCTACTCAAACACCTTAAACCCCCTATATACAACCTACAGTTAGGTGATGACTGTGTAGCAGGTAGTGAGTTAAGAAAAAGTCCTAAATAATGAACCAAGGTCACCCAAGTGAAAATATGGTTATAAGCATGTATTAATGACCTTGGAAGATATTAATGACTCCTATTTATTACGTAAAATGGTCATTTTCAATAGGAAAGGTAGAACATAGTTCAAAAGGACACTCAGTCATGATTTGATAGTGAACAAGGCTTTGAATCCTAAGGGATAATCTAAGTAAAGCAAGGTGAAAATGAGCCTAAAATAATTCCAAGGAGCCTAAATTTTTCCCCATAGTTGATATACAAGAAATAAATAACTTAAAATACGCAAAGTATAATCCACTCTTGAAATTTCCTACACATAATGCTCAAATACAAGTATGTTTTGGTTTTTTAGGTTTTGAAGGATTAGATGATGTCATAAATAGATATAAATTTGTATATGTAATATATAATACCTATATAATCTCCTAAAATGGTCTATATTTTTATAGTAAATAGGTGAGTTCCCTTTGTTTTCTCTTAGATAGAGGGCACTCCCCTCATGCTTAAAACTGGTAGTCTTGGGGAAATAAGTGAAACGTAGTGACCAAAAGCTAAGGAGATCCTTGAGGAGGATTTGTAAAGTTGAGTCACATCCATACAAACATGGGAAACCAATTAGGGGTGGGTAAAACATAATAGGTTGATCCATGCTCTAAGGTTTATAGACAAACCTAAAGGGGAAGTTTAATCCTAATGACCAAGTTTGAGGTCATATTCACTTTTAACCATAGGTAATATTTCCAATTGATTGAATAATTTTTAAGGGATTATTTCAGACCTTTTAAATCCCATATAATGCAAGGGAAACCATCAAAACTCATTTTACGCCAATAGTTGCAAGAAGACCTATTAGATAAGGTCTAGACCTATCATTCAAAGGGGGGTCATTTTCATTTATAGATTTTTATGAGATATTAATATGATTTAAACATGTTTATGGGATGGATATATAATTTTATGAACCATTTAAGTGTATTTAAAACAAATGAAAACCTTTTTTGAGCTCAAAACCCATTCAGACATGCAAGAAAAGAGGAAAAGAGAGTGATAGGTCAAGTTATGATGCTCATATATTCTTGGAGGTTTTGAATGGAAGTACAAGGAATTTTTAGATGTTAATAGGGTCCCCTAAGATAACTTTTGTGACATTTATTTTATAATTGAATGTGTAAGCTTTATGAACAAAGGTTAAGACCCAAACTATCTAAAACCCTTCCAAAACCCTTACAGAGACCCAATTGGGAAAGTGGAGTTTAAAATATAATCTAAGTACATATTTTCACCATGATAATTATTTTAAAGTTTATAGGAATCACTCAATCTCCCTTCAATGCTTTTGTGTGGTACAGACTTATACGGATGGGGGAAAAAATAGGCTTTTTATCACTATTTTGTGTGTTTTGTAGGTTGTATAAGGTATCAAGAGATGGAAATAATATGTATGGAAATATTAATACTTAATATAACTCCCTGTATCACTATAATTCCTTAAAACATACTTTAAGTGATTTAACTAGGTGATTTATCTTAGCCAATTAGAACTATCCTAATGGACAAGCTACTGAAGAAGATGGAAAACTTTGAGTGATCCCATTTTAAGGTATTCTTGGTAATTATAAGGAAATTTATTGTCTTTAAAATTATCATTCACTCCCTCCCACAAGTTTTTATGGGAAACATAAACCAATTTGGAGGCCAAGAGGGTAGGGTGCATGAAAGAGCAATTTTTTGGGTAGCAGATGATGATTGCTCCTTCCCAGGTGATTCCAGAGGAACAAGCCTAAAACCAATGCATGTAGAGGTATGTTTTATATCTTTAATATTATTTCAAATAATTTTTCCTGATACTAATCATTTACAATGTGTTTAAATAGGCCTAATCATGTAGGTAGTTTTTTTTAGCCAGAATGAGGAGTTTCTTGCCACTTTTCATGAAGTTTGTGACTTGGATTGACATTTGGAGCTCTTAATATTTCATGGTTCTACATATACCTTATTATCATACATGTATTACTTATTTATCATATTTAAAAGTGTCTATGTGACCCTTGGACTTCTCTCTTCTTCTCTCTCTCTCAATTTCTATAAGAACTAGCCATTTTGGCCATTGTAGAGGATGCTCCACTTGAGTATTATGAAGCCCTACTCATTTATATACATTTTAGTCAATAAAATGATTAATTTTTACCTCTTCCATGAATATTCATAGTTTTCTTTACTTGAATGTTGAATTTTCTTAGTAAAGACTATGGATTCCTTAGCAAGTTGTCACATTCTCTCACCTATTTGTAGCTTCTTATTTTAGGGCATGTGATGTGTTTTATGAAATGTCAAATTTTAAGTGAGTTAATATATTCATTATTAACATTAAAGTCCTCTTGTCTAGTCCTCTTATATTTTCACATTCATCCATAACTCCACAATGTAACATTCATGCAAGAAGACATAGATTGGAGAGTGTATGTTTAGTTTGTCCTTTGATTTAAAGTGTAATATGCATATGGTTGGATATGATAAATCTATATGGTGTATAACCTCCATTAGGTTAGTTTTATTTCAGTTATCTCTCTCCCATTTCACCTGCCAAAGTTAGTAGTATTTTCAATCCTACGTGATGCATCAAGGGAGCTAGCCCTATCTAGAGAATCACATCATTCCTTAGGCTACCCACAAGCCTAGAGATGATTCCATTGTGACACTTGGATTAGGATAGCTTTGTATCTCCTCAAAGGGTAAAAATCCAAGTGACAATAGTTAGGACTATAATATTCATTACTATTAATAATATAATATATTATTTATTATATTAATTAATACTATTATATACTATAAAAGTATATTATTGTATCAATATATAATATATTAATATTATGTTGTTTAATTAAGTTCATATATATGTGTGTGTGTGTGTGTGTGTGTGTGTGTGTGTGTGTGTGTGTGTGTGTGTGTGTGTGTGTGTGTGTATGTATGTATATGTATATATATATATATATATATATATATATATATATATATATATATAATCATATATTTTTTTATAGGTAACAAGGGTTGACGAGTCCCTCGCCCATTTTATTAATACATAAACCAGTACAAAAGATCAGGCAAGGCCTATAAAACCAAGACAAGATCTATAAGGGTGACTCCCACCATGAAGGGTGGCAATAACAAAAGAAACCATATAAATTAAATAGCCCCAAGGGACATGAGAATGGAATAATAAAAAACCAAAAAATAATATGAATGAAAAAGTGAAGGCGTCACCACCATACCTTCCACCATGTAAGCACCAAAAATAATCAGAGTCATACCATCAAGACCCATTACCCATATCCTACCATACCACTAAAAAACATAGACTGAGATACACTACCACCCAACCATTCAACACCCTCCACCACCACCCCTGACTTGACCAACCTAATAGACCTAATAACACCAATAATAGAGAGAGCAAGGATTATTTCACTACAAGTGAGTGGGATATTCTTACAGTGGTGAGGGGTTTTGGTAGGAAGGGGTTATGAGCTCTAAAGAGTTGTACTAGGCACTTGATAGTTGATGCTAATCCTGATATTTTTTACCACCTAGTGCATTCATGACTAACACTAGAGAAGAATGCAAAGCACCCACATTAAGAACTAAAATCCAAACACTCAATAGATAAGGCTTCTATAGGATATGTTTAATGTAGTTGAGATGGTCAACCAAATTCTCATATTTGTCTTTTAGGTCATGAAATTCCTTTAGAGGAACCACCCCAAGACCAAAGGACTTAGAGAAAATTTATGACCACTTATGTTTTAGGGTAAGGTGTTCATAGAAACCATGAGGCCCAATTAAAAAACTATCCCAAACCAGTCGTGAAACAACCTCAAATATTAATTATTTATCCTTGGAGGTAAGGAAGAAGTTGTATATGAATGTTGATGCCACCATAAAATTGGTCTTCGTCTTGTAACCAGTTTCTAAGAACACCAACCCCAAAATTAATTTGATCACATGAAAGATAATGCCAAATTGAATAAGGAAGACTTAATTCAATCTAGTTTCCAAAACATGACCCCAAAAGGCCATCTTTATATTGAAATTTTTTAGGTGAATTAACAGCTCATTGAGGGTAATTTCCAATGAGGGATTCATGGGAACTAGCTATCAGACCTGTTATATACGATCACCAAGACACATTGAAACCAAATGAGTATCATTGAGAATAAAATCAATGGGCACATTGACCTATGTAGGATATGTGAGGAGACTCATCCCATGCTTGGTAGAGAATGAGCCATTAATGGCCATAATATTAGATATAATGGTGGAAATCTATGGCATCCTACACCAACCAAGTCTCATCAATCACCCAAGCTCCCTAATGATTATTAATCACCAAATCATTGGTTTGCATAATGCCTTTGTTAGCAAGAGATTTGACCACCTTATTCACTTATCTAAAATAGTGGGTGGACTCCCAAGAGTTTAGGTTGTCTAATATATTTCAGGCATGGCTTAGGATATTTTTAGCATTCCAAGAACCTAATTTTCCATTATGAAGTACAAGAATAATGACATATAATTTCCTTCAATAATTACATTGTCAATCCCACATTGGGCCTCCAAGTCCAAACCCAAAACTAGGGCTTGGGCCTCAACTTCATTATTCATGTCACCCACTAGCTTCATAGAGGTTGCATAGATTAGAGAGCTAGAGCAATCTAAAATGACACATCTAGGCCTCAAGGTGTTGAGATTGCCCCTAATTGCCCAATCAAAGTTTAGTTTGAATATCCCAAGTGGGAGGAAGTCCACTGTAGTTTCCCACTTTGCCTATAATCCTTTGGAATTACCATTAACCCATTAATAGGAGGAGCTTTTAGCCCATGCCACATGGAAATAATCTTAAATTCCCAACCAAAAAGGTTACCCTTATATCATCGATCCTAAGTGGTACCTGCCTCCATCATGGCTACTTTTACTTTTTTTCATAACCATATCCAGGGTACAAGAGCATCCCTCAAAAATATATTGGTTCCATTCCTTCCAAAAGGTCCAAATAAGGATTGTCAAGAATAATTTATAGAGGTAATCAAAGGTGTCCTTTGGTGTGCCAATATGACAATAAATGAAAGCTTGTAGAAGTGTCATTAGTCTATCCTAATGCCATATTAGCATTCCATAAATCTAATTCCATGTAGCTTCAATAAAGGAATATGTGAAAATTAGATGAGAAGCATCTTCCTCTACCATGTAGAACATACAACACCTCAATGGTCCTTAGACCCCATCCTACACAAGAGATCCTCAGTAAGGATCTAGTCTTAAGTGGTAAGACAAATAAATGCCCCTACTTTGGGGAGACAAACTTGCTCTAATAGGGTTGGTTATCCCATTCAAAAGTGGGATCTGATTGTTCATCTAGATTGAAACTCAAACTTATTTCATACATCCCTATTTTGGTCTGGTATAATGAATGTAGTTTGCCTTATCACTGATAAAAACTTTCCTTTTAATCAAAAGGCTAGAGAGAAGATGTTTTTGGTTTTTTGGTAAGGGAACAATATTAAGTTATCTCCATTTCTAACACTTCATTATTAAAACCTTGATTTCTAGATAATCTCACACTTTTATTCCCCATATAGCTTCCAAGGTATCCTTTTCTCTAACAAGTTATTAAAGATCTTGCCAAGTTTTGTGACCATTCCAAGAGTTCCCCCAGAATCTAGTCGACTGGCCATCATTGATCATCAAAGAGACACGGTCCTTGATAATGTGTCAATACTTGAGATTGAAATTCCATAAAGGAGACCCAATGGGCGGTTTTTTAACTTAATAATATTCACCATGGAGGATTTGAAGTACTTATGTTGTATAAGGGTATTCCAAGTAGTCTGTGAATGAGTGACCATACCCCAGACTAACTTGGCTCCCAAGAAAATATTATGGGTGACTAGATGCTTAATCCCCACACTACCACCCACCTATGGTAAACAAACCTTGTTCCATTTGATCAAGGGGATTTTTTTCTTATCCTGAGACCCGTGCTAAAGGAAATCTCTCATAATTAATTTTAGTTATAATAAAAACTTAGCTAGAGGTTGAAGAATTGACAGAGTGTAAATACGAAGGGAATTTAGTATTGATTTTATGAGACTAATGTGGCCTTCAATATTTAACCATTTACCTTTCCACAAGGTAAGTCATGACTTGAAGCTTTTGATAAGGTTGTCCTATGTGGAGGATTTACAAGCCTTAGAGAATAGGGGAATGCCTAAATATTTGGCAAGAAGTTTCCCAATTTAGAAGTTTGGGATGGTTGTGATATCACATTAGAGATTGGGGGGTATTTAATAAGAATATTTTAGACTTGGTAGTGTTTATCTTATGCTCAAAATCTTTCTCATAACCATCAAGTAATTATTTGAAATCATGTTCTTCCCCAACATTGACAAGGCCATAAATCATCATATCATCTAAAAACTGATGGTGTGTGAAACTTAACATGCCTTACATAACCTTGATACCTTGAATTACACTTAAGACATTTGCACCTAAGATTTATCTCCCTAGAGATTCATCCATAATAATGAAGAGAAAGGGGGACACAGGGTCACCCTATCTAAGACCTTGGAATGCTTCAAAAATTCTAGTTGGCTCCCCATTTATAATGATGGAGAACCTATGACTTGAGATACAAATAAAGATCTAGGTGCACAAATTATGAGATAATCCAAATCCCTCAAGTGTTTTTATATGAAATCTCTAACAAAATATATCATAGGCCTTACTAATGTCAAGATTGAAAATCATCCCTTTTTTCTAATCAGCAAAGAGTGATTGAATGACCTCATGATTAATAATAATGCCATCATGAATGTTTAGGCCAAGTATAAATTCTCCTTGCTCATTTGAGATAATTTCCTTCAATAAAAATTTACATTTGAAATAAATTATTTTAGAGATGATCTTATAATAGTGTTATAGAGAGAGATGGCTCTAAGCTCCCCAAAAGACTCTTGATAGTTCCCTTTGGGGATAAGGGTAATAAAACTATAGTTTAAATTTGGTCTAATATTTATCTTGATCATCAATTATTCAACCATTTTCACCACCTCATTACCCACAATATCCCAAAATTACTGAAAGAAGGCCATAGGGAAACCATTAGGTCCTAACACCTTGTCTTTTCACATAGAGAAAATCAATTTCTAAATTTATTCAAAATTAAAAGGTGTCATGAGCAAAGCATTCTATCTATCCATAACCATATTTAGGATATGCCTCAAGTTTGATGATTGTGTCTGTAGATCATCCACCACAAGCGAATCAGAACTCATGACATCCTCACCCACCCTTGACATTATAAAATTGCAAATCAAATATATCACCAACTTACAAGTTGTGTACCCCTTTATAATGGGTGAAGGTCATGTGAATCCACTCACTTCCTTAAATCCAAGTTTGGAAAATGATATAGGCCCTATGCTATTTGATATCACCTAAAATATTTTTCATTTACCCTCACCATCATGGCCCAGTTCACCTTAATATCTTTCACTACCTATACAAAATCCCATTTTACAAAAATAGAAACTTACATCTTTTCCAACGTTACTTGCACCTTTGGGTAAATTTCTGTTTACTTGTGAACCTCTAAAGCATACTCAACATCCTAGAAATATAGTAATGTGTTTACATGTTGAGAAACATATAATATAATCCTATTTTATATCAAGTAAATAATGTGAGGGGAGTTATTTTTTTATCGTTCTTAAAGGGTTGTTCTATTTTTTTAAATTTAAAGGTAGTTTTTTTTTTAATATAAATTTTAAAAAATTATAATAATCTTATCTTTAAAGAATTCATATTATATGCAAGAAAATATTTGAAAATATGAAAAATTACGTTAGATAAAGAGAAACCTCAATGTTTTAGGCCTTAAGCTAGGCACATCATCAGGAGGATAAAATAATGAGTAAAAAGACAAGAAAGGAGATAACATATTTAATACAAGTCATAGGGGTAGAAAAGGTTGGCTAAAGATTAAGTGGGAGGATGATAATTTTTTTACTTGAAACATTGAAGTTTCTCTTTATCTAATGTAGTTTTCCATCTTTTCAAATCTTATCTTTATTTTTTTTATTTTTGAAGAAATTCATAAATTTTTCTCTTATAATTATGTTTTATTTAATGTCATTTAAATATGATTATATCGATAGGGTCCTAAAATATATTCCACATTGATCCCTTGGTTTTTTACTTGATTGATGTCCACATTTGAAGTTATAAGATGAATATGATCACATGTCATTACTATTGATATATGGTGCAATTTGGTGTGGCTGCATTGCAAGACCTAAGGGTAGTTAGCGGTGATGTGTTTGCCCACCGAGGACCAAGTGGTAGGTATGGAATCTCTAAGAGTCATTAGAATTAATTAATTATGTTTATTATGATATTTCATTAGTCGAAAGGTTGTGTAAATGTTATTATTTTTGTTGGGTTTTCACATAGGAAACATTTGTTTTGCTTATTCAATGTGATAATGAAGGCCTTGATTTTTTGATAGTTCTGCATATGTAGACCATGGATTTTAAATGCAATAATTATGGGGTGGTTTAAGGTAGAACAAGTTTTTATATGTGAATGTAGCAATAATAATTTTTATGTCTCTATTTTATTAATGGCACTGATACAATGTTTTTCTTTGCAATAATATTTATGGTGCAAAATGTCTATTAATGGTTGTCTCTATCTTCATGGTATAAATTATCAGTTTACAAATTTGAGAGCCATAAACCTCAAAAAAATTATGGTTATGATTTGGTTTTATGGTCATTGGTAATGCAATATTTTTTTCAATTGAATCAAGATTGACATAAATTAGTTGGGTTAGCTAATAGCCCTGGCAATAATTACACATGGAATTGAATTCTAAAATTTGTCTACAATTTGATTTGTTTGGAATCAAGTTTATGTTCTTTTTTTCCTTCTAATAAAAAGGAACATAGGGTAAATTAATTTTATGATGCATGAATCTAAATGTTTTTAGTGAATTAGTCATGGTATGGAATGTGTATGGGAACATGGTATGGAATTTGTCCAATAACCACCAATATCTAGAAACTAACAATGAGTGCCTTATTAAAAGTAATCAACACTAAAAAAATTAATTTAAATGAACAACTGCTTAGAAGTTGTGGAGAATTTTGTTATGTTGAATGTTTTACACAAATACTACTTTGAAGATTTACAAATTCCAAGTATGGTAAATGCTCCTTTCAAATGGCAAGATACTTAGGGTCAAATGTTGTTTGGATTGTTAATAGGACCAAATGGAAATAAAAATAACTCAGCACTTTGGCTACCACCTAAGGAGGATGGCAAAAGGATTAGTGTTATTTGGCTCAATCATGAATGGACACACCAATTGTGAGAGTTTGGTTGTGGTGTAATTTAGGGATTTTTACTTTTTAAGAGTTGGTGGAATTTTGGGTGCTATTTCAAAAAGTATATTTCTATGTTGCCTTGGGTACCTTTTGATTGATTATTAGATTTTAATTATGTGTCGTTTGACCTCGCTAGTTTTTAGTTCTTTCATTTCTATTTGATTATTGTACACTGATAGAGTTGCACAAATAATGTTAAACTTATTATACTATATCTATTAAATGTTTATCTATAATGTCTTTCTTAAGTTCCTTGGTAGATGTATTTTTAATTTTTTTAATACAATTGATAGTTTGTTCAAAAAAATAAGTATTGAAGACTATAGACCTTGTCCATCATTAATAAAGTACTTTGGCATGTATATCATGATTATTATAAAATTTATACATAACTTATTGCATGTTGATAGAATTAACATTTTTATAATGAGATTACCATGAGAAAGATTTAAAAAAGTAACTATGGGAATAAGTGAGAACCATAAAATAATAAACCCCTAATATTTAATATCTCACTTAAGTGTGAATGGCAACCATCTACCATACTACCTCTAAAGGCAACTTATTTTGTGAGACTAAAGACAAGGACATTACAACTATTTATAATTTTGTATATCGACTCTAGTTTTTAATGGGTTATTATGGCAATAACTCAATGCCTTCTAGGTGACACTACTCTTATAATATAAGTAATAAGATAAGAAGAAATGAACTACTATTTAGCAAAAATAGGTTAAGAGCTACCGAACCTTGACAACACTAAATTATTTCCATGATCAAAATTGTACTACTTATAATAATCCAAGCAAGCTTTCATGAAGAAGGTGATTAGACTTATATTATAGCTAAATTGGTTAGTAGTTTTAGCTTAAAGAGTAAAACCCTTGCTAGCATATAACATGGGGAACAACACATGGATACTTAATGTTATAAAGTGTCATATGATAGTAGTCAATTTGTTATGGCCACATGAATTTTAATGATTACATTTGATGACTTAGATGTCATACGAATGTAGTAGACCCACCACTCTGTTCACCTAAAATGTGATTTTATTTTCACTTGTGAAATTTTTAACATTGTATAAATCCATGGATGCATTGTGTATGCACCTAATATTTTTTACTTAATCACTTTACTAATAATTTCTCTTATAGGGTATTATCGATGCATTAATCACCATGAGTGCACACACCAAATTTGGGTGGGATCATATCATGGTACTTTTCAAGAGATTTCTTCACATTATTTTGTCATACCTTCATTTTTATTTGTATAACCTCCTTTGATTATCCTTCCATCTTACTCTTCATTTATTTTTCATTCAATTTTATTAGCTTCTCTATATCCCATTATATCAAATTGGCCGATATAATCTATTTCATACTTGTCTTCTTTGTACTGGCTAATATATTTTATTTCATACTTATCTTCCTTACACTATATTAACTAGGTTGATATAGTTCTAAGTATGTCTTCTATATTTTGTATTGTATTGGCTTGGATGATATAGTACTATTCAACAAACATCTATTAGACTATATCATCCTGGCTAATATTGCTAGTATAGAGTTCAAGGTTAGTATAGGATATTGGAGCCATATATATAGAGGTCACATTTCATTCCTAAACCATATAACACATTCATGTGATTTCATTACACTGAAATGTATGCTCCTAAGTAGTATCCTGAGGATTTATAGGTTAGAGTCTTATCTTGGAGGCATAGTATTTATTATATTCTTTGAAGCTAAATAGGATAAGTCAAACTGAGGAGGTTCACCTAGTATTTAGAGTCCCAATTTAGGGATGCCTAGTTCTTCATCTTTCCATTTGAGGTCTTCAACCTAAAAAGTCTCTTATAAATTACCACTTGAGCCAAAGGGAGAGATTGAATCATCTATGGATCCACCCATAGGTAAGGATATATATCCCTAATCTCTTTCATTTATTTACTTAGTATATTAGATATTGCTTACTTATTTCTATTGTTAATGTATGTGTTTATCCTTACATATGATATTCTTATATTGAATTAGATAATATAGATACAAGGTTGCTTAGGATTTCCATAAATCACATTGGATTGCATAAAACACCCATTGGTTGACCAATGCACCACTCACTTTCTTGTCAATTTAAAATTTACAACTATCTTGGAATAGGTTACCCTTATTCATTAGTTCTTTGCATATGGTATCATTATTATATCATGGATACACCCATTTATTACAACCATTGTTATCATTGTTACAATCATTTATATACATTGAGCCTTAGTGAGACCTATACCCCATGTCATAGTTTTAAGCTTTAGAACCCTTTCCTCTTGACATTTAAGAGTAGATTACCCTCTGCTAGGTCTATATTTATTCTAAGTCCCTACCCACATTTTAATTATACATAGACTCTATTGCTTTGACCTTGTTTTAGTCTTAGTCTATTGAGAGAAAGAGCATAGTTATAGTTCATCCTAGCCCCTACATACACGTTGTATTATACTTTCCATTCTAAATTGGGATCACTCTTGTGGGGAAGTGGCACAAGGTTATGTTGACATTTTAATGGTATTATGACCATATAAATATGTTATATTCTTATGTAAGGGTGGCCACTCTATTATAAATTATATTATGGGATTGACCCATCCCTTTGTGATAAATTTATATTTATAAAGGTTTGACCTCTCCATAGAATTTTGGTTGCATAGATATTATGAGACACTATAAAATTATAATGTGTTTAATGGAGGCTTATACATATATTATAACATGACTAGATTTATGTCATAATTGAAGGCCATATAATTAGGTATCTAGTTTTAGATGTGTCTAACACCTTCATGAGTTATGGTGGCCTTTGTTTTGACTACATCAATATATTTTATATATATCATAATTTATAATGATAATTAAGTGTGGAAAACATTCAATTATGTTTATATTAATCATCAAATATTTAAAAGGGTCATAGTTGTGTATGGATGCATATTCGTTATGGCATATATTATATTTTAATGTGAAACCTTATGAATAATTTGTTGATGTGGCCTTATTATTATTGAATAGGAGATAACTTAGACTCTTCAATATTATAAAGGGTAATATGACTAACTAGTGGGTTGTGGCCACATGGAGTATTGTGACCATTTTAGTGACCTAGTATCCATATGGGTGTGCTGGATCCACTATTTTTATCATCTTGAAAATGGTGTTGAATTCTAGGTAGATTTCATGAAATTCACTTGGGTCTGTAAATGTGAAGTAATATTTAATTTCCCTTAATGTGTTAGAATTCATGATTAACCATATGGCTTAGACCATTGTGATGGAATCATTTTTAATTGGTATGGGCCATTTTAACATTGTGAACTTTAATATAATTCTTTTAATTGTAATAAGGATCCCAAGTATGTGCCAGTAGGATGGTGACACTTGTCATTAGAATGATAACACAAGCTCAAAAACTCCACTGAGTCACAAGGTTATAATAAAATAGAGAAATTAATACATCTCTTTGTGTCCCCATTAGTATGTGATGGTGACATGTGAATGGTTCAGAGTTCTTCAGTGAGATTGAGGTTGCATTTGAATTTTTATTTATGTTTTAAGTTATAGTGCAAGATAGGGTCATAACTGTAATGATAATGTTTTTTGGAAACCCCATAGATTAAAGTGATCATTTTAAGATGAATGTGCAAAAGAATCAACATAGATTATTGATTCTTATAACTTATTGTGACTTCAAATTTAACCAAAGTCATTATCACCTTTGTATATGAAAGTGGAAATAAAAATTCACTTTGGGTGGCTGAAAACATAGCTATAATATTTTTTAATCTATGATTGCATATGGTAGTCATCATGGCAATTCAATGCATGTGGCATATAATGTTTTTTATAAATTATTAATGCATCTTACCCTAAGGAGATATGGAAATTTTAGACAGATGTTGATATCTTATATCAGAGTTTGAGAAGAGATAAATCTCTATTTAGACCGATCAAGAAACATCAATATGACAATCTCTATAACAAATAATACCAAAAATAATTTCATGTAGGAGACTGGTGAACAAAAAAATCCACCATAGATTCTTTTGCATGACTTCCATCTTATTGAATGTATACATAAAAATAATGAAAAACATAGAATGAATAAAATCAAACATAGATAAATAAATTTTTTATTTACATGTCACAAGATTGACATAGCCAAAAATCAATGTCAATAAGGTTCCTAGAAATTGTGATGAAGAAAGCTCCAATAAGCCATATTATAACACAATTATTTCTCTAAAACCACATAACACTATTTCAACCTTGTGTCAAATCATGGGTTGTTTTAGAAAATTGTGAAGTAACCATGTGTCATAATGGACAACTATCAATTTATAAATATAAATATTGCCAAGTTTATTTCATATTATTACTGCATCCCACAATTCATCACATTAGGAAACCTTAAAATCTAAGTTAAATATATTGCTTAAGGGATATAATATGCTTAGAAGAACGCAAAGCCTAGAATAAGGCCTTATAACATTCAACCCAATCAACATCTTAAAAAATGCTTAGACGTGTGTTTGTGTGTGTGGTTTAAAAAAATTTATCTTCACAATGATGAGCATTAAAATTTAATTTTCTAAAAAATATATATGTTTTCATTTATGCAAACATCATATAATAACAAGGCCATGAAATGGAAAATCATGTCGAAGCTAGTGAAGTTAAAAATAAATAAAAGAAATAAATATATGTGGTGGATGAAAATGGTTCTCAATGGGAAAAGTGGGTAAAAAGTGAGAATTCCTAAGTCATTGGTTAAATTTTTTGTTTGTCATGTATACTTATAATGTTGATAGTGTTTGTTTAATAACTATGTCTTTTAATGTTTATGATTTTGTTAATTATTATAAATCTCATAGTCAATTTGAATTATATTTATATGTCATTTTTTAAAATTTTGATTTGGGTATATTTGAGTGATGAAAATGCATGTGAGTATTTCTTTAATGACATTTTTTTTGTCAATCATAAATTATCTATACAAAGTTATTTATATATATGTTGTTATTATCAACATCCATAGGCATCAGTTTGATTAGTAGAAAATATCATGAAGATGTATTATTTATATGGTCTAGAAGAATTGAATTGATCTTAAGTCGGATTTTATTTATAAGTGTGATTCTAGTTAATGAAATCTAACAAGCATGTGTTTCTTTGAAAATTTGTTAGACATTAATAGATTTATTTTTTATTGGTGTATGGTTTAATTCTTTGCACATATATATACAACTTTCATTTCAATGTATTCAAGTGCTCATTGACAATAACAGTCAAATTACTTATAAACTGGATTCAAATCAAAGGTTTTAATGCTTTAAAAGGCAAATAGATATACCCCACTACCATATCAAAATGAGATTTAACCATCAAAAGGAACAATACCTATAAATTGGAATATTAGTGTGTTTCCAAAGTAATTTTGAAATTAATTTGAACAAGGGTTGACTATTAAATATCTAAAGTTACTAAAACCTTATTTTGTTTATAGTTTTATACTCTTACATAAGAAAAACAAGTTAAAAATATGAATAGGTTAATGAAAAATAAATACTAGGAAAATAAAACATCCTTCAAAGTTAATTAGGATAAAATAGGAGCATTGTATTTCGAAAGTATTGTCTTAGTTTTTATTGAAACTTTTGTTGGAAAATTAAAAGACTTCACAATAAGTACTTCAAAAAAAAACATTTGCACATAAAAGTGTAAGCATAAATTGATCACATTTGGTTAATTATACAAATAAATATAAGTTATGAATATAAATGTTATAATCTCATGCATATAACTTGGATAAATATTATGCACCAAAAAAATTATATGTTGTGATAAATCATCTTTAAGAAAAAAAGGAATTTTAGAAGTTGACATCTTGAATGTAGGTCACATTCAATATCCTTGTTGCAATTCAAAAATACATAAGAAAAAATATTAACTAATTATAATTCAATTTTAAAATGTAAGTACAAAGATAATTACAGTTCAATTTTTTGACACAATTTAATCATATTTGTTCAAGTGAACAAGTCAATATAAATCATGAATACATTTTTTTGAATCCCTTGAATATCACTTTAACCAACACTAGGTAGGAAAACCCACCAAAAATATTATAAATTGGACCAAAGCAATAATAAACATCATAGTTGTCACTAACGTGAATGCATCTAGCAAATTTCTATTTTTAATACCAGTGTTGAAAACATAAGAATCAATATTAAGTATCATGATACTATGTATATAAAATTGAATTGAATATATGATATCCATATTCCATAAAGAGTATACTAAATAAATTTACATAATTTATGATACTGAACAAGTGAGTAGTATAGCCAAATTAATTTTGATTATTAGAACTAAAATAAAAAACTATTCACAATGTTTATATAAAGTTGTTTTAGTTTTTCATCTTCTTCTCTCCCTTGATCTTCATCTCTTCAGAATAAAATAATTGTTAATAATTTATAAACAAGTTATATTTTAAAATATTTTATATCAAATATAATGCATAAATTTTTTTTATAGATTGAATTCGATAAAGAATACTATGTTGTCAAAAAAAATCCTAGAGAGAAATTTTTGAATATATGGAGTGGTATATTTTAGGGATTGATGGTAGAATAACTTAAAACTTTTATGAAATATAACCAACTTACAGATCTATTGAACTTTATTTTAAGTTTTAAGGTTAGTGCAGGCAAAAAATTTATTATGGGATTGGTGAATCATATTATAGCAGAGTAATTACTAGAGGGAAATTGGTGAATATATGGAGTAGTATATTTTGGGGCTTAATGGTAGAATAACTTAGATTTTTTATGAACTAAAACTAACTTAAAGAATGATTGAACTTGAATTAATTTTTGAGTTTATTACATGCAAAATTTCCATCGTGGGATTGGTATGCAACTGAGGATAAACTAAAATAGTTAGATTAGAGGAGGCATACTTGTAGTTACTTTCATATGCCATGATAATACAACACATTTATATAAAATTTATGATTGTGGACATATGGTTAAATCCTTAATATTTATCCACTAGTGCAATAGGCACCTTATTTTTGGCTTGATGTGCTTGCTTGTTGGCCATCTTGGCTCATTGACTAGTCATGTACTCTATGTGTTATTGTTGAGAGTTCATATTTTAGTTATTTGCTCTTTGATGACACACTATAAGTTTCATATAAATATTGATAGACCTTTTTTTTAATTAATGGGAACTTTATTCACAATAAAGGCTTGAAGTTTAGGACTGATACAAGCCATGAGTGAATATTATGACTTGAAGGATTGCCCCAATGTACTGACACCTGGACTTGAAATTATGTGTTAAAAGTATTAAAAGGATTGATCTTGTTTATGCCCAAGTGATAATCAAGAGTTAATAAATCAATTTTAAGTGAAGGCATGATGCATAAAGGGACCAAGGTTATGTGAAGTATATGCATATGACAAACTATCATCTCCAATTCCTAAGATAAAAAATATTTAAAGAGAGCCTTAAAAAAAGAAAATAGAAAAAAAAAAATAGGATATTCTTAATTGAATTAATCAAGCACTTGATGAAACAATGGATGGAGAAATGAGGCATATCTAATTGGTTTTATCTTTAAGGAGTGAATACCATGTGGTAGTTGGTATGCTGAGTCTTAAAAATAAAAATTCCCAAAATGACACCACACCCAAAATCTCACAACTAGTGTGTCCATCCAGGACCAATCCAAATAACACTACTATTTTTTCCTTCTTCCTTAGGTTGGGGTCAGAGTTCTTAATTATATGTGCTTTTATGTGGTCTCACTAATAGACTAGAAAATATTTTTATACAAATTAATTGGTTTGAGTATTGACCCTAAATGGGCATCACCTAGATTTTCCCCCAAGTATCTTCCATTTAGAGGGTGGGTTTACCATAATGGGAACTTGTAAATCCTAAAGGTGGAGTTTGTGAAAAACATTTAACATAACCACATTCTATACAACTTGTGGGTACTTACTTATTTTAGACAATTTTTTTCAGTGTTGATTGATTGTAGTAAGGCACACTACCAAATACTAATTTTTGATATACAAGGATATGATGATCCATTGTTCAATAAATTTAATGGAAGTGTCTTGAAGTGAAATGGAAGACATTAGATGGTTCAAATCCTTCATTATGGGAGAAAATATATAATGGCATTGTCTTCCTTAGTTCCTTGGATGTGTATTTTGAAATTTTTGACCTGCCATGAGATCTAATAGGAATAAAATATTTAGGAATGGGGCTGACCTTAACCCAAAGGTATTATTGAGTAGTAGGGATTCAATGGGAATGTTTTCCTTCTCATAGCTAGAGGAAATATTATAGATAAATTGGTGAATTTTAGTAGTAGTATTTTTGGGGGCTTGATGAGTAGAAGTACTTCAATTTTTCCTAGCATAACTAAATTTGGGGATCAAATGGTTTTGATTGTTAGTTTTAGGATTATGGGAGTCAAAATTCTTGTAGTGAGGCTTGTATGAAATGGAGGATGAACTAAATGATTTGGAATAGAGGAGGCATATTTTTTGGCACTTCTAGAAGCCATGAGAATGCTACAAATTGAGAGATACCTTTTATTTGTGGGCCTTGTTCCCATGATCAATGTCTTCACCTTTATTTACCAACATAATGGGCACCTTTTTGTTGTGTTGATGTGCTTTATTTTTTTTCATTCTCACTTGTTGGTTGTCCATGTACTCTATGTGTTGTTTTTAAGATTTCATAGTTAGTTCTTTATTATTTAATGATATATTTAAAGTTTCCTCAAAGTATTGATATAATTTCTATGGGATTATTGAGAATTTTATTTATAAAAAAAGCTTGAAGTCTAGGACTCCTATAGGACATAAGTGAATATTATGACATGAAGGATTGCACCAATGTCCCAATACCTCAACTTGACCGTATGTGTTGAAAATATCAAAAGGATTGAGTTCATTGATGCCCAAGTGAGTGTTGGTGCTCTAGATATGTTTTTCATTCAATGAGTCAGATGCATGGCTAAAGTGTGGCTTAATAATTGATATTTATGGAATGAATAAAATGTGCCTCTTATTCCCATTTAAAAGCAAAAATTTACTTGCACTGATTCAAAAAACCAACATATCATCATAATTAGGGGTGATTTGGAATTATTCTCCTTGACTAAGGCTACCATATAATTTACCTTTTTTTAGCCATCTTTCATAATGGGACACTTAATGGTATTTATTTATATTATGTTGAGACTACAAATTGTAAATTTCCAGGACTAAAATATGTCCATAAGAAAATTATGAGGTAACTAGTATATTTTACCCATCAACTTTACCTACTATGTTGAAAATAATTAGATGATTAAACTCACTGCTAACTAAGCGAGTGTTTTTTCCTTAGATATGCTCTAGGAATGAGGTAGGTGCATAATAATAGTGTGGGTTACCATGAAAGATAGGAGGAATGAATAAAAATGGTGCATAGTTTTGTTTAGTATCAAAACTTTTGCTTATGTTGAATTAAAAAAATTGTTACATTCTAAGTATAAGATCTAACATGAAATTATTCTCCTTGACCAAGGTTACCATCATTTACATTTTCTATACCATCCTCCATAAAGGCACACTTAATTTATAAATTTTTGGAAGTCCTAAAAATTTTAAAAATCTAAAATCCCATGTAAAATTAGTATAATTGGAAGAAATATCATCCATAGAAAATGTGGTAGAATTATTCACCTACCTTATAAACCACTCATCCATTAGAAAATAATTGGTTTATATAAGGATGTTTTAACTGCAAAAATTTACATAAAAAGGGTTGATTTAAGTGGAAAAAAGAGGGTATAGATATATTTCCATGGGTGAAGCAAGAGTTAGGAAACTAACATGAAGTGAAGGCATGTTGTAAAAAGGGACCAAGGTTATGTGAAGTGTTTTTTAGGAAAAATTAGTGTTCATATAGTTATTTGGGTGATTATTTTAATGTAAATAATTATGTGAGGAATAATTAACCAATGGTTACTTAGGTTAGTTATCAATATATATAATTTGGGAATGATATTGTTGTGTAACAATAATAGTTGACTTAAATAGGTTTGATATTATTATGAGGAATCTTAGGGATATGGTTGAGATTTGTATGGAGATATGATATCCATAAATATAGGAATGAATTTCCTATATAATTGTATAAGCCAAAAATAATTTGCATTAAGACACTATCAATATAATATAGTGTGCTTAGATATTATTCCTATGTGTATTCACCATGATTCGTATTTGAATCAATTTTTACTATGTTTGGCTTATCAGATTCATAACAGTGGTATCAGAGTGGGTATGCTATTAATCATGAGATTATGTGAATAATGTGCATGCCCATGTAGGATTAATATTAAAAACTAGTAGAAGTGTTTAAGATCAATTAGTGCATGTTGTATTTTGACACAGCTGGGTTATTTTATGTAAAATCTGAGTTCTTGTGCATTAAGCTTATATCAAAATCAAACCCTCCATTTATCCTTTAATGTGATCCATGTAAATACATTTTGAGGAAGACTACATATAAAAGAGAGGTAATATTGAATGATAATTCTAAGTTGAATGATCCAAATTAGACTATTATATTATTAGAGTTAGTTAAATGTGTTATTTTACACTTGTTTTGATCTATCACGTCACCACATATATCTACTATTATTTTTATTCAATGAAGTTTCTGATTAGATCTTCCATTATTTTTTTATCTTCAAAATATTGGCTAAATGACCTACTCCCTCACCATACTTGGGTTTTATCTACAGATCTATGCCAATTTTTACCACTCCTCAGTCACCTATTTACCCACATCAGTTTTGGCAAGTCATGGTTTTTTACTTGTTGTCACCAAATATTGCACCCTATATTTGGTTTTTTGAGTTTACTCTAAGATTCAGGTAGCATTGGAATACCTCTAGGCTTATGGTTTGACTATGATAGAGGTAGACCTCTAGGTTTAAGGGCTAGCTCCCTAGATTGATCCTTGAGTGCTTATCACCTCAACTAATTATTTGCTTTGGATGAAAAGGGATATCAGTGATATGAAAATAAACTAATCTAATGAGGTGATACACTAGAAATATCTCTACTAGACCACCATACCATTGCATTATGAAACATGACCTATAACACTAGTCTCAAAATCCTAAATTTCTCTAACATTAGTATTTCAAACATGAAGGTAATATGTATTGAACTACTCAAGGTGAGTGAACTAGAGGTTAGATTACACTTAAGAGGGATAATTTCACTAGCTACACTCTGTGTGACCTGTTAGAGAGAGCTACTTGCTCAAACATGAAAGGCTTGAGAGAAATCAAGGATAGACACTAATAACTTGATCTTTCACTATACACCACTTAACACACTTAGACAAGATAGCTTGTGAACTCAAAACCAAATTTCATATATTATTTCAAAGTCAAAGTATAATATCAAACCATCATGGCTTCACCATACTAGGTGTGTAATTATATACAAAATCCAAAATGGCTTGCATTTATAGAAAAAATATTAAGAAAGAAAATAAGTTCAAGGGTCATAATAATAGGTGTCAAGTGATGAAGACCAGTTATATTGTAGAAGAATGAGGTGAAGAATATAGGTATGGAAGGTCTTCTTGGACAAGTGTCAATATAAAGCATCAAACTCTCTAAAACTAGCATAGGGTCCTCAAATTGCCTTCTTGAAAACTTCCTTCATGATTAGACATCTCTTGACAACTCAAAATTGCACTAGGGAGAGTTGACACATGTGCACTATCTTAGGGGGTTATAATCATGCCATAATAGTCATTATATGCATCCTTAACTCATAGCCTTCTTCTGAAAACTTGTATTCACCATTTGCAATCATTCATTAGCCATCCTAACCATATTTGTCACCAAAATATCCTTTAGTTATTCAACCAAATCCATTTAATAGGTGTTGGTACACATGTCTAGAGTCCCCTTTCCTTCTAGTCCATGAGTTAGACCTTAAAAGGGTCCAAAACCAACTTATCACCCTCTCACTAGGCAATCACTCTTTATCTTCAATCTATGTCAAAGGCTACCTAAAATAAATGAATTAGAATAAATGTTTCTAGGTTGTTATAATGTGGTAAATGGATATGGAGAGTTATAATGTGCCCTAATTTATCCCCTCTAATGGTTTTTACTTATTCATCGTCTTCTATTCCTAAAAAACAATCATAGACTTGTAAAAACTCGTATTATGTACCTTATTTGTATAAGTAGGGTATAGACCAATCTGATGTGATGGATCTTGAGAGAGTCCTCCATAAGTCCAAAACCATTTCGAAGCCATCTCACCCCTCTTCAATGTATTCCCACTCATTTTTTTCCAATCAGGTCTTACACAAGGGTTTAAGAGGGTTTTAGCATATTTAGCTTCTTAGGGATGGTTCATAAAAACCATATATTAAAAATTCAAACCAATTCCACTAAGTTTGATCTGAGTAACTTCATCAAATATCCTAAACTCCTTGGGTTACCATGTAGTCACTTTGTATAGGTATGAGTGGATGAAACTAGCCTATCGAGCTTTTGAGTGCATTTTGAATAAGTTTGAGGTGAAATAGGCCAAATTTGACTAACTTGTGTAGTTATACTATAATACAATGGTTTAAAACAAAATTATACCTACCTTTTATGGCTCCTAAGTGTATTTTAATGATCATATGATCTTAAAAGTGATGTCTAGACCCATGCAGGGCTTAGGTCTAGCTCTAAGCCTAAAAGCCCTGATTGTGTATTGAGGTTCATGACCACTTGTGAATGATCCAAAAAGTTAAATGTGATTATTATCACTATTTTACATTTATGAAAACCTTAAAATTCATCCCATTATGCTTCAAAACTCCTCATCACACTTTATTACCATTTACATGTCAAACTTGTAGTCTTCTCACTCCTAGAGTGCCCTTTATCTGAGATAAAATAGAGGGAATATCCCCTATTTATCCTACAATTATTAAGCCATGAGAGGTTATATTATGTAATTATTACCTTGTAAACCAAATTAAAAATATATATCACACCCATAGGTCACTCAACTCTTCCAATCTCTCAAAACTAGCTTTTAAGACTATGTGACTGTGTAGGATTTAAGACTGCATGTAGGTTTGAATGTTTGGAACTCATTCTATTCCCTATTTCCTTACTATAGGAATAACATGAGATGTGTTACTACCATTTTTATAATTTTCATCACATATTCAACCATCAATATTTATTCCAAACTTCTAAACATGCACTTTCCATTTGACTAGGTCTAGTCTAAGAACTGTAACAGACTGTAGGTGTTTATCCCAAATAAGATTAGGGTTTTTTGCAAGTGAAGGAACATTTTTTATACTTGTGTTACATGTATATTCCTTTCTTTAAGTTATAAATATCATCTTCATACTTTAACATATCCATATAATGCCTTGGGCCATGCCAACATCCAAACTATCATGCTCTCAATGTATTGTTGGTCTACAGTTAGACTGTAGGTGACATTTTAATAGAAAAAGAGGACCCTATAAGTGCTTACCTATGTCAAACCACTATGTTTCAACTCTTCCAATTTCTCTTTGGGCAACTGGTGTTATTTTCACTCAAATGGAGTCACTTTATCATTGAATCACGTAACCAATGTATCATGTGGCATTATAAGACCATTTAGGCTTCCACAGTGCTATAGATCACTAAGTGTCTTTAGTGACAATTTGATAAAAATGAAAACCTATTCACACTATCCTCTCATGGACAAGAAATCAATTTTTTTATTTTAAATCATTACCCCTATGCTTGGGATTGAATATGAAAACAACCAAACCTATCCATTCCTCAAGATACTCACCAATATGTGACCTTTATATACAAGCAAATACCTTATTTAGAGAAAATAAGGTAACATGTCTCTCGATGTAACTTTTTCAAACTATGGGCAAGGTTTTAGGGTTGTTTTCCACCTTATGACTGCACTATTACCACAATTGCCTTTTCTAAATTCTCAATCTTGATTTAAGGTCTCAAGAATCTTTAATACCTTCGTCTCATCATCTTCATGCCTATGTGGATTGCACTCAGGCTCTTGTTGGAAACTACCTATAGGGGAAGATGTAGAATATAAGATAGTGTGTGTTAGATTAATCCTCAAAACCAACTTTTCATCCTCTTGAAAGGCTCAAATTAATATTTTCCACTTTGAGGACCCTCTTTTAACTTTGAAAGCTTCTTGTATTACCACCATGACTATTTAGGGTTTTTTTACTTGATTGTAATTGAATATTATAGGAAAGTTGACTGTGTGCATATGTTAGACTTTATACTTCAAATAGAACACCCTTTAAAAAAATAAACTTCATGAAGTACAACTAATCACCATTCTTAGATGTTGAATTCAATCATTTCATCTTTGTTCTAAAGACACTATAGGAAGGTAAGATTTACAAGAGTGAAAACATTATCGATAGATTGTCAATGGAGTCCTCCTAGTAAGATGAGATCAATCATGCCAAATCCTTCACACCAAACATGAAAACTATAAAAATAAATACATGATAAGGTAGTCACACCCTTCTAAAATAGGTGAAACACTAGGTTTATATAGACCAAACCAAATAGAAGAGAAAACTATAGGCCATGGGGATGAGCAGGTAGAAAATAGTCACAGACCTTCTTAACCATGGTTCATGAAGCACAAGAAATCAAACATATAACTCTTGTCATGTATTTGAATTACATAAAGAGTACTATCATCTCCCAAAATCACTTACTTTAATTCACCTCATGTTGTTTGTACCATGCAAAGATTGGTTGACCATTTATGCTTGTCTAGGAGAGTGATATAGGAAATAAGTTGGTTTTAACCAATTTTAGGTTTTTCAAGGCTTCTTAAACATAGAAGTGAACTAAGGGGATCTCAATATTAACTCTAAATTTTACCACACATGTCAAGACTACTGCATAGGTTGTATAACAATTGAAAACAATATGAAACTGCTTGATCTTCTTGATTTTAATGTAGCACCTATAGTTGTCATTTTAAGACTACCATCTCTGACAAGAATCTAACATTTAGGATTTTAAATTATCTCTTAAAACCTTTGTTTCCCTATATAAATTGTATTAGTCCCATAAATGACTCAAAATGACCTTAAATGACATAAAATGACACTAAGGAATAAAAATGAATATGATCAAGGCTAAAGACACATTGCATGACCTCATATGGACCATGGTACACATTTTACCTCATAGTTGATCCCTATAACAAGTTTTTAACTATAGGTGGTTGACCTAATTTGACATGTGGCCAAATTAGTCGACATTTTTTGGCAATTTCCTAGGGGTGGAAAGCCAGCTATGCCAAAGACTAGTAGCCTACTCCTATCCATTGGGATATGGAGTCACCTATTCATAGATTATATACTAAATTATCTTTGATACCACACCAAATAATAGAAAAAAAACACATAAGATAACACATTAAAGCAAACACGCGTGTTCTTAAGAACACTTAGGGAAGACACACACAACATAAGCAAAACACACTTATCCTAGTATATACAAGACCTCAAACACTTGATGTGGAGGACAATCACCATTATTCAACCAGGGTTAAAGATATTAGCTCTTACATCCTTGCTACTCCATAAAATCAATCCATCATGTGAAGCATGTTTATCAACAAATACCTAATCATGTTGATGGTCAAAAGACATACCATCCTTGGGTCTTCTTTTGTCTTCAAGTCTTCTACTTTGATATTTCAAGGATTTTCTATCTATCCCTCTAAGAAGCTTATTTTAACTTTAAACCTTCTTGACTTTTTCCATGTTTGATTATCCTTTCTCAAACTACAAATTAGGAGTCATCACAGTTGCTTCAACTTTGCTTTCTCCTTAGACATGATGCTCTTGATGTTTAGGGCCCTCAATCTTGTTCTCTTTATGCTCTAACATATCTAAAGATGATTCAACCTTAGGTTGAGGTGTTTACTACTCCTCAAACATATAATCTTTTGATTTGGCTTCACTAAGCTCTTTCATGATTGTAGCTTCTTTAACAGTAACTAGATACACAACCTCTTGCTTAACAAGGCACTCCCCTTCCTGATTTTTAGGTTCATCAATAATCTCATTATCAGATTCACATTTTTTAGGAGGATAAGTAGACTTACTCAAATATTCAAAATTTTAACTTATGGCATATAACTTTTGGCATACGTCATCTTCTTCTTCATGGTTGTCATCTTAAAGGACTTATCCATATTGTTTAGGCAAAATGATACTATTTTCATCATCATCCTTATCTATCATGATTTCAAGAACATCACCATTATCCATATGGACCAATTAATTAACTTTAGTGGCTTGGGTAAAGGAATTATCAATGCTTACCTCATATTTTTCATCACCTCTCTCTTTGATGATGTATGTGCCAAGGTCAGTTTGCTCAAAGTAAGTGTATGGATCATATCCATATTTGCTTGCACCATACTCATCTAGGAACATATTATATATGGCCTCAATCTTATAATATGTTCCATCATCCACAACAAACTCCTCTTGATCATTGATGACATAATTTAGATTGGAGCTTACTTATACACAGGGCTCAATATAAAACTTAACTAGTGGTTGAGTTATAATGGTTACCTTTACTCCAAACCTTGTCTTGAAGGCCAAGAAGGACCAATCAGTTGAAAGATAGCCTCCTATCTTGGTTATGAAATCCCTTGAGATACAGATAGCAAAGTGAGTAGGTAGATTAATAACCATAATATCTTGAAGGATTGGAAAGCTAAGACAATCATGAAGGAAAAATCTCAAACACTTGACAAGTCCTACTAACTTAGCCGGTGTCTAATAAAATTGAAGGACCCTTTTACTTTATGGTTCATATTTGAAACCTATCTTATCAGTTACAACCTTGGGCATCATTGAGGTACTAGCTCTACTATCTATAATGCAGTTGTGGACAAGTTTGTCTCCAACAATGAGAATGAGGTAAAAGGGTGGAGGCTTTTCATATTCGGTAGAGGGATCAACAATGTGATTAGGAGCATTGGTAAGAGTACATTGTCATGATTTGATGGTTGGAGTCCAAGGTGAATTTGAGATAGCTACTCTTGAAGGCTATCTTTTTGACTAGGCAAGTGAAGCATTTCCCAAAGAGACATAAATTCCTTAGCACTCTCCAAATAATCCAAAATATTCAAATTAGGAATACTCACCTTTTTTTTAGTCCTTGAAGGTAAATTGATGCCTTGAACTTGAGGCATTGGAATACTTTGATTAACCCTTCTAACATTATAATTTAGAATAGGTGCATAAGTTGTAGGGGTTGACATACTTGAATCCATACTTTATTGCCTTGTAGGAGGGTTATTTAAAATTGTAAGAACACCATGGTCATATCCCAAGGCCTTCCTCTTTTCTTTATTATTATCTATAAATGAAGAATTTTTATTGAGAACATAGGTATCTTCTACTAGAAAATTTTCAAAGTTCACTCCTTGAGACTGCCATCCTTTATTTGCTTGCATGAGAACTTCATCTTCTGCTAATAGTTGAGAAGTAACTCCTCCTTGGGAAGCCAAAGCTTGCTCTCAACCTTCATTTTCATCCATGAATTGACCTTGTTTTGATTTTTCTCCTTGGATTAGATTACTATGCATTAGTACCATGGCTCTTTTGTTAGAGGTGGAAGTTAGATTGTATGCATTGGTAGGCTTATTGAATTTAGGTTGTCCTTGATCTCTACCTTAACCATATTATTGAGATGGGAACCTATTTCCTTATTGAGGATATGGATAAGGGTTTTGATTGATAACATATTGTAGATTGAAGTGCCTAACTTGAGCTTTTAAGGTTTGGATCCTTGCATCTTTATCAATATCATCTTATTCCTTATTAGGGGAAATTATAAGCTTAGTATTTTAACTTGGAACTTGGGTAACACCTAGAGTATCAGTAAAAATATTAGGTATCAGAGGTAGGGAGAATTTTGAAGGTAACTTTCTAACTTGTATTAGGCCATTCTCAGCTCTAATGGCAAGGTCATATGCTTCAGGTAAGGTGTAACCACCCATGGACTGTAACATTATGGCTATGTTAGTACCAATATACCTTAAATATGTAGGAAACACAAAGTTTATAGGTGGTCTCATGGGAGGAGTCAGCCTATGCCACATCCTTTGGAATATCTCATTAAAATCATGCATTGTCTCTTTAGGGGCTCTTTGAATCACATTTAGTTGATGAATGAGTGACGTGTGATCACTCTTGTCTTCAAAGCTTGATGTAAACAACTCTCTAAAATCATCCTAAATTGTGATACATCCCCTGAGCAATGTCGTATACCAATCAAGTGCTTTCCTTCTAAGGGATATGTCAAGGAGTCTAATGGCAATTTTGACGTTAGTAACATTATGAAAGCTATATAAATTTGATATATCCCTAATGTGCTCACTAGGAGTTACATGACCCTCACCATTGAATTTGGGAACACTTTTGGTAGCATTAGGTGGTATATCATAATATGCATTGAACTGGATGGGATTTTTAGTGTTAAAGGATATGAAAGCATGTTAACTATCCATATTATCCTCAATTTGTTCTTCACTTTCTTGATCCTCTTGGCTTTTAAAGTCCTCTTTTTCTTCAAAGGTCAAGATAGGCTGAGGATGTTAAAATTTAAGAGGAAGTTCAAGTTGAGGAAGTGGATTTATGGGATTGAGACCCATATCGATAAATGACCTAGTAAGGACCATGAAGTATGAGCATAATAATATGATAAAAAAATGGTCTACAATTATATATTACCTTTAATGGAGTCACCAAATGTTGAGTATAACACCAAATACATTTGTGATGTTGTCAACACTAGCATTCACCTTGACAAGATGTCTTTGAGACAATGGTCCCATCGGGCATGCCATAACTATTGTCACCAAATATTACACCCTAGAGTTTGTTTTTCAAGTCTATTCTAAGATTTGGGCAACATTGGAATACCTCTAGGCCTATGGGTTGCCTATGATAAAGGTAGACCTCTAGGTTTAAGGGCTAGCTCCCTAAATTGATCCTTGAATGCTTATCACCTACACTAACTATTTTATTTAGATGAAAAGGGATAGAAGCGACATGAAAATAATCTACTCTAATGAGGTGATACACCATAAATATCTCCACTAGACCACCATACCATTGCACTATGAAACATGACCTAAAACATTAGTCTCAAAATCTTGAATTGCTCCAACATTAGTATTTCAAACATGGAGGTGATATGCATTGAACTAATCAAGGTGAGTGATCCATAGGTCATATTACATTTAATATGGACAAATTCACTAGCTACACTCCATGTGACCTATTAGAGATAGAGTTGCTTACATCAAACATGAAAGGGTTTAGAGAAAACAATGATAAACACTAATCATTTTATCTTTCACTATACACCACTTCACACACTTAGAAAAGATATATTTTGAACTCAAAACTAGATTGAATATATTATTTCAAAGCAAAATTACAATATCAAGCTAGTAGGGCTTCACCATACCAGGTGTGTAATTTCATACAAAATCCAAAATGGCTTGCATTTATAGAAAATGTGAGAAGAAAAAGAGAAAAAAATTTAAGGGTAATAATAACAAGTTTAAAGTGATGAATATTAATTATATTGTATAATAATGAAGTGAATAATAAATTTCTAGAAGGTCTTCTTGGACAAGTGTCCATCTAAAGCATTAAACTCTCCAAAATTGGCATAGGGTACTCGAATGGCCTTCTTGAAAATTGCATTCATGATGAGGCATCTCTTGACTACTCAAAACTAAATTAGGTAGATTTTAAACATGTGCAATATCTTATGGGGGTTATAAAAACACCATAATAGTCATCATATGCATCCCTAACTCATAGCCTTCTTTTGGACACTTGTACTCACCATCTGTAATCATTCATTATCCCTTATGACCTCATTCTTCACATTTGTCACCAAAATATCCTTTATTTGTTCAACTAAATCCATGGTAGAGATATTAGGAAACATATATATAGTCCCCTTATCTTACAATCCATGATTTAGACCTTAAAAAGGTCTAAAACCAACTTCTCATCCTCTCACTAGGCAATCACTTTGTATCTTCAATCTTTATTAAAGACTGCCTAAAATGAATGACTTATCATAAACGTTTTTAGGTTATTATGAGATGATAAATGTATATGGAGAGTTATAATGTGTCCCAATTGACCCCCTCCAATGGTTCTCACCTATTCATCTTCTTTTATACCTGTAAAATAATCACAAACTTACAAAAAACCTTGTTTTGTACCATGTTCGTACAAGTAGGGTACAAACCAATCTAATGTGATGGATATTTAGTTATTCCTCCATAATTATAAAACCATTTCTATTCCATCTAACCCCTCTTGAATTAATTCCCACTCATTTCTTTCCAATCAGGTCTTAGACAAAGGTTTAGGAGGGTTTTAACATGTTTTGCTTCTTAGGGATGGTTCATAAAAACCAGATGTTGAAAATTCAAAAAAATTACACTAAGTTTGAGCTCATAACCTTTATAAAATATCTCCAAATATTTGGGTCACCATGTAGTCCCTCTGTATAGTTGTGAGTGGATGAAACTGGCCTATCAAATTTTTGAGTGCAGTCTGAATGGGTCTGAGGTGAAATAGGTCAAATTTGACCAACTTGTGTAGTTATCATGAAATTTAATGGTTTAAAACAACCTTATACCTCCCCTTTAAGTTTATTAAATGGACTATAATTATCATATGGTCTTAAAAGTGGTGGCTAGACCCTTGTAGGGCTTAGGTCTAACTCTAGGCCTAAAAGGCATGACTGTATATTTAGGATCATGACCACTTGTGAATGCTCCCAATAGATACATATGATTTTTATCACTATTTTGCCTTCATTAAAACCTTAAATTTCATCCCACTATGTTTCAAGACTCTTCATTACACTTTATTACCATCTACATGTCAAACATGCAATCTTCTCACTCTTGGAGTGCCCTCTGTCTAAGAAAAAATAGAGGGAATCTCCCCTATTTTCCTAGCCATTTTGAAGCCATGATATTTTTTATTAGGTCATGAGAACATTCTACACCAAATTACAAATTTTCATCACACCCATAGGTCACTTGTCTCTTCCAATCTCTCAAAACTAGATTTCAAGATTATGTGGTTGTGTAGGGTCTAGGATAGGTTGAATGTTTCAAACTCAGTCTATGCCCTATTTCCTTGCTTTGATCATCACATGAGATGTGTTACTAAATTTTTGATAATTTTCATCACATATTTAACCATTGATATTTATGTCAACCTTCTCAATGTATACTTTTCATTTGACTAGGTCTAGTCCAAGAACTATAGTAGACTGTAGGTATTTATCCCATTTGAGATCGGGGTTTCTTGCAGGTGAAGGAGAAATTTTTAGACCTTTGCTACATGCCTAGGCATTTTTTGAAGTTATAAAAATCATATTAATACTTTAACATATCCATATCATGCCTTAGTCCATGCCAACATCAAAACTATCATGTTCCTAATATATTATTAGTTTATAATCAGACTGTAGGTGACATGTTGAGAGTAAAAGAGCCCCTTATAGGTGCTTGCCTATGTCAAACTACTGTGTTTCAACTCTTCTAATTGCTTTGGGTGACTAGTGTTATTATCACTTAAATGGAGTCACTTTGTCATTTAATCTTATAACCAATGTATCATGTGGTATTATAAGACCATTTAGGCTTCCATAGTATTATAGATTAATGAGTGTCTTCAGTGAAAGTTTAATATAAATGGAAACCTATTCAAATTATCCTCTCATGATCAAATAATGAATTTTGTATTTCAAGTAATTGCCCCTATGCTTGGGCTTCATGATGGAAACAACCAAACCTATCCACTCCTCAAGATACTCACCAATATGTGACCTTTATATATAATCAAATACCTTATTCGGATAAAATAAGGTAACATGTCTCTCTATGCAACTTTATCAAACTAAGGGATGGTTTTTAGGGTTGTTTGTAGGAAAGTTGACTATGTGCATATGTTATAACTTGTACTTCACATAGAAAACACTTAGACAAATAACCTTCATTAAGGATAATTGATCACCATTCTAAGATATTGAATTCAAGCATTTCATCTTTATTTTTAAGCCACTATAATAAGGTAAGCTTTGCAAGATTGAAAGTATTATATGTAGATTGTCAATGGAGTCCTCCTAGAAATATGAGAGTGATCATGCCAACTCCTTCACACAAAATATACAAACCAAACAAATAAATGCATGAGAAGGTATTCACACCCTTCTAGAACACATGCAGCACTTGGTTTTTATGTACTAAACCAAACATAAGAGAAAACTATAGGAGATGTGGATGAGCAGGCATAAGATAGTCACACACCTTCTAAACCATGGTTCATGAAGCAAAATCAATCAAACCTACAAAAAATTTATTGGATTTCAAGTACACAAATAGTAATATAAACCCTAAAAATCACTTACCCCAATTCACCTCCTACTATCTATACCATGAAAAGATTGATTGACCATTTCTGCTTGTCTAGGAGAGTGATACAGGAGTTAAGTTAGTTTTGACCCATTTTAGGTCTTTCAAGGCTTCTCAAGCATGGAATTAAATTGAGGGGATCTTAAAAGTCACTTTGAAGTTTGCCACATGTGTCAAGACTATTATATAGGTTGTACAACAACTAAAAATCATATGAAACTACTTGATCTTCTTGATTTCAATGTAGCACCTACAATTATCAATCTAAGACTACCATATCTGATAAGAATCTGACATGTAGGATGTTATATCATCTTTTGACACCTTTATTTCCCTATATAAATAGTACTAGTCCCATAAATGACTTAAAATGACCTTATATGACATAAAATGACAATAAAGACTAAAAATGACTATGATCAAGGTGAAAGATACATTAAATGACCTCATGTGGACCATGGTACACATTTTACCTACTATTAGACCCCTATAACAAGTTTTCAACTATAGGGTGTTGACCTAATTTGACTTTTGGTCAAATTAGTCAACAATATTATCATCTTTAGATCTGCCATGCAAATATAATTGGGTGTCATATGCTAAAATTAGTCTATGATTAATTCAAGGAGGAGTGTATCTTATTTAAGCTCTCAACCTTTCTTGCATTGATCTGGATGCCCATGGATGTGTTATTTCTAGATTCATGCATCAATCTACTATTATATAGCTAAACTCATGTAATGAGGCTATGATAGATATTTTTTCATGTATTTTAGATATTTATTAGATCTACAACTTGCCTTACCACATCATTCCATCAAGAACGCTATTTTGTTTTTCGAAGGTCTAAGGTATTCTATTAAGAAGGCTTATATTTTAATGTTTTTAATTTAATATCTTTTATTGTTAATTTTTTAAGCTGAGTCAATAGACAATTCTCTATATATGTCATTGAGTCTCTATCTTAGTCTTTATTATGTTCAAAGGGTTAAATGTGAATAAAGTGTTAAAATTAAAAAAAAATTGTTTGATATATTCATAACTATTAAATGGTTAATGTTATCAAAAATCTCAAAGTTTTAAAATCTTTTTGTTAAAGATTATTAAAGTCCTATCTGTTGTTAGTTTAGTCAAGTTTATTGAGACCTGTGATTTATTGGAAGAACAATTATTGAGAGGGAGGGTGAATCATTATTAAAAACATTAATTCAATTATCCATTCATACAAACATATACATCAATCAAATCATAAGTAACTATCCACATAAGTATGAAACACAAGAACACATCACATATGTGAGAAACCTTAAAGGGAAAGAAAATGCATTGATCTATACAAATGGAATATGTACATATAATATAAAAACAAAATTTAGTGAATCACCAAATCCATATGGAATACCAACCCAAAATTTAGTGAAGCACTAACTCCACATAGAGCACCAACCCCAACCAGCCAAGCACCCACTTGCAAGGAGGCACCAACCCCCTATATGACTTAGTACCCACTTAGACACATAATTTATTTTATCACCTTAATAAAACTATTTATCTCAACTAACATATTATGACCACCTCTTTAGCTCTTCACACTCTTATCCATCTCAAACTGCCTTCTAGGTCTCTTCGCTCAATTAGGTCTCTTCAAGACTGATTAGGTTATATAAACTTGATATTCATACTCATAAATATTTTTATATATTAATTTAATTCCCTCTTCACCCCTATAATTTTTTATAATACATCCTTCCACTCAAGGATCTTCTATCTCATTCGCTCCTCTAAGTATACTCAAATAGGCCTAAAATTGCCTTGTATATATACCATTCCTTGTTCATATACCACTTGGTTGGCCATAATCACTTAAACACTTAGTTTATGAATTAAATACATATTAACACATTTTATCAACAATAATAAATCACACAAATCATTATGCCACACCTTCATTATGCATTATCTTCTTTTACACCTTATGAAGACCTAATAGGCCTTCTTTAGACACACGTTACACTTTGCCTTCCTTGGAACTCATTCAAAATCCACATATGGTATTAACATATAATAAAATAATAAAATACACCTTATACAACATCATTTTATCACCATGACACCTTTTATGTCCAACCACCACTTGAAACACTCCATTAGCATTGTTCAAATTAGGCCTTTAAACACAGAAAAGTTTGTCTTGAACAATTAAAGATAACACATCATTTAGCCACACAAAAATGATAATAAATAGATTATAAATAATCTACATGACCTAAAAAATATCACTATATGAATTATACACTTCAAATTATGGCATATAGCCTCAAACTCATCATTGCAACTTGCTTGCTTAGAACTGCCAAACTATCAAAAACATAGTCATGAAACATTGACCTTATAACACCTATATATGGTCTTTAAAATACTTAAAATGCATGAAAATTATCCTTTTACATCTCCATACCATCTTAAAATATAAACATCATATTTTCTAGTGGTAACTATTGGTATTACAGACCAATTTTTTGACCTCAGTACATACAATACACTAGAATCAGATAAGCCATTTTGGCTTCAATGTTTTCATCACTATACCTAACTTCCAAGTTCTATAATAAGAATGAATAGTAAATACCAGTCCAAAAAAACATTTTCATTCACTTTTATCCATCATTATACCCTAAAAACACACAAAAAACCAACTTCTCACACTGCCTAGGTTTTGCATTATTTGCACCATTAGGCCTATTAGAGACTAACATGGATGACCGGTTTACCACACTTAATGGATATAAATATCCATAAACTTTCATGTACATTAAACATGACTGTCTACATTATTTATCCATCTATTTTATTATTATGTCCAATTCAAATTTTGACTTCAACAATAACATCTTCAGAAACAAGCTTGTAACTCAACATTTTCTCTCTCCTCTCTCTAACCAATACCACTTAGAATTACCTAAGAAAGTAAAATACAAGATCCAATATATTTCCTAAGAAATTTAATCCATCCTAATAACTTTTAATCAACATATTAAACATTGGGTCCTAATTAGAGTCATAAGAGGGTTTAAACCTGTCTGTAGTGTTAACAATCGTTCATAAAGCATAGCCCCTCAATTGAAAAACTAATGCCTAGAAATTTCACCTAGGACCCTTACCCATATCTCATGAATATATTAGGTTCCCATGAAAAGTTTTATGATATAATGAACATAATAAAATCCTTATCAGGTTGAGATCCCTTCATTTTAAGCACTCGAGAAACCTCCAAACAACTTCCATGCCTTGTTCTTCAAACCAGAACCTCAAACTTCATGAAGATGCCTAAAAAAACTTGACTCGCCTTTGTAAATGCTCACATAATATTAATTTTCCTTGTAAAATGATCTTGATACCCTTTTAGGCTACACTCTCTCTATACACCATAGTCTTCATGCCTTACTAGGCTTTGAATTGACCTTCATGCCTCTTTCCATGTTCTCAACACCTCACAATCATGCTTAACATCTCACTCTCATGGAATAAAACCTCTCTCATGCTTATACACTGGTGTACATCCTTCACATTCCTTTTCCTATAATCCATGACCTCATATTTCATGATCACTCTTGAAACAACTTTTCTTACCTCTCTCCATGCTCTCCTTCACACATTCACCTTCAAATCTAATCATCATGCCTCATTAGGCTAGGCAAGGCTAAAGAATGGTCTAGGTACAAACCAAGACTGAAGTACCTACCTTCAAATACTCACTTTTAAAGACTTATGAGTGCATCCACACATTATTCTCATGCTCACACAATCTTCACAACATCTCAAATGCCTAAGTTCACTCATTTCACTATGTTTCCTTCACATGGCTCACCTTGAAACTCTTCATGTCATGACTATTCCACACTATGCACATACCTTCTTCTACACATACCTCTCCATATCATGACATCAATGAGTTATATATACCTCTTCATACACTATACTTCCTATGTAGTCTATAGCATGCTTGATGTAATCTGTATCAAACCTAATGTAATTTGTAGCAAGCTTGATGTAATCTATAACAATCCTGATGTAATCCGTAGCAAGCCTCATGCAATATATAGAAATTATAATCAATATAAATTCCTTAACATCAATGGACATATTATTTATTGAATATCAAACCCTTATTCTCTATCACTATCATCACCATCTATGACCCTTCTTCTTTGAGTTAACTCTATGGCTACCATTCTAACCTGCATATTCCTCATTTCAATGACCAAATTGGCCACATTTTGTTGCATTATTTGAGTTTTTGTAGGTTTCCTTTATCTTTCTAAAAAAAATTTATTTTTACCTTATCCTCTAACCATCCTTACACTCTGATACCAAATGATGAAGAGCTTACACAAGTTTCATTTTCTTGTTCTTGATCAAAGATTCTCTTTCCTAGTTTTAGGCTCAAGAGCACATTCACCATGCAAGTACAAGTTTACAAGACTGACATAATATGATAGGGTCTCTAATTTTCTTAGAATATTCTCTATCATTTCTTTATACCCTTTTTTAAATTCTCTCAAGCACATGCCTTAAACTCATGCAACTCTGCCCTTCAAACTATCACTCCTTCTAACCTTGTCTGACTACAAATAGGTTAGTACAAAAAAATTACTATCAATTATGACTTTAAAATATTTTAACCTCCTTTATCTTGTTTAAATGCACCTATGGATCTATTTTCAATACCTAAATCACTTCCTAAGTCCACTTTCCTTCTTTAAACCTTCTAAATTAGGCCTCTTTTAGCCTTTTTCCAATGCCACTATCTAGAAATCCATACTATAGGTATGGTACGGTCCTAAAACTATTTTAATCAATTAGGGAATGCAAAAATATATCATACTAAAAAAATTTTCAATTTTTTTAGGGTTATTTTTCCTAGAATGAGCAAAACCCTAGTTTAGGGCTTTTTAAACCCTGTCATAGGCTGAGAGTGATCAAAAATCAATATATTTGGCTAGGGAAGGTTTAAAGACAAAATAATTGTTGTGTTATCTCTATATAATCAATACTCAACTTTTTCATTCAATAACCATGACCTAATAACCCTCATATCACTCTCCAACAAGAAATCTCAGTCATGCTTGATTATATTCTTTAGAAGGAAATAGGGTTTTTAGTAGGGTTTGATTGTTCAAACATTACCAATAGCTCCAAAACTTCCCAAGATAATTTTCCCATATTTTATTAACATTTTATGACCTCTATATATCATTCTTAATTCATAACAAGATTCAAAACAAATAAACTTAGACTACAAGATTCAATGTTGTAGACAGTGATTCAAAAAGAAAATAGAGTTTTCCACACTATGAGACAAATCCAATCTCCTGTCTACTAGGAAACATATCCAATTCACTCCTTAAGACATAAATAATGTATTTATTTTATCCATCCTCAAAACTCAGTGCTAAAAAGGATCAAAAACTCATATAATTGCATGAACAAGTCTATTATGACCCAGACCCTGTTTCAGACCTGAATATCTCAGCAAGGTAATGTTTCCACTTCAATTTTTGGGTTATTGTCTCAAACAATTTCTTATTAAACATTATAAATAATCAAACATATTATCTCTTACCATGTTTTAGACTCAAACTAGCAAAATGCTTAGTCACAGCCATGTAATTTCAAATGCACTCAGAATTTTCATTGTCACAGTCATCTTGTTCATCAACTTTATTTGATTACACCTTCATTATTTTTCCTCCTTCAAATTAAAATCACTATTATATGACAAAAATTTACTCTCCTATAAATTCTCTAAGAGGCATAACCAATTCTTAGAGGTTTCCCATGTTGAGATCTTTGAATTACATTACCTTTTCTCATGTTTTATCAATATAAACACTATATGACCATGCCCTATATACTAAAGCACATATTAAGAGATTTCAGAGAGTATTAGGTCTCTTATAAACATTTTTAACATGTTTTACACCTTGGTCAACCTCATATAATGCATGGAAGCCTTTCACAAGGCTCAAAAATTCAAATTTTTAAATGTGGTAGTTTTGGAGGGAAACTCCATAATTCAAATTTTATGCCACTTGTACTAATCTTAATCAAACCTAAGACACAATTATGACCTATTAAACCTAAAAAAAACCTAAAATACATATTCAATCCAAAAATGATTCCATTTTAGGATCTACAAGGATGCCCCTGCATCAATATCTCTAAAATCCCAAGATGTGTCTGAAATGAATTATGTCAAGTATAACCAATTAAAACTTTTATATAGGCATGTTTAATGTATACCAAATAACATCCCATGTGCACAAATATACACCATTTTCCATGTATAAAAAGTATTTAAGTGTTTGGTTGAATATTTTAGTTTATCCATCCATCTGAGGATGGAATGCAATAAATTGATCTAGCTAAGTATCCAACGTCTCCCAAAAGGCATATCAAAAATGATGAACAAATTTAGGTTGGAAATTAGACACAATTGATTAATTAAATTCAAAATAAACACAAATAATATTGAATAAAAGGTGTTGTGAACAACATGCTAACACTTTTCTTGCATTCATTCATGATGGGAAGTTTAGAAAATCTATCTACTATGAAAAATATAGTGTAATGTCGATGCTCCATCATAGGAAATTTAGAAAAAAATACCATGATGATAGACTCCCAACATTTGGATGGAAATCAACAATAGTGTATAGAGAACATGTTTCTTGTTTGTTGGTTTGGCAATGCAGTGTGGATGGATAAAATTTGATAACCTCTTCACCTTGAAAAATATGTTGTGATACAAATAAGAAATCATTGTGAGGATCGTAGTGACTAGAGGTCGACTTAGGCATCTTGCAACCTTATTATCTTCCCCTTCTTATGCCTGAGATGAATACTAAGTGTGTTTCATGTGGCATGCATTCTATAGTTTTTTTTGTGTATGTAAAGACAAGAACAACTTATGATTAGAGTGAATGATAGTCTCCTTCCCTAGAATGTATAGAGACCAAGTTTCTTACTTCTTGATTTGGCAATGCTACATGGATGAAATTTACAAAAAAAGATTATAATTTACAAAAATATGTTGAAATTTTTCAAAAAACATTAAAAAACTTTCAACAAAGTTTAGGAAAATGGAAAATTTGATGTTGTTGAAAAACTTTAAAATGTTGAAAATGCAAAAACCTATTTTTTTTTAAAAGTCAAAAGTTTACGAAGTAGTAAATGTTGAAATTTTTGAAAATATTGAAAAAGTATTAAAAATTTAATAAAATGATAATGTTGAAAATGATGGAAAATGTCAAAAAAATTGAAAAAAAATGAAAATTTTGAAAAAAATTAAAATGTTGAATAAAAGTTGAAAATGTTGAAAATTTTGTTAAAATTGAAAAGTTAAAATATTTTAAAAATATGAAAATATTTAAAATGCTATAAATTTTTGGAAAGGTGAAAATTTTGAAAAATTTAAGAAGTTGAAAATGTTAAAAATGTTAAAAAAATCAAAAATTAAAAATGATGAAATTATTGGAAATTTTTGAAAATAGTAAAAATAGTTGAAAAATATGAGAAAAATGAAAATGTTGACAAATTTAAAAATTTAGAAAAGAATGTTGAAAATGTGGAGTGCAAGTTAAAAACCTTTTCACTTTGTGCAAGAATGGTTAGGCATGCTTGCATTCTAATTCAATTGAGTGGAAAAAAACCCAACCAGAGAAGTTGTGATCCAAATAACAAAGTATTATAAGTATTGTAATGACTAGAGGTCAACATAGGCATTCTACAACCTTCTTGTCTTTTTCCTTCTTTTTTTTGAGTTGAAGGCATGTCATTTTCTTCATGTGATATGCTTTCTCCAATTTTCTCTATGTATGCAAGAGCTATAATGACTTCTAATTAGAGAGAATGATAGTATCCTTCACTATAAAGTAAATACACCATTGCTTCATAACTTCAATGATAGCATACAACTTTTTCTAACATGGAGTACCAATGTAGCATGTCAAAAAAAATATCATAATTGTATAGAACTAGGTGTTTGGGATAAATGTTGTGCCCAAGTGCATAGTTGGATGTGTTGAGATAAATTTTAAAAAGTTGATTCATGTCTATCGTGGCCACATTAGTGAAACAAAAAGTCACGTTGTAGCATAGATGTCTATTGGAAAGTTGTCTTGGTGCACGTGATTTGATACCATGGCCATAAGATATGAGAGAATCAAAGAACGGACTTGCCATATAATTTTTCAATTATATGTAAACCCTTGAGATTTATGAGGTTTCTTGGAGAAGGAAAATATTGAATCACTTAGAACATCTTTGGTTCTACATCAACATCAACATCAACACAAACATAGTTGATGACATAACCCAGGTATAGGTCTACATGGTATCAAACATACACTTTCCTAATTTGGCTTTCAACTTGTGGGTGTAGGGTACCTAAGACATATGTAACAACCTTGATGTGCTCTTACCGTGTATTACCAATGATGAAAATATCATTCAAGTAAGCAATGACAAAGGATTTGAAGATCATGAAAATGTCATTTATTAGGTGTATGAATGGTGATGTCATATAGGTCAGGCCAAAAGGCATAACCAACTACTCATTAGTACCTCCTTGGTTTTGGATGTTGTCTCCCATACATCTTCATGATTGATAAGAACATGTTGGTGAAGTATTCTACATGCAAGAATTGGTATAAAAGGTCATCTATGAATGGTAATAAATATTAGTTATTCAGCCTAATCTTGTTTAAAAAGAAATAGTCATTAAAAAGGCACTAAAACTATCTTTCTTTGTCATAAGGAGTATCTGGATACCACAAGGAGAAGAGTTCCCCTAATCAATTAACTCTTGAATATGGTGCAGTATCTCATTGTTCTCCCTAATTAATCTTTAGCAGAGAAGGTCATTTTGAAGTAGCGACATTGAAACCAGAAAAATATAATGCTTTATTACATAGTGTGTTGGGGAAATTTTGGGTTTCTAAAATACATCTCCAACTTATTGAATTAGGTCACCAACTTGATGTGTTTAATGATACACAAGACATGTTGTAAGTTTACACTTCTCATGTATCCTTGGTGTCTCTAGGAAAGCTATCACCAACATGAACTTATGCATGTGAGACATCTCCAAAATACTAAATTAGACCTTTAGGTAATTGTAATGAGAGAAACACAAGGCATGTCATAAGGTTAAGATTATTTAGCCACCTTGGTGTATCTATGAAAACCATGACCAATACATACAAATATAAATGTGTGCACATGAGAAGCAAGATCCTTGCATTACTAGGTAGATTCCAAGGTGACTTGAGCCTTTAGAAGAGTTTATAGACTATGATAGATGAAATCATTGACCTTGAAAAATGATTGTTGGCACCTATCTCTATAGGTATAATTTTTATAATAGACATATGACTTCCCCATTATGTAAATATTCATGGGTCACCGTAAGTTACTTTCTCATGATGTTGTCAATCTTGATTTTTCACATGGGATCAATACTAAAAAGTACACTGGCACTTGATGTCCACCTATTTTCCCCAAACATTTTCACTTCATTGGTTCAAATTGGGAGGCTTAGGTGAATAGCTACATCATGCACTATTATATTCTTCTAACTTTCACTATCGATGATGACATGGTGTTATCCCTTGACCTGAGATTTTGTATGGAATAAGCATTCTCTTTTCTCAACCTCTAACAAGATATCAAATAGTAGGGAATAAAATGAAAAATATATCTCAAGGTGATCCTAATGAGATTAATCAGGTCGTATCTTGTATGTGGCATTATAACTAAGTTGTTTCATGAAAGGATAACAATCCTACCAAATAAATATTTTCTTATATAAAACAAGAGAATATTAAATTAAGTTGAGTAATGGTTGGTATCTATAATTAGGGACAAGCAAAAGAATCATAATTTTCATACAAAATAGAACATAAAGTTTGTCATCATTTTTCTATAAGCAAAATATATGGTCATGTAGGTTGGAAACTATATTTTTCGAACATTTTGAGCCTAAATTTTGTTGGTGATACTTTTTGGCATAAATTATTTCTCAATACTAAATTTCTCTATCAATAGCCAATGGAAATTGAAAAGTGTTAATTTTGCAAATTGGAAACCAATTGTGGTAGTAAATTGATCTATTAAATGATCACCCTCATGAAATTATCCAAATGTGAAGCAATATCTCTTCCTTTATTATGATAAAAATGTCAAAGAGATTATGTGGCAGATACCACTAAGTGAATAATAATGCGTGAATGAGTTGGTAGTGTGATGCTAATGGTATGTGGAAAACCAACAATAATGTTTGAAAGAGTTGGTAGTATGATGTTAATAGTGTGTACTGAAACTAATAAGTGGTGTCTAATGAAGACATTGTTTAAATTATGAACCTCTTCATGTTCATTGAATGTTGTTAACAAGCTAAATTGACTTTATTATCTTTTAAAGTAAATAATATTAGTCTTAATTATAGATAACCTTATGCTTACACAAAGAACAGTTTTAAAATATGAACAGATATGCAAAGAAGAATGTAAGATATTATTTTGGGGGATTTCCAATGAGTTACTTTAAGGGTCTATCAGACATATGAACCTCATTTTCACCTTTTGTTATATTGATTCTTTATAATCAGAGATTTTTTAGTATTCATCTATATTATTTTAGGACTTTATGATTTACAATGAACATTGAATATTTATCTATTTGTGGATGTCTTTATTTCTACTAATGCACTATAGTTGTATTTGTGTGATGTTTTTGATGTTTTCCTTGATATAATTATAGTGGAATGTAAAATCTCATTACGTTACATGTCATAGGTTAAGTTAGAACTGTGTAATAAATTGGGTGTATCTAAATTTGTTGGTCTAAATCCCCTACTATGGGATAATCCACAAGGTCCTACATGCCTTCTTATCAATCATAGGAAATTTGATCCCAGTAGTGTGACAAATGTGTTTTACCCCTCATGATAAAAGTGAAAGGAAATAGATTCATAATAACATGTTGGTAAAATATTGTGCATGTAATAATTACTACAGAAGGCCATATATATGTGGCAATAGATATCAATTCTTCTCCATGATCTTATTCAGTGAGAAATAATTAATGTACAACATCTAGAACTATATTTATTTATCAAATCACAAGGAAAAGTGTTTCCTTAGTCAATGAGCTTTGAAATATAGTGTAGTATCTTGTGTTCTCTCAAAATTATCTAATGTTTAATTGAGAAGTGTGTTGAGACATATCTAGGATGAACTATTGGAACCATTCTAATATAATGATTTTTTACAAATTGTGTTGGAACACTTTTGCGATGAGATATTTGAACCAGACTGAACTAATGTTGGGATACCTTTAGGTTTATAAAGGACATATCCAAACTATTGAAGTACATTATCAAGTTGTTGTGATGCAAGCTCCATTGGGCATGTCACAAGGATGATTTTATCAATGTGTTAGGTGTCTCTATGAAAACCATGAGCAACACAAACTTATGCGCATAAGACTCAAGATATTTGCATTACTTATCAAATGTCAATGTCACTTGAGCCTTTGAAAGAGATTCCAAAATGTGGTATGACTTAACTATATATGTACCTTCTTGGTCATAGACATATGGCATTCCCATTATGTTGTAAATATCTTGTGGGCCATACCAAATAACTATTGCACATGGGATTAATGCAATATTAAAAAATATTCCAACACTTTATGCCCACCTCTTGTCCACAATCATATTCATTTCATTAGTTCAAGTTGGGAGGCCTAGGTGCTTAATTCATCCTACATTAATAAATGATTCTAGCTTAAAATACCAATGATGATATGATTTTGTCTCAAATCCTATCATTTTCATGAAACAAGCATTGTCTTTATTTATAGATGTCAATCATGGAGACTTCACTATTTATATTAGAATTTTTAACGTTGTTTAGGGGTCAATATCTTCCTCTTATGTAGTCATAAGGGTGGATTTCACACTTATTGATTGTTTCATGCAACATTTAGATTCGTTGTGTGTATGATTCCCATATTGTTTACACCACTTATCCCCTTAATTCATGTTGCCTTTGTCTTGTGTTGGAGTCATTATATCTTTGTATTGTGCAAGAGGTTGTTTTTGAAGATATCCTTAACCAATTTTTTATGCTTCTACTCAAGTGGTTTCTACACGTGCATAGTCCTATTCTCAATGTTTTAGTCTTTTAACACAAGTTGTAAATAATCAATATCCAAAGTAAATGATATTGAAGTGTTTCGGGCTCAAGCAAAGGTAGAGATATGAATTGAATAGCTCAATAGTTAAAATCACGTGTAATTGCAAAATTACAAAAATATAATCCCCAACTACTCGTAATATGATGTAGAGACCATAACTTAGTTATAATAGTAACTTTGAAGAACGTTTTAAATGTAACCAAACCATATCACCAACTTTGAAGGTAGATGACACAACATGCACATCATGTTGCACTTTAGAATTTTTTTTCCTGGCAAGTTAGGATGTGTTGTACCTGTTGATGCACTTGTTAAATGTGATACAAAAATATATCTACCTTATCCCTTCTTTATCCTATGAGCATGAATATGAAATAATGTCCATGTCATAAGAGATGTCAAAGGGCACATTTGTTAAATTCCCAAGATGTGTCTAAAATGAGTTAAGTAGAACTAGTCAAAACATTTTTATAGTCATGTTGAATGTATGAAAAATTATCATCCCATGTCTATAGGTGCACATTTTACATGTAGAACTAATAGACAAGAGTATGGTTAACTATTTTGTTTTGTCCATCCATCTAAGGATGGAGTGTAATAAAATGATCAAAATAATTACCCAACATCTCCCACAAGGCATACCAAAAATGACTAACAAACCTAGGTTGGTAGTTAAACACAATAGATGAAGGAAATCTAAAATAAACACAAACATGATTGAATTAAAGGTGTTTTGAATGACACATTGACACTATTCTTTCATGCAACCACAATGAGCATTTTACAAAACCTATCCACTATGACATATATTATGTTATTTTAGTGCTTCATAATAGGAAATTCAATCAAAAAAATCATGGTGATATACTCCAAAGGTCTCAATGGAAACTAACAATGATGTATCAAGACCAATATTCTTTTTGTTGGTTTTCCAATGCTACATGGATGGGTAGAAGTTAGAAACCTCTTCACCTTGCATAATATGTTGGTAATCTTGATGTTGCACATGGGTTTGATGTTATACTCAAAACTACATTGACATTCGATTGGTTCAATTTGGGATGCTTAGGTGCATAACTACATCATCCACTACTACATTCTTTTAATGTACACTATCGATGATGACATGGCCTTGTCCCTCAACCTAACATTTTTTAGGTAACAAACATTGTCTTTCCTCAATAATGTCAGTCATGGAGGCTTCAATTTTGAAATTGGCACTCAATAAGGTTTCTTTAGGGTCATAATTTCTTCCTCTTATTTAGGGTTCAAGGTCGAAACAACATCATACACTATCAAATTATTCTAACTTCCACTATCGATGATGACATGGTGTTGTCCTTCAACCTAACATTTTGTATGGCACAAGCATTATCTTTATTCAATAATGTCAATCATGGAGTCTTCAAGATTGAGATTGAGACTCAAGAAGGTTGCTTTAGGATCCCAATTTTTTCCTTTTATATAGGCCACAGTGTGGATTGCAAGAGTGGTATAGGTGAAAATGCATTTTACTTCAATTAAGTAGAGAGAAACATACCCAAAGAGTGTGTTATTCAAATAACAAATCATTGTGAGGATTGAAGTGATTGGAGGTAAACTTATGCATCTAACAACCTCACTATGTTTTCCCTTATTATGATTGAGATGAAGACATGTCATCCACTTTATTTGTAATTCATTCTTTAATTTTTTATGTGTATGTAGGAACTAAATCAACTTATGATTAAAGTGAATAATAGTCTCATTCCTAGATTGTATAGAAATTAAATTTCTTGTTTTTTGGTTTCACAATGCTACATGGATGCCATTGAGTTTACATGATCATATATATCTATATCTACATTTCACATGAACACACATTGATTCTTTCCCACTAGGGTCAAGAAGACTTTTATCTTCAAAAATGCTATAAAGATATATTGTTTTGAAACACATATACATTGGGGGCATATTTCTCACTTTCACTTCTTCCACATTGCCATGTTATCAAAATAGTGCACACTATGCCTTGACACATGTTTCAAATTTTTCATATCCCTTTCATTCTTATATTTTTGAAGCCATTTCCACTTGGCCTTACTTTAATATAGTCAAATATATTCAAAAAAATTCAAGAAAATACATAAACATTCTAAATATTCAAAAAATCAAAATCAAAAGTTGAGCATGACATGAGTTGTTATATTACATTATTTTCATATGTTATTTATCATATGTTGGTTGATGACTTATTATTTTCATACACATGCATTTCAAGAGGTATATGAGTGTGATGTAAGACATACAAACCATATTTGGACATGTAAATTTTGGACCTTTCCTATACCTAGGGCCATACCATGTTGGGGGCATCTATTTCCACAAGTTACATTATCACAAGTTACATTTTTATATGACCTCTTTACCATGTTGAGCTACTTTTGCCTTGGTATCTACTCATTTATTACAAAGTGCTACATTAGATATATATTTTTACTATGCTATGATACTAACTACTATGGATAGTATAGACTAATTTTCACTTGTTCCATAATTCATTGATGTTGTTACTTTTGCATGATAGGCTAGTCACTATTATCCATTTTTTGTGGTCTCTTGGCCTTGTTTGTCACTCCTTGACCTTGATTGTTACAACATTTGTGCCTCTTGTTTGTGGCTCCTTAGCCTTTTTTGTTAGTGATATATTTATGTCCCTTGTACATAGTCCCTTGGCCTTATGTGTGATATTCTATGTTATTGTGTGACATTGCATGTTGATCTTATTGAACTTATATGATTTTTATGTTTTCAATTGTTTTTCTCCATACCAAACACCTCTCATTTCTATGTTGTGCCATGATTTGCATCATGTGCTTCCTAACTATGTAGTCTTATTTAGTGATAGTTACTACTACATGTTTTATAGATACATTTAACTTGATATATAATTTATATTCCCTTGCATTCCATATGTTACAAATATGCCTTGATGTTATATAGATTACTATGATGGCATACTCTCCACATGCTGACATGATTCTACATGATATTATCTTTATACATGACATGATACAATTCACTTTTATTTTGAGATGAGTGACTTGCAATATCCTTCTCTCACTCAAAAGAGGGCATATTAATGGGTTTTGTCATAGAGACTAAGGCCTCCATGAGAAAATTTGAGTATTGTATATAGATTTCAGAGTTCAAATATCAAATTAAGATAGTTATTTATAGTATTTAAATATATTTTGGGGGCATATGTAGGGCATATATACTAAATTTTCTCAATTCATTAAAGAATCTTTTAGATTGATATAGATTCATAGACATTTGGGGGGCATGTGCAAGCTACATGTGTTCCATTTTACAAGACAAATTTAGTTGGGCATGATACTAGTTCATGCATATATACACCATTTTATATTTCAATTGGGAGTGATGTCAGTTAATTCACATTATGACAATTTATAATTAATTTCAATTCAATGGGGCATGATGTTAATTCATGCACATTTGTAAATTTACACAATTGCACATTTGTAGTATTTTGAAGTGTGGAGCAAATTTAAATCTTTTATTGCACCTATAATAGTTGATTCATGATTTTGAGGTAATGTATATTGAGGTTCAATGATGTCAAATACGATGGCATTACCCATAGCAAACCAATTATGTGTTTCTCACCTTATCATCTTTGGGTTACAAGATCAGTGTTAGATTAGTTGCATATGGTTTGGGTCATTTATCTTCTAATCTACAACCCTTGCATTATTGAAATTTTTAATCAAAGATCAATCACCCTTAATTTCATCATGTTCTCCATGTGCTTTGACAGGGAAGCACAATTCTCCAATACTTCGATAAGGAAGCATCATATCTAACAAGTTATAGTGAAACATGATTTTACTCACATATAAATGTACTCCTTGCTCTTACAAATGTCAAGTTATAAGTTTATTTCATATTTCTAATTTCATTCTATGGACATTTACTGGTACATTTTCATTGCAAGTTTTTCTTGGGGCAGCATGCACATTTGGAGTCTGCTCCAAAAGACAAAGTGTGTTATACATAATTATTTATTTATCATTTTACTCTAGTATTTTCATTGCAATGTAATATTATAATAGGGGGGATTTTTAGACACTAAAATTTGGTATTTGACACTTGGTAATGTCAATCTTGACTTACACTTATCTTACCTGACTTGTGCATCTCCAAACATATCTTACTCACCATTCTCACACATTTACATGTTGTTTATGACCCTGATCCATTCTAAGTTACTATTAGTCACCTACATGAACACTCCAATCTATGTTAAATCAAATAAATATCATACTCATACATTTCTATATCAGCACACTTGCATTATTATCTCCTAGACATTAACATCACACTCAGAAAGTAACGTCATTGTTACTATCTTGAGATTGATGTTACCACCCTTTGCCAAGCAATGACTATTTTTCACAATTAAAACCTTCTTATAGGTTGGCCCATTCACCTATCACATTAATGGCATGGTAAATTACCCAAATGAACTCATATAAATACAAATTAAATCCACACTTAGTATTCACTTGGCACTTATCTATCAAGCATCTATACACTATTAGACATTGAGAAAATCTTTCATATTCTTCCCAAATTGCAAATTAAGCACTAGGAGCAGTCATCATCCACATGTAAAACACCCCAAGCTAGGTCAAGTGCCAACATTGTCAAGATCAAAGCAAGATTTCTAGGTGCATTCATATAGCAAAAGCGCATAATTGCACATTCACATTAAGGGGAAGAATTATGCATGGCTTGACATTGTTCTTTGGAGTATTGGATATGTAGGCAACAATCAGTCATCAATGGGGGTGATTGGACTTAACTCAACCCAATTACACTTCCTCACATTTTAGAGCTTTTCATTCTTCACAAGCCAACCTATGATTTTAAAGAGAAGGAAGTTGATTTATGGAGTTTTGCATGTAGTCAAGGATCAAATATCACACAAATAGAGACATATCATAAAAACATGCCACACTTTATGATAACAAAGAGGAAAAATTATCTAGGACATTAATGTTAGCCTCAATCACTATTGTCAATGTTACTACCTAGGGTTGACAGCACCGACCTTACACGGACAGATAGTCAATTCTAGATCTTGATGAATCATATGATTTCTTCCAATTTTTTTCCACTATTAGAACACAATCATGGCCAATCAATAAGCTAAGTATCTTTATTTTTGTAGTATTTTCCATAAATAGTAAATTGCATTATCATATTTATTTCAATTAGTTACATTCATATTTATGCTCAAATCTCATATATTAGAATTTGAATTAACTATACAAGTTTAGCCTATTGATAATCACTTAATCCAAAAATAAGTTAAACATTAAGCTCTACTTCATCTTCATGTCTCCTTTGATGGTATTTTAATAAAAAAATTCTAATTTTAGCATTTATTATTATGATGCACTTAACCATGCTTTGTGCAAAAACTATTAAGATAAAATAAAACATAGATTTATCCCCAAATCACATACAAAATAAACTATGAAATGAATCAATCAAACATGCATAAATTAATCATAAACATGCGCAAAATAAGAGACACTAGATTTAACATGATTGACCCAAGATGGACTACATCCACCAAACTTGTCCAGTATATTATTTCTAGCAATACAAGGGAGAAACAAATCCTACAACAAACCCTGTTACACCTCTCTAGCTCTTTTTGCCTCTTCTCTGTGTACAATATTTTTCCTCTTTCATTTCAACCATGTAACAATACATTTTAGGGTGAAAATTTCTTAAACATAACCTCTACCGTCAGATCTAGAAACCTTTAATCAATGGCCTAGATTGACTATGAAATTACAATTTTACAAGGCAATTTTTAAAAAAAAAAATCATGGATACAAAGAATGGGATCCAAAAACTAGCTGAAATAACATCAAAATTTTAACCTCTAATCCTGGAAGACAATCAGGCTCCACACCTAACAAAAACTAGTAGTTTTTTGGGTTTTGAAGCTCATCATTTCCAATGATCCAGATGTTCAACTATATCCTTTTTATATATCTTTTTTATACTTTGAAATGTGTGCTAACACATAAACACCCCTCAAATTGGGGTAAAATATAGACCACTAACAATAATCCCAAGGCATTTATTTAGTCTTATTTCATATTTGTTGATAATTGCTCGAAGTTAAGTTTTAGTGGTCCAATCGTTGACTTTTAATGATTCTCCCACTTTCCTCTTAAGTCCCCATTATTCTCTCTCGTTTTCCCCATACTTTCAAGGCTTTGTGCTAGAAATGTGTCGACATTTATGGTGCATGTTGGAATCATCTTGATGCTTTTGGGCCTTTTTGTTGGTTTTTGCTAAGGATATACCCATCCCCTTATGTCATTACTTTTTACTTCTATTTATTAAAAGTTAGTTTACACGCCAATAAGGTCCTAATTTGGATTCAATTGTTTATAAATACATAAGTGTTGTAGCTCATTTGGAAATAAATATCAATAATACATGATAGAGGCTATTAGCACTCAAAGAGAACTTATAGGAGCAATCAAGCACTCATTAGAGCATTTATCATTTTCTGAGCTATCATTTTATTGTGAAGCGCTATTGTAGCCCTAGTTGGAGTCATTTCCATTTATGCAATTTCCACTTCTATAATTTCTATTAATATAATTTACTTCTTTTTAAGTTTAGTTTCCCACCTAGGTGCTTGACAAGTAAATAGCAAGTTAGTTTTACATTGATCACTAACCCTAACGTACACCCCTAAAACTCACTTTATTTTTCATAAAGTCTTAAGGATAAATAGAATCGAATATTGTAGGTACACCAAAATCATAGTGCACAAATCAAAGAGTGAAAATAGAAGATTCAAAGCATGGGAACCCAATCATAAATTCATTTTTTCCATTTGTCACCTACCAGAGGCATCTTGGTGCTCTAGACACCATATTCTAATCAAATCCATTTTTCTATGCAAGCTAGTAAACAAGTCCAATAGCGTATTTTCAAGTTGAGTTACAGCAATCTACGACAATGATTTATTCAAGATACACCTCTTAACTCTATCTATTACCTTCCTAATTGACTTGTATAATTAATTAGACATTTCTATTTGTATGTAGTGTAAATTACACTTATTTTCAAAGTTTAATTTAATATAATTTATTTATTTATATTAAACTAATATAATTAAAGGCTAAAGATAAACAAATAATACTCTTGAAGGGTATATATAGCCAAGTAAAGATAATTGCTCAAGTCTATAATAGAACATTTGAGGGATTGACAAATATTAATACAATACCATAAGGTGGAATAAACCCATAGCAACATAAGTTAAACCACTAGTTATCTAATAAAAAACTATTCTGCAAAAAGTGAAATCCAATAATAAATATTTTAAAAAATAGAAAACAAACTTATTCACCCAAAAATATGAAAAGCTACATAAAAATTGTCCCAAAGAAGCGAGTAGAGTAGAGTTTATTGTGAAGTGGAATTAATGGAAACAAAATATTTTGATTTTTAAAGTTTTATGAATTGACTTATCTTTGCATTTTGCATTTGAAGGCTCTTTAATTATTTTTATAGTTAATTCAAACATCTTATTTGAGGGGGAACAATGTAGAAAAAAAATCAGAACTTTTGGATCTCAAATATTACTAAAGAAATTGCTACTTGACAAGGAGACCGTCTTAAGGGGATTCTATCCTAAATACCTCCATGATTGTATATAACAATCAACGTCACCAACATCTTGCATTAATATGTATATTAAAAAGGTTGGGTTTATACATTGAAGTTGACGCAAACTACAATAACATATACTGTAAAAATTTACTTTTGAAAATACATACATGTTACAATTAAGAATATAACTAGTTATGTCATGTTATTCACAAGAATCCAATCTTTAACATGTCCATCCACTTATGTGAATTACTTAACTTAGAAAAGTTCATTATACAACTACTGAAAAATGAATTTAATATTGCTTGTAAAAATGTAACAAGATTAGCCTGATGAGTTTACCCTAGCGGTTGAGCATTGAGCACTACAAGGGGAGGTCTTGGGATCCATTCTCAAGGTTGACCATGTCGATAGAACTCATTCCTTGTTAGATGCCTGGTGGGTTAGCTGCTTCGATGGCAGAGGTGGTCTTTTGACATTGCCTTAAGCTGATCAAGTGTTCAATGCCACATTGGTCGAGGTTAGGCATGAAACCTATGTTCAATGCGATGAGGCATGTTCTAGGACTATGATACAAAAGGTATCCATAACCACTTTTCCCTATTAATGGGACTAATGTAAAGAGTAATATGGTTGAAACAAATAGAGAGGTTGAGTGGAATCCTCCACCCCTGGGTTGGTTCAAACTTAACTTCGACGGGGCATCATGGAAATTTGGGTGTTTCCAGAGTCAGGTGCTTTATTAGAGATTGTTGTGGATCTCTAATTAGAGCAGCCTCAATAAAATTGAAAGACAGTACGAATAATGAGGCTGAAGCTCAAGCTTTGGTTTTTGGCCTGGAATTAGCTTTAAAATGCGGTATTTCAAGGATCTAAATAGAAGGGGATTCGCTTGTCAACCTTTCGACTTTAAAGAAATTTGCCACTCCTTGGAATATTAACAATATTCTTGCTAGCGCCTGGGAAAGTGTGGGGTCTTTTGAATAATGGGAAGGTATCCATTGCTATAGAAAGGCCAACTTGACAGTCAACTTTTTGGCTAATTGTGGTATTGAGCAAAAAAATTCATATATTGTGGATAATGTTATAGGGGCTTGGGAAGATTTTATGGGGTATTCAAATGCATTGTTTGAAATCTAAGCTTTACTTGGGAGTCATTATGGCTTGGTTATTTGTTTGAGTTGTGGAGGTGGTGGTGGATCCTAAGCGTGTGGTATTGATGTGGTGTGGATACGACAGCCTATTTCGAGAGGCTTCCCTGCCTCCTTTATTCTTCGGTTCGCTTTTCAAATTTATGTTTGTTAGCATCTTTTCAGCATTTCAGTGGAGTGATAGATTCATGAATGGCTTCAATGCTTGGGTTGCCTGCAATTCTAGGATGGAGCAGCGTAAGGGAGATGGCTTTCTATGGGTCTACATCCAGTGTTCGATTAAAGAATATTTTTTAGGTTCCTACAGATGATGTCCTGTATGCCATTTGCTTTACTTTGGGCAAAGATTTTTTAGGAAGCAGCATGTTCAGCAAGGTCAACTCAGATGTGGTGGCTCTCTTTGTTTCTAATCTCTTGGCGGTTGTGAAGGAAAAGGCTTTGGTGAAGTGAATGTTAGCCTTTTTTGTGGTGCCCTTTCACAGGGCTAGCCTTGATGAGAAAGTTGACGATTTCAATGTCGGTCCTTTTCAAGTGCTGCCTTTTTCAGGTAACCATGGGTTTGGTTTTATTCCCATTACGGTCTTTAGATATCTTAAGTCAATATTTGTCACATTGGTGGATTATGTCAAGGACTTGGAGCATAAACTGCATCACCCTCTCGAGCTCGATGGCTTGATTACTATCGCCCCCTTCATGGGCGGAGGTGGAATGTCTGATCGTAGGCCTTGAATTGTGGAAAGAAATGCATAAATATAGGGAGAGGTTGGAGGCTATCAATTCCCTGAGACAAATGGTTGAAAACCCTGGCAGGAAGATTCCACCCTAGTTCCCCCATGTTCAGCTTATCGTAGTCACCTCAGTGATTCGTAACCATCTCCTAAGCAACAAAAATGCCCGCTCTGTTGGTGGCAGCAAAATGGAGTCTCAAGAGCATGATGGTGGACATTCTCATTCTGATGTGAAGCTAGAAATTTGTGATAATGTTGTTTAATTGGGTAACCTGTTCTAGTGTATGGTGACATTTTTTGGTCTTTTGCCCTGTTGTGCGCTATTTTGCTTGGTTTTCGTGTAGTTTGTTGTTTTTGTCACTTGGTGGCCTTGTTCCCCCCATGACCTCTTCCTAAAATGAAAATTGTAAAGGTCGAGGGTTTTTTATTTTTATGTATATCTTCTCAATATTAATATAGGGCAGGGGACCCATCAACCCCAAGTGCTTATCTATAAAAAAAATGTAATAAGCTCAAAGTTGTTATAGGTCCAAAATTTTGGAATGATTTCTTTGATTTTTAATGTGATGATTATAAACATTGACAATCATGCTTTGCCTAAAGGTTGATATGGATACCAAATTTTGATGAATGTTATGTAAACTAGAAATAGGTTATGTAGATGTAAGGGAATAACCAAATGTTGTATATAGTTTACAAGTTAAAATATTTTAATATTTTTCATTTTTGAACATTAGTATTGGAAACCTAAATTCGTGTAACCCTCCTTGATACATAATAGAACAATAAACCACTACATAGAATTAATAAATACAAATACTAACCTTATATATAAAATCAAGTTAGTCATTTTTAAATTTATGGCATTGTCCAAAGAGAATATTTCTTGTGTTATCTTGTGGTCTACATTTGATTTTCCATTGAAATTGTTGCCTCTCATCAAACTTCCTTAGAAATGGAATAATACATAAATTTAAAAAAAAGAGCCCCAAGTCCCACAAAATATGTGAAAACCAATATGACTAGCAGAAAACCAAATTTTAATCCTCCTTGATACATAATAGAACAAAAAATCGCCATATAGAATCAATAAATACAAATACTAACCTTACATATAAAATCAAGTAAATCATTTTTAAATTTATGGCATTGTCCAATGTGAATATTTCTTGTGTTATTTTGTTGTCTACATTTGATTTTCCATCAAAATTGCTATCATTTAATTGATGAGTCATTAACCTGTATTCAACTATTATTGCATAAATCTTTGCCTCTCATCAAACGTACTAAAAAATGGAACAATAAATAAAATTCAAAAAAGAGCCCCCAAAGTCCCACAAAAAATTTGAAAACCAGTATAATTAGCAGAAAACCAAATTTTATAGCTATACTTGGATCATAAGCAAGATGTTTACTCCAAAACATAGAAAATACTACAAAGACAAGATATACAACAGAGAGGTGGCTTTATTTTACTAACATTATTGGTTTTTTATAACGTATCATACCATAGTTTGGCATACAAAAAATCAGCTATAAATATTGATTAGCAACAATAAAAGTTCTTGAATAAATAGATTAATGAAACCATCACATATCCACCCCTCACAATCCCTTAGAACCCAATCATATCATTAATCAACTAAAGAAAAAGCATTATATGTATCACTCTAAAAACAATTTTGTCAACTAGCATCATCCTCATACAAGCACCATCCATCATAAGAAATATGAAAAGAAGACCAAGTGAATCATATACCAAATAATACGCAAAATAATTGCCCTGATTTATTAGTTGTTTTTTTACTGAGAATGGGTCTACAAGTCAACAATATTTGAAAAATCATCCCATGTGCAATATCATAAAACCATAGCCCTATCAAACTAGTTAATCATCTTGCACAAATTGTAGCATCATTAAAACAAAAGTTTCCATGGCCTTATAAAATTGAATAATCATTCCACAAATTGTTGCATCATCAAAACCAATTGTATCATAGCCAATCTAACATAAATTACCAAAATTGGGGCCTTGCCCCCATTTTTAGAAACAAAGTTTATAAAGTTACATCCTCATCAATAGACTAGATCAACATAATGGTGACATCTGTCATGCCCACCTTGTTTCTAACTACTTTCTCCATTGTGTTGTGGGTTAATAATAAATATGCTCATGCACAACTCATTTACCTCAAAATAACAATCACCCTCCTCAATTATGTTGGCTAGTTTAGAGAGAATGGGAGAGTTGGAATTTTATATGAATGATATAGTCCTTTCAAAATCTCGCATTGATAAGACATTCTCTGATATGCCCTCTTTACAGTTACAATTGTATATCCATTTGAAGCATCAATCCAAACCCAATTTGAGAAATATCATCAATGATTGCCCATGTTTTTAGAGTTCATAAATTCATTTTTTGCAATAAGAATACAGACAGCCTTTAGAGTATTCAAACAAGCTTAGACCAATCATTGTAAGGCATAGCCTTTAAAAGCTCTTTGACCATGTTATTTGTTTCCATTCAAGTTTCAAGCTAGGTTTCAAATTGCCTAGTAAACGCCCCTCGAAAAGCCTTGTATCATTTTACATGCCCTTGCATAGCAATTCTTTCCAATGACGAAGAAATTTTTCTATTGTCATCTTCCACCAATATTCCTTTTAGTTAATTTTTTAGTTTCTTTAAGTCCACTAAGTTTGCATATTCATCCATAACAAAGTCAAAATTGTAGGAAATCACATACGGCCTATCATCCTTAGCATCACCAGCATTCTCACTAGGTTTTTAGTCAACCTAGCCTTGAGTTTAGATGGTGTGGTCATCATGAGAACAAGAGCAAAGACAACACAAGTAGCTTGAAAGCCATATTTTTTTTAAATGTCTTTAAATGAATACAATGCTAAAGAAAATAATAGAGTTTGTAGTCTTAACGCGACATAATAACATAAAGATGATGCCATTGTTTAACAAAGGGACCTTCTTTGTCGACCACAAAGCAATAAGTCAAAAGATTGTTTTTAGCCTATTTGAAATCTCCACTTCATTCACGAGGCATCCAACACTAATTGGCATTATTTTGTCCGCACAAGTTGTGCGATAAGATTTATGAGAGTAAGAAGGGCACATTGACAAACATTCATGCAAGTACCACCACGGCCCCATCCCTAACAATTAAAAGGTCAAGTTGTTTATGAAGCAAGTCATTATGAATGTTAAGCATGATGGTGCACTTTCCCTATATGCTACAATTAGTCAAATAGTCAACCTTATTTTCCAATTTTTAAAAATGATAAGTATATTCATTTGGGTATTAATATTAAATTTATTGTCAACACATAAAGAACGACCATAAACTAGAGGTTCCACTATATGGGAATAAGGGAGATTTAACACACTAACGAAATCGAAATAAACTAATACTAGATCATCCCACTTCATTTTTTTCTTTTAAGCCTAAAAACAAAAACAAAGTTATACGAAAATTCTAATATTTGAATTCTAAAATATGCACAAATCTAAGTCTTAGTAACACAAATAAATATCAACCATTAGTTAGAGAGGGCCAACAAGGAATAAGGCATAAACTATAGCATGCCCAGATTGTATCAAATATCTTTGTATTCTTTATTGCTTAGTTGAAATTTGGCTTTTATTTTGACACCTTTGTAGTCTATCATCTTCTAACACCTCTTCATATTTCAATATATTAATATCCTTCTATTTATTAAAAAAACTCGTATCACATGTTTAGATGGATTAATATAAAAAATGAAATTAAAATAAACTAATAAATGGTTTTTCTTAGAATTTCCAATATCTTATTGTTTAACACTTTCAATATAAATATTATATTAATGCTTAGCACAAACCTAGAAAAGAATGTAAGATATGGACTTGCATAAGAAAAACTAATAGGTTGTTTTCATCCGATTCAAACTTAAATTTTATATTTTAATCCAACATTATAATATTGGTGTCCATAAACATGAACATCTCAAATACAATGGATCAAAATTATGTCCTATACTTCAAATTTAGAAGGCTCAAATGCATCTCTATTGATTAAGGAAATGCTTTTTTCTATGTATTTTTACCATAGAAGATGCTATGGTATAACTATGTAACAAATAAATTCTACGTCTTATAACATGTTGGCAAATTAGTCAATCCAAATGTATTATCAATAAAAAATCTAATATTAAAAGTTATTTTTAAATTGGCTCGTTTAATTTTGAGAAGGCCAAAAAAAATCCATTGAGAAAAAGGTGGGGGAACAAATAGATTCCCCTTGGTTTAATCATGAATAGTTTCCTCAATGAAAATGACCTTCTATAATGGAATGTGATTCCTTAAGCAACTGTTGGGCCTCCTCTCTCCTCCTGCAATGCAAAAGCCATTAAAAATCAGACTCATATTATCTAGTCTGTCTCAAACTTTTTACATTCCAGGTCTTCATGGCAACACACTAATCAAACATGAGGGGTTTAAAACAATTAAGAGGGTATTAATAAAGACAACAAGATCAAGAAATGTATTTAGAAACCATGGAGACAACCATTCGTTAACAAGAGCACAAAGATATAAACGCTAGAGCAAGATTCAATTATTTTACGAGTTTACAAAAAATCCATGGCAATATATGTAAATAATAATAATAATTCTAGAATACAAAGGTCAAACCCTCCCAAACTCTATGCACGTTTGTTCATTTAATATCAACAAAGATAAAAGGCATCTATTGTAGGAATGCAAGCATTTCATATTTCGACTGTGGGGCTTCTTGATGTGGTCGTCGAGCTTTGGGGACCACCTCATGGGCCCAGTGCCAATGTTTCCTAATGCTAGCACCATCTAGCACTAGCATTAGGTATTGGAATTGAAACTAACACTTAGGTCAATAGACTTATTGCTAACTAGACAAACATTGATATTGGAACCGACAATTCTCATGTTTCCACCCAAATCAATCACTCCTTAAAAAGCGATGCACTTCCACTGCTCCAACAAAGAAGACCAAGTGTGAAAACAAAATCTCGACTTGTCCTTTGATAAGCCTAAGCCATTTCCCTTCGTAAGTGATTTGACTCACTTTCAAAACTTTATCAATGACTATAGAAACAATTTCTAATGTGTTTGATCTTCATATCCACAATCTAATCCACTTTTGTAGGTACATTACAATCACAGTTCATCTCCCCTAGTTGGAGTTACTATATTGGAGTAGAGGTTTAGTCTATGGAAAATATGAACTCCTAAGGCATTAGAAAATAAGATGCCAACTGAAAGGAGTTGGAAGATTAAGCTCTGAAGTGTTACATCCCGCCTACTTGAAGATGGCACATGGTCCATAACAAAGAGGTATGATCGTTCTCTGAAGAGCATCTGAGCCATCCATTTTGCAAGTGTCCAATTGTGGCCATGGGGTTCCCTGTATTTGGTGCTAATCTTTGTGAGGTTATCATGAACTCTATTTTGTTTCCACTCAATAAAATCAGTTGTTTTATCAACAGCTTTCTGATCCAAAAAAGATTATGTTGTGAGCAGCATAGGCTAAGCTATGTCAACAAGAACAAGATTTTGAAACCTAAAACAACCCTTAAAGGAGGTTTCCTGTAGATTTAGATATGTTGCAAGTTGTGGAAGTTTTGATGTATCTTACTGCATTTCTTGTAAAGATGCAGTGAATAAATTCTTTATCACTGCCAATATTTATCTTACAACAAAATGTTGAGCTACTTTACTGTATGTGCACCGTGATTCCATTTCTAGCATGCTTCACTTGTTACACTAGGTATCCAAGGTGGTAAACTGGATCCTTTGGCAAGTAGAAGTCGAGGACTGGCATGCCAGCTTTCAACGTGATGTCTCAGTAAACTCTAAATCTAACACAGCTTTGATCATGCCGAAGTCTTGTGTCCACAATTGTCAAGAACATCTTCATCAACAACGCATCCAAAGTATTAAATCTGCTCCATGACAAAGGAAAAAAAAACACTTTTCCAAATTATAACGGTGCAAGGTTTAGAGAATCTCTTGAACATGGTGCAAAAGTTCCCAGATCTGAAGTATCAACTAGCAGTTTCCTCAAAGGTGCAATGTTATGCTGGAAGAAGCGATATCCACACACTGCAAACTAAAACATTAGAAAATATAAGTATGTAATACAGCAGTCAAGGTACGGCTGACAAAAAGCAAGCCAAGTACATACATTGCTCACTTGGAACGGATTCGAAATTAGTAGGCTCTACATTGAGATGTTAACTCAAATCAACAAAAGTTCTAAAAGACATAGCTGTGCCCACGAGTCTTTGAGTGGTTGGAGCATTACGTGTAATGGGTGGTCCCATAGACCGTATGGTCTTGTGGACATAATTAAAACCATTTCATTTTATTGGTAAGGTGTAGCCTATAGGTAACAACAACAGCAACATGTTAAGATTAAATGCATTTTGTACAGGCTGGGAAATGGCAAATGGCTCTCAGTAGTCAGAAATGTTTGTCCAACTCTTCTAAAGCTAGGAGTTCCTCCCAAGGATTCAGAGAACACAACTCAAGATCTGTTCATAATTTGCTCCTTGTTCGGCATGGAGCTGTTGTGCGGCGTTTTTGCTTTCTCAGTGTTTCTGAGGAATACTCCAAATTCAGAGACGTGGCCCGAATAGTTGCACTGGATCTTCTTCCCTCCAGTGGGCTTAAGAAATTTGCATACGCAGGGCTGGATGAAAGGCAGATTGCAGTGAAGAAACAGGAAGGCCTTCAACACAGAGCAGCAACATGTGAAGCACAGTGAATGAGGACTGTAACCGACAAAAATAAATAAATAATAAACTCAGAAAATAGACAACTGTGGATTTTTTCACCAGGTGTAAACCATCCCTATAATGTAAGTATGAAGGATTGAGGTGTTCGAGGTGGGAATGTCTGACAACGAAACGCCTCCAGCATAAATATCCTAGGTTAACATCAACATCTTTATCAACAATGCATCTGAAGTATCAAATCTGATAGGATAACATGATAATCTTTATTAATGATGCATAAGAAGAGTATCAAATCTGCTCCACAGATTTTTATTTTTTTTTAAAACTTCTCCAAATCAGCATACAACTTATGTTGGCGCAAGGCTTAGAGAACCTGATGAACATGGTTCATATGTTCTTCCCATATATTCTTGAAAATCAAAGTCGTACAAATAAGCAATAAAAGAATCCATGGACGAGTGAAAAATATCATTCATCGTCCTCATGAAAGTTGTGAATGCATTGGTCAAGCCAAATGACATGACTAATCATTCAAATAATTTCAGTTTTCCTTGAAAACAGATTTAACTTTTCTATACATCACAGGGTCGATGGATACTTCATGATAGCCTGATTTGAGAGCTATCTTGGTGAAATACCTAGTACCTAAGAGTTGGTCCCAATGCATTTTCAATTCTAGGAAATAAGATATCTATCCTTCTAATTGATTTTATTCGTGCCTTTGTAGTCAATCCAAAGTCACTATGGACCATCCTTTGGCAGTAACACAATATGGCAACCAAAAGGGAAACCGCTAGTCCTAATATGTCGTTTCTATATCAACTCTTGTATCCAATGCTTACTCTGATCTTGTCCATCAGAGAGTAGTGATACAGAGTGTTAGGCAAAGGTGTTCCTACAATGAGGCTTATGGAATGCTTCTCCTGGAAGTGAGGTAGAACGCTGTTTGGAAACCTGAAAATGTCATGGTACTTTGCCAAAATTTTGGGTCCATCTACTTGTGTTGACTGAGCCCTTATGCATGTCGTTGCAGAGGCAGACTTCTTTTCTCCTCCTGGTCTCATCTCCAAGAGAGTGAATGTCCTGCTTTGGCTGATCAATTTATGAGATTGTTTTGCACTAGTCAAGAAAACTTTGGTAGCAGGAATTAACTCTACAATCCTATAACAAAGAAAATAATTTTATGCCAACACGATCCACTCTGGTTATTATTTTGAACTCAAACAAACATATCCCTGCATATAATTTCACTCCTACTAGTTATAAACGGAAAATTAGAATTAATGTAATTTCATATCCATGTCATACCTTCGAATATCTTCAATAACTTGCTTTCGCCGTTGTATTTGTAACTGCAAAATGTGAATCAAAGTGGCTCTTGCCTGAACCGAACCAGTGTACTTTAGATTACTAAAAAAATGAAGACGTGCATCCATTTGCAAAGCATACAAGCCACACATGTTATTTTTCAACATGTACTCCAAAACTTGTATGCAGGATAGTTAAAAAAATCCTTTACCATATTTTGTCAGTAACAACATACTAGAATTCACCCTGGCTAGCAAATAGATTCAAAATTAAAAAAAGCACAATATAAGTTACCTGATGGGGGCGCAAAGAGTTTAGAAGATGATACATATTCTTAAATATTAAACCTATGTCCTCCACTCTACGTGCATATTGAGATGGCCTCTCAACTAGTACATCAGCAAGCTCCAAAACTTGAAACAACAATTCCCTATTTAGTGCCTTCAATTCTTTTTTAAAATCTGCACAACAAAATCAAAACAATGTCGCATTCAGCATTATTCAATATCCAGTTTATTCAAAGTAGCAAGTGTAATTTCAAATAACAACTAGGCTACAGGACCAGAAAGCTAATTCAGTTATAAAATTATGGTGTTAGTAAAAACAAATGTCAAAGCATGCCAGAAATTGTTAACTTCAAAATTAAGGCAGTAGCTGATTCTATTTATGAACAGCCCAAAAACTATTTTTAGCATAATATTCTTGTTTTTTTTTTAAATCACCATCCTCCTATCTATTTCTTATACGGCAAAATAAAGGTAGTAATTGATTCTATTTGTGATCAGCCAAAAACTGTTTTTAGCACAATATGTTTTTTAAAATAATCATCATCCTCTATATTCCTTTCATAGCACTTTCCATGAATAAGAAACAAAAATCAACCTCCCGATAATGGGAAAGGTAGCATGTTGAATAAATATGAATAGGTTTGTTGATCAGCCCCCAAGCTAAATATGGTCAAGCTTAATTTTGATGGATCCTCCTCCTGCAATCCTGGCCCTGTAAGACCTAGGGAATCCTTAGATGCTTGCAGGTAAGTTGTATCTCAATCTTCTCTCTCAGCTTGGGGGTGGAGACAAACAACAACGCGGATGGAATTGCATAAATAGAAGGGCCAAAACTTGTGTGCTCACTGAGCATTAATAATCAAACGATTACGGAGATTCTCTGGTTGTTATTGGTGCAATATCTAACGACTCATGCCGGAATTGGTTTCTCAGTGCTACCCTGGACGAAGGTCGGACCTTGGCCACAAAGTTCACTTATATATCCTAGTCACACATCTATCACAAAGCCTTGAATCCACTTTCGATGATCTAAACCCAAGTGCGAGTTTGCCCTGCCACCAATGCAGGGGACTTTCAACTCAGGAGGATACAATGTGAGGGCCAGGAGCAATTGCTCCTCATTTCAGAGCTGGAATGCGTGGGCAGACATGTCCATCCAACTCATGGGAATAGACGGGTCTCATCTCATGAAGTGGGGACCACGGGAGGGGGGCTCTGCAAGTGCTGGTGGTGTTCGTATCAGCGATGCTTGAGGTGGTGGGGTCAGTGGCGCTATTGTTCTTGGTGCTAGTGTGAGAGATGGCAAGGCACAAGGTGTCACAGATGCTGGTGGCATAAGCAGTGGTGGAGCACATGGCAGCACTTTTTCTAGAATCTAGACCCTTTAGTACCCTGTTCGAGCTGTGATTTATCCTCATGGTTGGTCATCCTAAACCCATTATTGCCTTTGTCTGCCTATTGATGTTATCAGTTGATAATCTATGTTCGTTTTTGTAGCCATACTAATATGTAGTTTGTAAGGAAGTTGCTTTATTCACAAACTCGCAGTCTTTTAGTCGTGTTGGATGCATGGATTTTTTTTATCCCATAGCTTGGTCTTCTATAAAAAGTTCAGAAGCTAGTTTTGTATTGCACCCATTTTTGCTATATGGGCTCTGTAAGTTTTGATCTATTGGGATATGAACATTGTGCCTATGTAATTATGTTTTATGTTTTAATGCAAGAGTGAGGGACCCACCTAACCCTCATTTGACTAGGAAAAAAGCAAAAAAAACAAAAAACCATATCTAGTCTCACAAACTTCTCCCAAGTAGAAATAAAACACTCTAAAAGCATATGCAAGCAATGAGAGATATATTTCCACCACACATGCACACATCAGTGTTATCAACATTAAGAAACAAATCTATGGAAACAATAAACAACATAGTGACATAGTGAGCTCATAATGGTCCAGGTTTTATACTAACTATTGATGGAAGCCATCAATGGGTTATATGCCAACGAGTTTTTGTATCTAATTAATCAAAGAAATAATACAATACACTCAACAAGTCTTTGAGGGAAAATAAAAATAGTAAGGGTTTCACTCGATGTTGCATTCAACAACTAAAGAAACGAACTTTTGATAGCTGCAGCAAAATTCCATCCAACAACCAACTTCAACCCCTCTGATTCTTAGGGTTCAAAATCCTCCTGCTCAGCAAAATGGTGGATAACAGCTTCTCCAAGATCCTTGTAGTTATAAAATTAATCTACTAGACCATGAGAGTAATAATGGCTTAGAAACATAGTAAGAGTTAGAAGCTCGGGGCGAGAAACACAGAACCTAAAGTACAAAATGTTACAGCTTCTACTTGGTCTAGAACGCAGACAAGGAATAATGTATGGAAAAAAGGGTCAGAAATACTTCTTTTGTTGAAATGCATGTCATGGACCTTCCGCTGCTAACAATTCTTCAAACTATGAATCCTCCTTTTACAAGGATGAGCTAACTACTGATTTCCATCAAACCAGCTACTGCCAAATTCTAGAATGTTTCTAAAAAGATACACAAATCAAACCTCAATGGATCAATTTAGACACCTTTGTAAATTGATATAATGATTAAGCCATCGACCTATTAGCAATATCAATACTTTAAAACAATCATGCTCTTAGATAAAAACATAACTTAGTTCTCAATCCCTATCAATTTAAAGGATAACATATGCATAAGGAACTCCCAATTATGTCCTTGTTATCAGTTTCAAAATGAAAAGAACAAAAAAAATCTTGATACAAAGAACAAGTGTGTTATTTTGCCTCCTTTAAAAAGTATGGAGGGTAGAGCTTATTATGCATGGATACATAAAATTATTTTAAATAAATAGCGCAAGCAAAATGCCATACCAATGTTGGGCCCCTTAGGATATAATTGACGAACACCTTGCTCCTCCAAGCTTGGAAGATTATCATCAGTCTGGCCATCAAATAATTTATCCAATAAAGTCCCACAGAAGCATCTATGAGTCATGCAAACAAAATACATATAATCTATCTATTTGACTTTCCAAACTAGAGCAGGTAAAAATACATCAATTGCCATCAATGTTCATGGGAAGGAAACACAAATATTGGAAATCCCAGATCCAAAATGTCAACCCATAGACCCATAACAAGCTTAAATAGAGAGAGAGAATCAATCTGGCCATGGAAAGCAAAGATTATTGCTGGTATATAAAAGCGAAACTTACAGCGTAAGTAGCTCCATATAACACATAAGAACCCTTAACTGGTGGAGGCGGTGCAGGTGCTGAAGCTGGATTATCTAAGTAGTCCTTGTACAGCCTATAAAAAGGAGGTGGAGGGGGGTATGTTGAAGCAGCCATGTTATCTGTTGACGAAAAGTCAACATTATAGATCAAGAAAAAAATGAAAACAAATAAATCAGCAGTGCATGAAAGACTAGAAATGATTAAGTTTTATTTATTACAAAACTAAATAGATTATGAAAACCAAATAGGTGGTGCATAGGCTACAAAGCATGTCACACAAAACTATTGATATGTGCACAAATCTTTGTAAATAATATCATCCATCTGAACTTTATCTTTATGCCTTATCACTGTGTGACATGTGTGCATATTTGATGCATGTGTAAATGCATAAATAAGTATAAATAAGTATACTTACTTTATCATGCTTGTGCATGTGTTAATGTTATGACCCTACGTATGTTTGTGTTGTGAAAGGGCAAAATAGGATTTATTGTTGTGTTAGAAGGAAAAGGATAGTTTATACAATAATCACACTGTCCTAGTTATAGATGGATGAAAATGCCATTACAATTAAAGATATTTTGCAATGAGGTTAGGCATGAGACAGAGAGAACAGACTGTGCCTACAGGTCCATCGCACTGACAAACTATTGATGGGAAGCTACAACATTTTTTTTTTTATATGAGGGAAATTGACAAGCAAGTCCACCCATGAAGCCTCTTTATTGGAGGTCACGGGTTCGAACGGGCCTGCCACTATAACCTGTTCGCTACTGAAAGGCCCCCACTCCCACACCGCATTTAAATTGAGGGGATTCAAACCAGCACTCAACGGAACCACATTCCTATATCTCAACCAATCGAGCCCCACTCTAGGGGTGGGAAGCTACAATATTACTGCCAAAGCTGCTGATTATATTAAGCCCACTAAGGAGGGAGATTAATGCGGGATGACTGTACCTTGACATGTAGATCGAAATTGCCTACAAGATGGATAGCTGAAGACTATGAACTATTGGAAAGGGTGCGTAGGAGAGTAAAGGTTCAGCCAAGTAAGGACTTGACCATTATTAGGAGAAATAAATTAATGCAAAACTACATGTTACAATATAAAGTAAATATTGTAACCCACTAATTCTAGAACAATAAATGCTCATCTCCTAAAGTGGGGCTTCTTTTTTAATTGTTAATAATGGAACTCAAAGCATGACCCAAGCCTAAACCCTAATCCCTGTTCAAATTTTGAGTATGCTTTCCAATCTCAACAGCTTCCCTCAACAAACGCTTGTAATAATGACTCTCCACCATGAAAACCTTGGAATCCTTGATGCGGATAGAGTGCTTAGTTTTCCCCAAGGGCTCTGCTAATGCAGATTTCTCCTTCTCAAGGCAGATATCAGTAGCATGTTCCTTTATTCTATTCTGGATGGACCTACCCATTTATCACTAGATTGTTCTTTAAGCCTTAGATCTTTAATCTCAATTGTTTTTTAAATGTACAACAGACCTACAATTCCCATTCAAAGTCCTATCTGCATTGCCTACTTAAAAGGATTGTTTTAACAATATTTTATCATCCATATTCTCGATTGAGAAGTTTTGCACACAGCTGTCCCAAAAGCCTTGTTTACTCAACAATAGAGATGTGAAGCAAAGGTCAAAGGGGGATTTGTATTATAACAAAAGCCAACAAGTATATATAAAAATAAGAAGTGAACTAAGGTGACGAATACCATACTAAAGCTATAAACTTGTTCCATATGTGTGATTAATGGTCCCATAATCCGCTCCATTATAGATGGTTTTAAGGTGAGGAGTATAATCCTCTCACTATGATCATTATTTGGTAGATAGACACACTAAGGGTGAGGACTTGGTTCAATGGTATATAGAGTAGGGCATCTAACCATTCAAAATTGTGGTGTGAATGGAATTCCATAATGTAGGGCATCCATCTACCTCACCTACTTATAAAGATTGTTTTACCAATATTCCATCAACCATATTCTTGATTAATTTTTGCACCAGGTTTCTCAACAACATAAATGTGAAGCAAAGGCCAAAGGGGGATTTGTAATATAACAAAGAAAGTGTGTATATATAAAAATAATAAATGAACTAAGATGATGAATAATCATACCAAGGACATAAACTTGTTCCATATGTATAGGTAATGGTCGTGCAATCCACTTCATTAGAGATGGTTTTAAGGTGTGTGATTTAATCCTTTCACTCGACTCATTATTTGGCTGTTAAACACAACAGGGATGAGGACTTTGTTCAATGGTATATGGACTTGGGCATCTAACTGTTCAAATTTGTGGTGTGAATACTCATTTTTAAAACAATGCAGGATACTCATTTTTAGTCTATAAAAGATAAAACACTTAAAAGTATATTGTATTCATTCATATATTGTATTCATTCATTCAGTACTTCAAAGAAAAAATTTACATTCAAATCTAGAATAAATCATCTAGATTGTCCTCAAAATCATGAATGCCACTCCCACTATTTTTCACTTTATCATTCACCGACTATAAATCATCTAGTTTGCAGGGGCTCTTGCAGGGGCTCACCGGTCACTATAAAGTATATTGTTTATATATAGTACGGACATTTCCAAATCATGGGTTTTTGAAAATCCATGTTTCAGAAATGGAAAAAACAATGTAGCACCAAAGGAATAATTTGCTTAGTTGAGGCTACTTCTCCTGAAAGGACAGACTTATGGAAGTTGGGATGGAAGACTATGGAGGATTTAAATCCAGATGAAGTTGAAGCACAGGAGTGGAGAACATATAATCAGGCCTTGGAAAGAGCTTTTGTCAGACTTAGAGAAGAGCAAGATCAGTTGGTATGGTCCAAGAAACCTGCCAGTGATCAATACACATCTAAGAAAGGATACAAGGCAAGCTTTGAAGATAACACCTTAGCGGTTCAGTGGTGGTGTAAAAAGATTTGAAGGGTCAAAATGCCCCTGCAAACCAAGTTCTTCACTTGGCTAGCTCTTGACAAAAGAACACTAACCTAGGATGTATTGCAGAGAGGGTCCTGGCAAGAACCTGGTCAGTGTTGACTCTGTAGAATGGATGGTGAGAACATTGACCATTTGTTGGTACACTGCGCTTACTAAAAGGAGATCCGGTCTTCCATTTTATTGTTGACTGGTGGCAAAGGCACTTGGCAGCAGCCCACCTTCTTGGGCAGTCTTCAGTCTTGGTTTGAGGAACAGTCTCTTATTCCGTATAGATGCTTAACTTTTCTTGCAACTTGGGGCCTTTGGTTAGCAAGGAATGCTAGCCATTTTGAAAATAAGGTGATTCCTCATTTTCAAGTACAAGTTCAAATCACTTCTGTTTATGAGTTTATAAAGAAGCCTCCTTAGGACAAGAAGAATAGACAGGTTGAAAATTTGGTTATTGACAAGTCACATCCTTCGGGATTTTTCGATGGAGCTTGTCAAGGGCAACAGAGGATCTGTGGAGCAGGTGGAACTCTACATTTAAATAAATGTCATAAGCTATCTTTCAAAGCAGGAATTGGAGTAGGAACCAACAACATAGCTGAGTGGAAAGCTTTAGCATTATTGCCTAAGCTAGCTACTGATCATGGTGTCACTCTCTTACATGTCATGGGAGACTCCAAGCTAGTGGTAGACTGAGCAGATGGTCAGGTGGCAACGAGCAACTTGGTGCTCAGGCTGTTTTATGAGCAGGTCAAGTTATAAGAAGCTTACTTTGATTTGATTTCTTCATCTCATGTCTATAGAGAGCACAATCATGAAGCTGATTTGTCGTCCAAGCAGGATTTAGCAGTGGCAACAATCTGTTGGGAGGTTGTGGAGACAATGACTGGTTCAATTCATTCCTATTGCTTGATCTCTTTTTTATCTGCTCCTTTTTCTTTATGCTTTTGTTTTAGGCTATTTTTGTTTGTAAACTTTTTCAGACTGTTCACCCAGTTGTTTTGAAACGTTTTTATAGTTCTGTATCTTTTTGGCTCTATGCCTGGTATGCTGTATTGCTTTGATTGGCTTCTTTTAGTTAACTGATCAGCCTCTTCTTTGGCTGTTAACAGTATTGTACTAATGGGTTTCTATGCCACTTTTGAATGTAACTTTATTCAACTTGAATGAAGGTGAAAAAATAAATAAATACAATATCTGGAAAGACCTGAAGACATGTACCATTTTCCGTTTCTGTCTAAACTTTAAAACTATTATTAAGAGAAGACATGCAACGAGTTCACACTTCGTTTCATATCTTCTCCAGATGATGGGATCAGGGTCTAAACCTATCAATTATCAAGAGAAGATATAAATTGAGCTCGAACTTTTGTTGATATTTTCTCCTTTAATAAAATGAGGGTCTAAGGTTTAGCAATAAACTTTTGAATACTACATTTATTTTATTTATACAACTTAAACTTCTGAGTACTACATTTCTTTTATTTATATAGGTATTTCTAAAAATTATATTTATTATCATAGTATCTAAAGGGTTGCAGTCCAATTGGTACCAATGATGGTAAAGTGCAATGTCAAACCATCTAACAAGGTACAATTTGTATGAGATACAAAAAGAAATGAAGCAAGGTTCAATACCTGGATGAATTTGATGGAATAGATACCCCTTAATCCTTGGCACTTAGCCAAAGACTACAGTCAATCAAAAAAATTATATGGATTATTATATAACGAACTGTTAAAGCTTCCTCTTTTCTGTCCATAGCATACAGAAATTGGGTTGACTTACCAGTTTCCAAACACTTAACAAAAATTCTTCCCTTTTCAACCAAGGAGACTGATCCACAAACTTTCACGAAGCAAAGAAGGCAAGATCCTGGTATTCCTTTGTCTTCTTTTCTGAAGCACAAAAGAAGAAAAGAAAAAAAAGGATCTTTCTTTCTCCTGTTCAATGCTCTGGCAATGCAAAATCAACACTTGAGACTCTGCAAAACCAAATAAATGTAACAGGTTTTTTTTTAATGGTGGTCTACTTACGATGGAATACGCCCATTAATGGTGGAATGAGTGTAGCAGCGATGGCGGCAGCGATGAAGGCAGCACAGATGGAGGAGCATAAAACACGTGCTTGTTTTATTGCAGGGACATGGGTTGTGGAGTAAGCAATTTTGGACCCTGGAAATGAGCTGCTGGATAACGCAGTCTCTGTAACGAATTTAAATGGAAGTCCACCCCAGGTCTAGAAATTGACGGTCTGTACTTGTTTTAAATGTTTAATTACAGCGAACAAATCCAACAAGCTGTAAATGTTTACAGCCTAAAAAAATAGAAATCCTTAAATTTTTAGTATCCTTATAAATATGAAATAAAACCAGGGCCCTAAACATTTGTATAATATCAAAAACATTACTCCAACAAGTGCCCTAATGCGGCTAAGAGAAATATTTAGAGTTCATTAGTGTTAAGACTTCGATTACAGTCACGGAGATTTATAGATCCCATGGGCCCACAAGGATATTTAAAGTGACTGCATGGAGTGCTGTCATTTTATTTAAATGCGACTAAATGTGAAAAACGTTGTGAAGGCATAGGTCATGGAGAAAGATGACAGTGATGATAACAATAATAGCAAAGAAATGGAGTCTTTTGATTCAGATATGTGCAGGGAGAGCACAAAACAACAAGTTGAAGTTTCCTACAGCTAGGGAATTGAATTCACCAACAACAAAGGAGAATTGTGCTCCAACGACTAATACTCTCATAGCAAAATCATATGGCCATCAAATTTACACATCGTTTCAACAATATAACATTAAAGAACAATTTAAGGATGAAAAATATATTTTTTTTGCTTCCATAAATACTGAATTTAGCTACAATGCTATTTTCGATACACTGTTTATTATGTATGGCATGTATAAGATAAATTCATATAAATATAAGATAAATTGCTCATGCTACCTGATTAAAGAAAAAATAACTCAATATATAATATGTCAACTGCACATAGTGCAATTCTTAGGTATTAGAATGTGGAGAATTTTTTTAACAGAAACCAAATAAACACAAACCTTGAGCAAAATTAGCTAATGACATGTAACATGAAGATGAAGAACTTTGTAATCTAAAGAATATTGAAAAGGTCATTTGATTTAATCAACTCAGTTTGTTCATGTGTAGGTGGACATTGTGGGAAAATAAACCACAAATAACTGAACCCTGGTTACAAAATCATAACCGTTAATCCAATATTATAATATACTATACATAATAATAATTAATATTACCGATGAGATGGGGGTGTGTTGGTAAAGCAACTTGGTTGTCACATGCACCACCCAAGTTCAAATCTCGGAAGTATTGGAGGCCGGTTGTAGCCGATCGTTGGTTTTAGGCCGGTTGTAGTCATTTCAATGGTATTCACCGGTTGTGGTGGTATTGTTGGTTCAATGGTATTCGCCAGTTATGGTGGTATTGAGTGGTATTATTGGTATTCGCCGGTTGTGGCGCTATTCTGTGGTATTCTTGGTATTCGCTGGTTGTGGTTGTATTGCTGGTATTGCCCGGTTGTGGTCGTTGAATTGTAACCAATTGTTGCTCCGATCAAAAGCTTCGTATCTATCTAAAAAAATAATTAATATTTATATTATATATTTACAATTAATAATTAATTTAGTATGAAAAATATTAACATATGAGAGAATAAATGTTATAATATATATAGTAATACTAATATAATATTTGTATGATATGTTAAGCTAAATCAGTTCATACCTCTGAGAATAATAGTAAATATTATCTTATGGCAGCAACCATGATCAAAGCGATGGCAAAGGTTCGGGAGCAACGGCGGCAGCAGCAGCAGCAGCAATAGGAGAGGCATCCTCCCCAAGGAAAAGGCAAATACAAGTTGAACAAATCGGGACCCAACAAAAAGGAGATTTGGCTGGAGATTTAGGATGCCTACAGAGAAGATTTGGGCGAGGACTAGCTGGTATGTGAAAAAGAAACCCTTAGGGTTCCTATTGAGGATTGGGTCTCTCCAAGGAATGGTGCTGAAATGGGACTTTCACCTAGGCAATCCAAAGGGAAGCACCCTTCTAGGGAGTTCCCTACAGTCCAAGACTCGCCACCTCCAACTCTTGGTAAGGATGAGGAGTTCAATGTGCGGTACGTATCCTTTGTGAACTCGGACTTTCTGGAGAATGTCCAGGGTCTGAAGAATAGAGGATTGATAGGGAAGTTTGTGAGGCGATGGTCGGCATTGGGAGAAGTAGAAGATTGGATAAAGGACAATTGGGGGCAGGATTGCTCCATTCGTTTTCTTCCCAAGGGATTTTCCTTAGTCATTTTTCCCTATGAATAGGCGAAGAGGGAGATTCTCAAAGGGGGGGGCTAACTTCTTAAGGGCGTAGGACTCTGGCTTCAAAACTAGCCCCAACTTTAAACCTTTCACAAAAATGGAAGATTTCCTATTTGGGTTAGGTTGTATAGGTTACCAATGGAAAACTAGAGTGAAAACTGTCTTAGGCAAATCGATGCGATTCTAAGAGATATCATCAAAACAGACCCAAAATCTCTTGAAGGGGTTTTGGCTTCTTATGCCCAAATTTGTGTCATGTTGAACCTGGATGAGGTGATGCCAAAAATTGTCCGTACACAGACTCAAGAAGGAATCTAGGACCAAAGAATTAATGTGGAAAAAGTCCCTTTTAGATGCTATAAGTGCAGTGAAATCGGGCACTTTTGTCGTGAATGCCCAAGAGTCCTTGGTGGCAAGCCTAAAGAGGAAGTCGTGAGAGCCTCGACAACTCCTCAGTCGGAACCCCTACCGCAGGGGTCTAAATAGCCCTCCCTTCTAGAGGCGGTGGTTGAATGTATTCTTGAAAAGCCAAGGATCAATTTTGAAGTGACTAAGCTGCTCAAAAGCCGACTGGAAGGTGTAGAGATACTCTCGCCAAACTCCACGCTAAAGGAGTGTAACTTCAACTCAATGGAAGCCAAGAAACTTTCATCCATTATCACTTTGGATAGTGGACTAAAAGCATGTATGGAAGACTTGGAGGATCTTGATAGGACTAGCCCCATTCCGAGGGATTCAAGGAAGGTGAGCGACCTTCAATTGTCTCCCCTTCCGAAAGATTTCGAGGAAGAGGAGTTGCTTTCAACTAAGCCCCTCTCTCTCTCTCAAATTGAATGTAAAATCTCTCAGCCAATCTATGGAACGTTGAGTAAATGAGGTCACAAAACAAACAAGGCGCAGATGAATGCGGAAGTTATTGCAGGAAAACAAAAAGCCATCACAGCATTTGCACATTTGGGATGGCGGGGAGCGAAAGGCCGTATTGAGCATCAATGAAGCTCATCTCTTCGAATGTTAGGGGCCTTGAAGACCCTAACAAAAGGCGTCTGGTCAAGCCCCAGCTACAAGAATCTGTCTTTGATGTTTTTCTCCTTCAAGAAATGAAGCTCAACAAGGTTGAGGGTGAATCCTTATTAGGGCAAAGTTGGAATAGTTGGAAGGGGGTCTTTGCTGACTCTTTTGGGGCATTGGGAGGATTGGCAATTATCTAGTCGCCTGCCAAGGCAAGAGTTGAAACTATCAACTCTGGAGCTGGATGGCAACTATGTAAGGTTTTGATCTTTGCTTCTGACATTTCTTTTTATTTAATGTGTATGGACCGAACTTTGTTGTTAGTAAAGCTCAAGTTTGGAATGAGATTCACCAACTGGCCCTGTTGCCAGATCAGCGCTATGTTTTGGGCAAAGACTTCAATGCTATACTTTCTAGCGATGACAAATGGGGGGTGGTTAAATCTGAATCTAAATCTCAGGACTTCCTCCAGTTCGTTGACTCCTCTAGCCTGGCGGACATTGTTACAAAATCTGGGTGGTTCTCTTGGACCAATAGACGATTAGGCTTCAGCAACATTGTTGAGCAGCCGGATCACTTTATGATTTCCCCAACTTGTCTGAAGATGGACTAGGCTTTCGAATGCCGCATTCTCCCAGTTTCGGGATCAAACCATGCTTTGATTGAACTCAAAATTGAAGATGGCAGTCACCCCAAATGTCCCTTCAAATTTGAGTTAGTGTGGCTTCGGGATCCCTCCCCTTTCGATCTGGTCAAGAAATGGTGGTCGGAAGCCAAGGTTGGGAAAGGCACGAAGTCCTACCTCTTTATCAAAAAACTCCAGCACATGAAGGCTTGCCTCAAAACATGGAATCGAGTATGTTTCAAAAATATCTTCAAAGAAATACCAAGAGTAAAGGCAAACCTTGAAGCCCTCAACCAGGTTGTTTTGGATGTTGGTATGGATGCAAACCTATATGTTAATAAAAATGAGCTTCTGGCTGATTTGGCTGAATTGTATGCTAGGGAAGAAATCTTTTGGAAATGGAAGTCTTGTAAGACCTGGCTTAAGGATGGGGACATCAACACAATTTTTCAATGACTCCACTCGTGTGCAGAGAAATGTCAACCGCATCTCCTCTATTAAGGCAAGAGATTAGATATCCTTTGAGCAACAATCTGAGATCTAGGATGAAGCAGTTGTTTGTATTAGAGATCTCCTTGTTAACATTGAAGAGGTGGACTTGCAAGTGCAATCTCGTAATCTTAGATACATCCCAAGGTGGTCTCAAAACCGCAGAATAGATTGTTGATGGCTCCCTTTTTGTTGGAAGAGATAAGACAAGTGGTTTTCTCCATGGACAAAGATAAAGCTCCAAGTCCAGATGGCTTCCCAGCCGCCTTCTTCCAAACCTTTCGGGATATTGTTGACGATAAGATTGTGGCCCTTGCGAAAGAATCCCGTCTGAAACAAAAAATAGGGCCAGATATTAGTTACACCTTTGTAAGGTCCTTTTTTGGGCTGAAACCAAACAAAAAGGGTAAACCGTCAATCCCAAAAATAACCTCAAACACTTAGCTAAAAACTAAATAAGCCAAATCTGATTTTTATTGTAATTTTTGCCCCAAATCTGGAAATCACTATTCTCCTTTGGGAGACTAGGGTTTAGTGAGAAGTAACAATGCAAAACACTTCCAAAAATTACGAAATTAATTCTGTAGATACACAAAAATATTCCACACACAATGATGCAATCAGATCTGGAAAATAATGCTTCCTCAATTTTATTTATAAATCTGAAATGCTGCAGAAATTGGAATATTACAAAAATAATAACTCCCAAAATATAACGAGTTTTACATCAAGCAATAGCTCTCAAAAGAGCTAAAAATATAAGCTATCAAATGCACCCAAAAGCAGAATTTTACCACCAAGGGAAGACCTCCAAACTGAAGCTCCAAGCTCTCAACTAGGTCACCCAAGTTGACATCCTAGGACATGCAGAAATTTGTCTTCACTTTGGTCTTCAAGCAAACAAACCAACAAATCAGCACATTTGCAATTTCTAAAATGAAATTCCCTCTTTAAGATCTCCTTGGAACTCCAAGTGCCTTCATCCAAGATTGGTAGCCGCGCTCCAAAACCTGAAAATAGAAATGTTTGACAAAAGATACTCCACAATGAGCTCATGGCATGTTCTTATAACTCTCCCAAGGTGGGCAAACCACTATAGGACCCTTTTAGACAAAGAGAAACTATTTTTTTAGCCCACAAGGGTTTCCCCAAGTGTGGCATCCAAGTATGGGCCATTTCCCATGCCATGCCCAAAAGTCATTAATGATTTTTACTTGAGGGTCAAGTCCTCATGAAAAGTGTCCCTCTCTTATATCATCTAATTTTCACATCATAATATAGTAATTAAAATTACTTGAGAATCAATTAAATAATAACTTACAAATAATAAAGAATATTGCTTTTTAATTTCAAATGATGAAAATCACTTTCTAGCAACATCTTAATTATCATAAATATTCCCCTTGATACATCTCTTAGCCCACAAAAAATAAAATAGGCTAAAGATCTTCAAAAAGGTTGATCAAAAGTCAACCCCCTAGAAAAGTGGACCTTACAACTTTAATTCTCTCATTCCCAAAGACAAGGCGCAAGCTTCCTTCAATGATTTCAGACCTATCTCGCTTTGCAACACAATTTACAAAATTATTTCTAAGGCTATTTCCTTTAGAATGGAAAGTTTTATCAGTGATATGATTTCAAATGATAGGGTTATAATCAACCATAAAATTATCCACTCTCTAGTGGTTGGCCACAAGAAGGGGATGATTCTTAAACTGGACATTAGTAAAGCTTATGATAGAGTCAATTGGAGATTTTTATTGAAGACCCTAGAAGCCTTTGGCTTCGCTAGGGAATGGTGTAATTGAATTTTTAGTTGCATCTCAAGCTCAAGATTCTTAGTTCTAATTAATGGGGAACCAATAAATTTCTTTGAGGCTTCCCAGGGCCTGCGACAAGGGGATCCCCTTTCCCCCTTCCTCTTTATCCTAATGGTTGAGGCCTTAGGAAGAGCTCTTTTGGGAGCTACTAGAGATGGGGAGATAGGGGGATTAAAGGCCACGGCCGGCATGGCAAGTTTCACCCATCAACATTTTGCAGATGACATTGTTATGTTTGGAACCCCGACGTTGGTTGAAGCAAAGACTCTCAGGCAAATTCTGGTGGATTATGAGAAGGCGTCAAGTCAACACCTTAACTCAGCCAAATCTGAAATCTTCTTCTTCAACACCCCCTAAATGCGGGTGGCCATCACTAATATGTTGAATTTCAGAACTGGTAAGCTCCCAACTACATACCTTGGGGTCCCCCTATCTGTCGAAGTCGGAAGAGCTTCTCTGTGAGAGAACTTGCCCAATGCTTTTCGCTCTAAACTCTTGAAATGGAAAGGTAAGTAGCTCTCATTGCCTGGCCGGATCACACTTTTAATATCAAATTTAAGTGCGTTATCGATATACATTATGTTGGTTCTACAACCGCCATCAAAAATATTTAAGGAGCTGAATAGAATCGTGAAAAACTTCCTCTAGCAAGGCTCACAGGAGTCTAGGAAAACTCCTCTAATGAAATGGGATAAGGTATGTTTTCCCCAGGTGGGAGGAGGTGTTGGTATCAAAAGACTGGATGTTCAAAATCTTGCTTTGGGAGCAAAATTGGTTTGGAGTATGTTTACCCAAACTAATGCAACTTGGAATGAGCTCCTCCCAAAAAAATACTTTGGGGATTTTTCTCCTTTAAACATTCTGAAGGTGGGAAATCCTCCCAAGGGTTCACAAGTGGAACTTTATTCTTAATTGTCGCTTCATCATTAAGGATCACATCTCATGGGTGATCAATGATGGAAACCTCACAGATTTCTAGGCGGATTCCTAGAATGGACATAAGCCATTGAGGGAGACAAGATTTGGGTGAGGCTAAGGAAACTTTGAGGCATTTGTGGGGTGACAAGGTGAGGAATTACCTTGAGCCCAATGAGGAGGCGGGACTAGTCCTTTGGAAGTGGAAGAATTTTGATAATGTGCCAATTCAAGATCATCAGTAGTTGTAGTTGACGAACATTCTAGTAAGAGAAAGATCTTCATTAGCTCAAAAAATGATCAGGGCCATCGAGTGGGGGCAAAAATTGGTTGGTACACAGTCAACCTGGGCTACAAAATGGAAAATCGCTAAGCAGGGTGATTCAACCTTTGGCTAGACTAAAGCCCTTTGTTGGAACAAAGTTAACCTCCCTAAAGTTGGGGATTTTGTGTGGCTAGCTATTCAAGGGCATATTCTTACCCATGATCATCTATGAAGGATGGGTTTTGTCGACCCTTCCAAGTGTGTGATGTGCCACGAGGAAGAGGAAGATGCAAACCATATTCTCTTTAATTGCATTTTTGCTAGACAAGCTTGGCCTTGGTTTTACACTAAGCTGGCTTGGTAGTGGACCAATCCGAAAACCTTGAAGCAGGCATTTATATCCTGGCCTAAGGGCTCAGGGAAAGACACTTTCTCCTGCTTATGGAAAACATGTCCATCTACCTTGATACGGACTATTTGGAAAGAGCATAATCTATGAATTTTTGAAGATCGATCTTGCTCTTTCGAGGAGGTAATCAGGAAGGTCGAACTAGCTATGTCAGAGGTGGGCTCCCCTCGTGCTCGACAATATAGGGGATTTCTTTCGGCCTAGGATTACCAAATTATCTCCTCCTGGCAGTGGTTAAAAATTCCTCCTGTTAATGGATCAAATTTGCAGTCAAAGGCTAATAAACGTGCAGGAAGGATGGATTAGAAGCTACCTCCTCCGAGAATGTTCAAACTCAACTTCAATGGCACTACTAGAGGAAACCCGAGTGCATCTGGAGCAGGTGTGTAATTTGGCATTGCTTAGGTTCGCTCATTAGAGCAACTTCAAAAAAGTTGATGGATGGAACCAACAATGAAGTTGAGGCTCGAGCCTTGGTTCTAAGACTTCAATTGTTGTGCCAATGTGGGATTGATCGGATCATCATCGAGGGGGACTCCATGGTTATTATTCAAGCCCTACGAAATGGGAAAGTAGGATCTTGGAACCTCAAAAATATTATGAGCCAGGCATGGGAATGCCTGGCATCTTTGTAGCGCCAAGCTGGGTTTTTTTGGCTTTTGTCCCACAAAATTTAGTAAGTGCTAAAAGGTGGCCAAGACATCATGGAACATATACTCCAAATGGCTCTTAGTGAGCCTTCCCTGTGTGTCACGATAAAGAGCGAATTGCCCTGAGGGTCACGTGTTGGACGCCAAGTTGAAACAGATTTTCTTCATTCAGGTGGGGAATGTTTTACACGTCGTTAAGGAAGTTGTGGGTTTCATATTCTTGGAGACGAAGTGCAGGGGCAAGGTTAATTCCCTGGTGGCGTAGGCTTTTGTTGGTAATTTCCTTCAAGCCTCCATGGATAAAGAATTCACTGTAGTGGTGTCATCGTCGCTGGTCTGAGAGTGCTTTCATGTTGGGCCTGGAGGCAGTTGTGGAGGATTTCTCTCTAGAGGACAAAGGCCTCCGAGCTTTTCATGGGTTGGCAAACACTGACGTAGTTCCACTCATGGCTTTTTGGGATTTGGATGATAGATATGATAACCTTTTGGTTCATTTGGAGTTCCTGCAATCTAGGCTTCAGAACCCGGGTCCTTCTAGAAGTCGCATGCCACTACTAGATTTGGGAGCCCTTTGTTCCCCACCAACATCAATCATGGCTGCTCTCCAGGGATAGATTTCTCAGGGTTTGGCATGGGTGGTTAAATTTCTCGCAAGGCTCTTCGAGGCACACTCTCCCCCAGCAAGTTCCAGTCCGTGTGGGTGCTAGGCCCATCACTACACACGCAGCCTTGGCATACATGCAAGCTCGATTGGACAACATGAGAGTGGCTCCTGGTGTGAGTGGGTTGTTGAGTGAGTCGGGTTAGAAAGGCTAAGAGGAGGAAATTCATCGTGCCATTCTAACGTGGATGGGGTGGATATTGTAGCAGGTCGTGTCATTGGTTTGGGAAGCTTTGTGTTATTTGAAATCCCTTTCGAGGGCAATGGCTGTGAGCGTGGCGGTGGGTGGCAGCGGTTGGCCACGCCTCCTAAGTTGGTAATGGTGGTGACGTTGGGGTTGTATTTGCAAGTGGTTTTTTGTTGTCTCTTTTTTGGTCATTGGGGTCTTGTGTCAGGGGCTATTGGTCCCTGGTCTGGGGGTGTCTTTGTCTGGTTTGGTGTCAGGGGTTGTTGGTCCTTAGTTTGGGGTTGCTTCTTAGGTCTTTGAGAGTCTTTTGGCTTTCCACATCTTCGGGCGGGTTTTCTAATACTTTTTTTCGTTGAATAAAACAGGTGAGGGACCCTCCAACCCTCATTATCTAGCCAAAAAGAAATATTTGCATATGTTATACATAACATATTATATCAGAGTATATAATATTATGTATAATTGTAATATATTACATATTATATTTTTTTAATATATATTATATAATATTTATTACACTATATATTATAATTTTATTTATACTACTATTTACTAAATTACATTTGTGTATAGTTTAATATAATACTATACATATAGAATATTATTATATATAGATTATATTAATATATGTTATATTTTATATTAAAAATTTTAAAAAAATCAAATGAAACTTTGATCGAGGGAGGCAGGGCATGATTAAAATTTAAGCACTTAGACATTAATGAAAGTGCATTATTATGAGGAGGAGCAAATATTATAACAAGGGGAAGTTGACAGTTGGAAGGAAGACAAGTTGAAGGCGGTTGATAACACACAGCGCAACGGTGACTAGGTGGTAGTCATTCATTTCACTGTTGTGTGTTGTTTAATTCTTCTTTTTCCATTTCTTTGTGTTCTATGTTATGTGCATTTCTATGTACACACACATTAATAGAAAGTTCTGTCTAAAATATATATCTATTGTAAAGGAGCGACTTTTAGCGGCCTTTCGGTTGATTTCAGTAACTTTTGAAGCTCTCTTTAGAACAATTGCTTCAAAAAAAATTCTAAGCTCAAAACGTCACTCTATGGTCATATTTAGCGGTGTTTAGGGTTCTTTTCAATTCAAGGATGTCAAAATTTATGTGCAGGTATTTTTGGTTGGCCTAGATAAGTTCGTTCAGGGTGGCCCTTTTTTTCATTTTTATTTTTATTTTTATTTTTTTAGGTTTTTGGCACAAAAAAAAACTAGAAACTATAAATATGATATTAACATTTTATTAATGTTTTTTATTGTATTTATCAGTTTTGCATATTTATAAAACTATGCTCACATATATGTATATGTATATGTTCCGGATCGGATTTTTCCAAACTTTTTCAAGAATTCCAGACTTCAAATTTTTTTGCCCTCCCGAACAAATCCGGATTTCCAAACTTGGTAACCATGATGTAAAGTCTACAAACTGAGTTAATTCTTTGATTTCATCCCCAAAATCGAGCTTACTATCAATAACTCTAGTTAAAAAAATTAATGAGAAAAAATAATATATTTTTTTGTAGAACTGGGGAAATTTGGATTAATTACATTGATTATTTAGAAATGGAGGTGATATAAGTCTTACATATGCAAATCTTTCAATATAAATGTGCATTTACGAAGTTCAGTTGGGCGTGTAGTCTTCAAGCTATATTAATGTTTTGATTTCGTCATAGTAATCAAGCTTAATAAGAGAAAATTCCTTTGCTAGCCTTGTCGAAGAAGAAATCAAAAATTTCTTTGTAAAATTGATAAAAACTTTGATGCTTTAAAGAGATTATTCGTGAATAGAGGATGCATAAGTCTTAGGTTTGTAAATCTTTTGCTATAAATGTGCATGCAGAAAGTTCAGCACTAATTTCTCTGTTCAAATCCTGCTTCAGACTTAGCTAGAGAGGATATATGTATTAAATATGCAAATCCTTTACTATAAATGCACCTCAAGGAAGTTCATCTTTAATTTCTCGATTCACATCATCTTCACATGTAACTATGTTTTTCTATAGGTGGACATCTGTTTAAATGAACGCAAGTTTCTTTATCTATAGAAATCACCTCCAACTTTCAAGCGAGTAAAATTGCAGTAAAATTGAACTCAATATGAAATGTTTTTTTAACAGAATCTACCACAAAGGCTGGAATCTGTAATCACTTAGAAGAAAAGAGCTTTTATCCTGTAATGTTTTAGTAGCAATAATTTACTATTATCCATGTGGTCATGTGTAATTTCTATAAGGTTAGAATATTTAACCCACAAAGCTAGAGTCGTGCGTGATTTCTAGAAGGTTAAAATATTTAACCCGCAAAGCTCCAAAGTTACCTCGAAGATCCTATTTGGAGACTAGGGTTTTACTCCAAAGCATGGCCCTTCAATGCAAACACAACTATTTGTTTATAAAGCAAGCTTTATGTGCTAGACTTTTGTCGGTTGTTTCCCAAATCCTTTCCAATATAGATTTGTAAAATAAAAGACTTTATAGCCTAAAAATTTTAGGCAATTTCTTCTTTTTTGTTCGCAGACAAATTTTGAAATAAAGATAAGGGATGGGCTCCAAAAGTGGGCAACATGGCGACGTGCTAATAATGTGTAGGTAAAACTAGTTAGGTTTAAGCAAGAAACACGCCCTGAGTCCACGCCAACTATATATGCCTTTTTACTCCCTGTTTAGGACAAGCATAGCTTTGGTTTTGGCAGCAATTTCAGTTTAGCAGCTCTAGATTGGCACTAAGTTTTGCTTCTTTTTCCAAAGTTGGCTCATTTATGAGCCCCACTGCATATATTTCACACGCACATGTCTTTCACGCCTCAGGAGCTTTTTCACCATAGGGCCGGCCACTGGCCATTTCTTGGCAGTCTCCCTGAATTTTACGGGCAGACAACAAACCGCTCAATTAGCTCTAAAGTTAGTGATAACCCCACTTAAACTAGAGTAGTCTCCGCCAAATCAAGCAGAGCAGACAGGGAAGTTACAAACACAGATGTACTTCTTACCAATATGCTTCTAATGCCCTGCATTTTTGGAGCTTCAATCAATCCTTGCGTGTTGTGGAAGAAGAAGAAGCAGCATTTTTTTCCCCCTGAACTCACAGAAAACATTTGCTTGCTATTGGCTTCAATTTGGATTACTTACTGATATGTGTTTAAAAAAAAGCCTTAAATCATGCTGCAAGCCCTTGAATTATGTTATAGATGAACTGCTGTCAGATTTGTGTGTTTTTTTTTGTTAGATGAAAGCGCAAAATCTACATTTTAATTCAGCCAAATAAAACAGCAAGCAATGTTTTAGGATGCTTTTGACAACCAAATAGTTGCCTTGGAAATTGTGAGAGTTCCTATGCAAGGGTTACAGCAACGAAAGAAACTTGTTGACGCGCAAAGCCTAGAAAGGCGAAAAAAATAAATGTAGATGTGTCAAGAGAAAAATGACTTCTAGCGATTTGAACCTGCCGTGAACCAAAATAGTGGAAACCCAAAAAAAATACAGTTAGGGTTTGTAAATACGCCGTAGAGTTAGAACCCAACCCTGGTTTAAAATTTGAATTTAGATAATCATTACCGTACAGGTGAAAACATTTAGGGTAAATATGGAAACTTAAATTCAAGGTAAGCGTCTCTTCCTGGTGAATGAAAAAGACATGATTTTTGCCATTGCTTTTGCCTTTTGCCCCTTCATTCCAGAATAGAGAAAAATTAATGCAGATAAAATGAAGGGGGAGAATTTACAAAGCTTGTGGGAAGTGAAAGGAAAATGAAAGTAGGTTGGTTTGTTTTATTTCCGCACCTTGCAATGTTTCAGTCTGTAGAATTTCCCCCTTGCAGCCGCTAGATTCTCTTACAACTTCCTCTCTAGGTGGATGCTGAAAAACATTGAAAAAAAGTCGTAACTTACAAAAAAGTAATTGTATTTGCGGACCAAAATATCAGAGCAATATATCAATCATATATAAATCCATAATCCCACCTCTACAATACGATTGTAGACATTCAAATGATGAGAATAACCAGCTCCGCCTAGTCACTCAAAAAATTACAATTTAAATTTCCAGCTAAGGCCAACCCAAAACACCTACTGTCTTCTTTCCGTGATTTTCCAGTGCAGGATGATGATGAAATATCAGTTTTAGTTTCGAAAGAATGCACTGAACCAAGTCCTATGAAACAAAGGACTCGCACGCAATTTGCTGAGTCCCGGGTCCAATTTGCTCAATGATTGCTCGATACCTAAATGAACAATGATAAATGTGTATAAACCAATATCAAATGATCAAAAAGGTGGAAAAGATGGAATAAAGGTCTCATGGGACAAATTTGGAAGGTAACAAAACACATTTTTCCGAAGTGTGCATTATGCTTCATACTTGTATGAACTGTCAATGTATTCTTTGAACAAAAATTTTATAATATCTTAAAATCATGTAATAAAGAACATAATTATACGAGAGGGTCGAGAGAAGGGTTAGATGCAATCAGAAGTCGACAAAACATGCCAATAAGGTCTAATTTGGACATGTTGTCACCAAATCTTGCACATTAGAAGAGGGTGTTCAAGCCTCTTCTAAATTTGGGCAATATGGGAACACTTCCATATATGTAGATATACCTATAATGGAAGTGAGCCTCTAGATTTAAGGGCTAGCTCCCTAAATGTATCTTAAAATACTCACACCTACTTAACTAACTGCTTATGGAGGAAAAGAGTTAGAAGTTGCATGAAATGAACATAATCTAAGGAGGTGATACACCAAAATGTATTCCATACAACCATCATACTTTCATGCACTAAGAAACAATGCACACAAACTAACTTTTAAGTCCTATGGATTCTAACATGAGTAATATGGAGATGAGATGCATGAGAGTTGTCCAAGGTAAGTGAACCATAGGCTAGTTGCAAGCACTAAGGCTCATTGTACACTTAAAAGATAGGGTCATACACTTGACAACACTTCATATGACATGTTAGAACATGAACTCTTACACAAATATGAAAGGATGAGGGAAGAAAGGATAGAGAATAATCACTTTGCATCACCATATATCACTTGCACACTTAGACAATTGTTCAAGAACTGAAAATCAGAATTACATTCATGTTCAAAGGCAAGTATGACATCATTCCAACAGGGCTTCACCATACATGGAGTGGAATTGCTTTACAATAGCTCAAGAGCTATATTTATAGAAAAGGGGAGTAAGAGAGAGGGATTTTGAAGCTAAGAAAAGGAATCAAATGAGCACAACTCCATTTGAATCGTTGCTACAACTACCTCTACAAAATATGCTCAAACCATTTAATTGATTCAAATCACCTTGAGTGGTTGCACAGTTACATATTCCCTCATTGACGCTCCTTAACGGTTACAATGGTAGGATTGGGTTGTTTCTAGTTGTGTTATAATGCTAAACCGCTCATAATTGATTTGTTGATGCATGCCAAAGTGGAGAGAAAGGTCCTTTTCATGTAGTTGGTCCTGGAGATGAGACCGTTAGGGTCCACATGTATCCCCTCATGGCATCCATCATAATACCAGCTCTTGTTCCAACTAGATCATGCTCGAATTGGTCTCCATGCTCATGGGTCTACTATAGATGGAAAACCAATCTCAGACTATTGGTTCTCTTGTTAGGTCCAAATAGACTGTGCATAGGTCCTTCTTCTAATTATAGTGAACATAGTTGCAGAAATGACCTTGCAAGCCATAAAAATATCAAACCAAATTTCTACACTAAGCTCCAATGGCAGTCCTTTATATTCCTTATACTTGACTGCATCACTTTGATTGTTCCATGGTGTTTGAACCAGCTTCAATGGCATTGGGATGACACTGTAAAACATTGTTGCCCTTGGTCAAAAATGGCTTCTTAACCTTTGTTAAAGATCTTGGGCTCACCTTTGTTTTGATTGGCCATTGAAATCTGACTCGACTCATTAATATATTGAATCATCTTGCTCCATCAATTTCGATATGTATGATCAAGCGTTAGCCATCAATCCTCAGCCAGTTGAACATGCTATTGACACTTGTCATGTACGCATTTGATTTTGAGATCTACTAACCCTTTTGACCTCTGCTCACCATTAGATCTGAATGCTTGATCAAACGCCAATTATTGATCTACTAGGACCCACTATTTGAAAGCCAATGACTAGTTCATGATCTTAAAATTGACATCCTCACTTCTGTCAAATGATGTTTGTGTGATCGTCATTAACATCCCATGGACCATCAAATTTATGATCATATGGATTTTTGTAGTGGCTTTAACTTTACGTTAGCATGAATGTCTTATGTTTTTTGACCAACTTTGAAGGCTTGGATCTTGAAGCGCAATAATCATAGAGGCATCAAATTTATAAGAGATGTTTTTATTAATAAAAGGGATGAACCCACTTGATCCACTAGTCCCAAGACAATTCTAAGTGAAGATATTAAATTCACAAGTTGGTATATTTGATCCTACGTGACGGTCTGGGGATGGTCTAGTTCATTTGGCTAAGTATGGGAAACTTAGCGAAATCTTACTGAGGAACCAACTTTGAATATGCATAACTTCTATCACACTTCAACACATGATTTAAAACTTACGCATAACAACTAAGAACCAAGTTGAATAAACCCATACGATCATTTTTTCTTGCAACTATCACACGTGTGAGATATGGCCTTGGCAAAATGCCTACTCAGAATTTCTGCCACTAGTCCCAAGATGTCTATATGAATACAATGAAGAACTAGGGGAATATCAAGAGCTTCTGATGTCATTCCAAACACTATTAACATCCCATAGGGTCTCTATAACACTCTCCATTGCTCATCCATTAGCAACCTGAATCATGCTCTAACTGCATTGATCACCATGGAGACCTGTCACTTGCATATATGACTCTAAGATGGTCCCTTGGACACCAAATGACACAAGGACCAAACTAGACTGTGACTAAACCATAATGGCATAGGAAATGATATCAACAAAGCTGCAACGTACTCTATGACATTATAAAAAGTCCCTATACAAGATTTTGATTATAAGGGGTTGACCTATTATGGCTTGTGTGGAAAAAATGGTCAACATTCTTGGTGATTTCTTAGGGGTGGTATGCTTGTTATGCCATGACCAGTTGCCTAATCCTATCTATTGGGATATGGAGTCATATGTACAGCAGGTTTGACACATAAACTACCTTAAACAACACACCAAACAATAGAAAACAACGAGAACAAAACACAAAGCAAGGAACTAAGCAAAACACACATGTGCTTAAGAGCACTTATTGAAACACAACACAACAAGAAGGGAAACACGCACCTAAACAAACTGAACTAAACACAAACCAACCTGAGATGAAAACTTCCTCCAAGATCAAGGGTTGAATGAGACATGTAGCCTTTTGATCCTTAACATTGATGCCTCCATCTTCTTTATGGTGTTTGCCAACTTTATTGGCATGATGTCCAAGGAGAACCAAGAAGCTCCAAATAGGTTAGCTAAGGAAATGAACTCTTCTTGCATCCAAGTAGCCTCAACTTTCTCATATGGTTCCTCAACTATGACCTTCAATAGTGGTTGAACAAGGCTTTCCTTTTTGGTTTCCATAGTATCCTTAATAAGATTGGGCTTCTCTTCAGCTGCAAGTTCTTCAAGCTCATGGAGGAGCTCTGAATAGTCCACCCAATCTTGTTCATTGTCTTATATGGAAAACTTTTCCTCCACCTTCTCATGTACTTGACCCTCAACTTGGTAGAGATCTTCAAGCTCTTGAAAGATCTTCATTTGTAGTTGTTAATCATCATTGATAGAACATACTTGATGTTTGGGAGCATCAAGCTTCTCTTCTTCATGTTCCCATATCTCTAAAGACAACTCAATACCAAGTGGGTCTTTTAACTATTCTTGAGGTGCAATAAATTTTGCTTTGCCCTCACTTTCCATGTCTACAATCTTTTGCACACTAGCATCATCAAATTGCTTATGATAGTAGATTTTTTATCAATAAAATGACCTTCATCTTTATGTTTAATGGAATACTCGTCGACATGATCATTAGTATCATTATAAGCCTTTTCATTGGATATAAATTCTCTTGGAGAAAGAAAAGACTTACCCAACCTGCCAAACTCTTTGCATATGGCATTGAGCTTTTGCCATAGTTCTTCTTCATTCACAACATGAAACTTTTCTTCATGCTTATTGAGACAATCATCAACATGCTTGTTAGAGGCATTATCCAAATCAAATGTAGACTTCTTGGGAGGAGTAACCTTAATGAACTGATCAAACTCATGGCATATGAATTTAGACTTTTGCCACAAGTCATCTTTATCCATCTCATGAGTGTCATCTTCAAGATTTGTTTCATCTATCTTGGTCTCATGAGACTCTCTTAGGACTACAACTTCTTGAGGGGTGACTTGACCTTCTTCTTTGATAGCACACTCCACTTCATGTTTGAGATGGTCATCCACAACTTCATGATTAGACATGGCGTCTTCTTCAAATGCCTCTCTTTAAGTCTTGGCCACATTCTTCATGGACAACTACAAAAGATTCTTCAAAATGTTCCTCTTCCATATCAAACTCTGCACCAGTAATTATGGTAGGATCTTCATTGTGCTTTTCTTCATCCAAGAAGGTAAATTTGCACTCATGGTCACCAAGGGGAATCCCTATGGTGATTTCTTCCTCGTAGTCATTCATGACATCTTCTTGGTCAGCCATGGCTTGGATGAACTCCTCTCCACTTGATTCTCTCAAGATGGGCTCATGTGAAGGAGCTAGAAAATGAGATGTAGTGGAAGGATGAGATGTGATGGAGGGATGAGGAATTGGAGATGGAGTGTGAGGGGTAGGAGAGGGATTGGGAGTGGATTCAAGAAAGAGGAATGCACTAGTAAGCTCATAGGGAAGTGATTTCTTGGGTTGGCTAGAAGAACAAGCATCTACATAAGCATGAGTTACATCTTGCTAATAGCTTTCTTGAAATTCTTCAACAATGACATGTTCATTTTTTAGATCTTTATCCTCCTACATACTTAGCCTATCTATTGAGCATTGAAGGCACTTCTTTGCCAAGTCCTTTTGCTCCTTGATCTCCCATTGAGTTCCTTCTAGTTCTTCAAATGTTTATAACTTCTGCATGTAATCTCAGGTAGTACTTCTCAACCATTCCATGAGAATATCAGGGATCACATCATACTCATCATCCCATTTCCTCATTATGTCTTCAAGATCTAGTAACTGTGGTATGGATGCCAACAAGGACTTGATATAAGATGGTAAAAGTGGAAAAGGAGGGTAATGATGGGGATCAAGACCAGCTTCATTTTGTTGTACTTTAAACTACAAGAATCTATATCTTTCCTTGTAATATCTTTGTGTACAATCCATGTAAACATCTGATTTCTCATGACAAGACTCATAGGAGTACTCTTGAGGTTCATATGTATCATGGTATGGTTCATAGGGCTCATATCAGGACTGGTAGGGAGGCATTTCTTGATAGGTATCTTGGTAGCCTTCCTCATAAGGCTATCTAATAACCTGGTGTCTATATGGGGGGAACAATGGAGGATTATAGGGATGTCATGTCTCATATGATTAATAGCCATTTTGATAGGACTATTAGAGAGTATATTGTGGTCCATAACAAGGCTGATAAGGAGATCCATGGTAGGGATATTCACCATAGCCATCCATGTCAACCTCATGTATCAAAGGAAATGTAAAGTGATCAAAACTTCAACTATAGATAACTAGATTTCTTACAACCATAAGTCATCATTCAGAGTTGCCATTGGTGTTATTTGCTTGCTTCTAAAAGTTGATAGATGAAAGACACACCAATAATCTTTCCACTCTCTTGGACTGTGGTCCTGACAGACGTGCTAGAACTATTGTCACCAAATCTTGCACCCTAGAAGAGGGTGTTCAAACCTCTTCTAAATTTGGGCAAGATGGGAACACTTTCAAGTATGTGGGTGTACCTATAATGGAAATGAGCCTCTAGATTTAAGTGCTAGCTCCCTAAATGTATCTTGAAATGCTCACACCTACTTAACTAATTGCTTATGGGGGGAAAGAGTTAGAGGTTGCATGAAATGAATGTAATCCAAGGGGGTGATACACCAAGATGTATTCCATATGACCATCATACTTTCCTGCACTAAGAAACAAGGCACACAAACTAACTTCCAAGTCCTATGGATTCCAACATGAGTATTTTAATATGGAGGTGAGATGCATGAGAGTTATCCAAGGTAAGTGAACCATAGGCTAGTTGTAGGCACTAAGGCTCATTGTACACTTAAAAGACAAGATTATACACTTGACAACACTTCATATGACCTGTTAGAATAGGAACTCTTGCACAAACATGAAAGGATAAGGGAAGAAAGGATAGAGAATAATCACTTTGCATCACCATACATCACTTGCACACTTAGATAAATGTTCAAGAACTAAAAATTAGAATTGCATTAACATTCAAAGACAAAGTATGACATCGTTCCAGTAGGGCTTCACCATACATGGAGTAAAACCGCTTTACAATAGCTCAAGAGCTATATTTATAGAAAAGGGGAGTAGGAGAGAGGGATTTTGGTTCTAAGAAAAGGAATCAAATGAGCACAACTCCATTTGAATCGACGCTACAACTACCTTTGTAAAATATGCTCATTCAAGCCATTTGATTGATCCAAGTGACCTTGATTGGTTCCATAATTACATATTCCCTTATTGATGCTCCCTGACAGTTATAATAGTAGGATCAGGTTATTTCAAGCTTTATCCTAATGTTAAACTGCTCATGACTGGTTTGTTGATGCATGCCAAAGTGGAGAGAAGGGCCCTTTTCATATAGTTGGTCCTGGAGATGAGACCATTTGGGTCCACATGTATGCCCTCGTGGCATCCATTGAAATGCCAACTCTTGTTCCAACTATATCATGCTTAAACTAGTCTCCATGCTCATGGGTTTACTATAGATGGAAAACCAATCTCAGACTATTGGTTTTCCTATTAGGTCCAAATAGACTGTGCATAGGTTCTTCTAATAGTGGTGAACATAGTTGCAAAAATGACCCTGCAAGTCATAAAAATATTGAACCATAGGTCCACACTAAGCTTCAATGGTGGTCCTTTATATTCCTTATACCTAACTACATCACTTTGATAGCTCCATGGCACTTGAACCAACTTCAATGGCATCAAAATGACCCTATAAAACCTTGTTGTCCTTTGTCAAAAATGGCTTCTCAACCTCCATTGAAGATCTTGGGCTCACCTTTGTTCTGATTGGCCATCAAAATCTGACTTGGTTCGTTGACATATTGACTCATCTCGCTCTATCAATTTTGATCTGCATGATCAAATGCTAGCCATCGATCCTCTACCAATTGAACATGTTGTTGACACTTTTCATGCACATATTTGCTTTTGAGATCTGTTGACCCCTTTAACCTCCACTCACCATTAGATCGGAATGCTCAATCAAATACCAACCATTGATTTGTTGGGACCCAATGTTTGAAAGCCAATGACTTGTTCATGATATTAAAATTGATGTCCTCACTTTCATCAAATGACATTCACGTAGTCGTCATTAATATCCCATAGACCATCAAAATTAGGCTCGTATGGATTTTTTAAATGGCTTTAACTTGACGTTAGCATAAATGTCTTATGATTTTTTACCAACTTTGAAGGCTTGGATCTTGAAGCGCAAGAATCATGGAGGCATCAAATTTACAATAGATGTTCTTCTTACTAAAAAGGATGAACCCACTTGATCCACTAGTCTTGAGAGCCTTCTAAGTGAAGTTATTAAATGTACAATTTGGCTAGTTCATTTGATCCTGCGTGATGGTCTGGTGATGGTCTAGTTCATTTGGTTAAGTATGGGAAACTTAGCAAAATTTGACTGAGGAGCCAACTTTGAACATGCATAACTTCTACGGTGCTTTAACAGATGTTTTAAAACTTAGCGTGTAGCAACTAGGGACCAAGTTGAATAAACCCATATGATCACTTTCTCTTTTAACTATTGCAAGCGTGAGATATGGCCTTGGAAAAGTGCCTAATCATAATTTTTGCCACTAGACCCAAGATGTCTAGATAAATACAATGAAAAACTAGGTGAATACTAGAAGCTTCCTAAGTCATTCTAAGCACTCTTAACATCCCATAGGGTCTCTATAACACTCTCCATTGCTCATCCATTAGTAACCTGATCCATGCTCTAACTGCATTTAATCACCATGGAGACCTGCCACTTGCATATATGACTCTAAGATGGTCCCTTAAAAACCAAATGACACAAGGACCAAGTTAGACTATGAATAAACTAGAATGGTATAGGAAATGACATAAAAAAAAATGGAACATACTCTATGACATTATGAAAAATCTCTATACAAGATTTTGACTATAGAGGGTTGACCCATTTTGGCCTGTGGGGAAAAAAAGGTCAATAGGACCATCGACTGAAATTCAAAATTATAACTTATTGGTGCATAAACTAACATCAAACAATAAAAAAAATAAAAAAACCATGATAAGGGTCACACAAGGTGAGGGGACAAAGGGCACAGAGGAACCCTATCGTATAATCATGCTTCAAACATGTATGGAACATAACATTACAAAAGGAAGGCAAAATGTGATCAAACTTGTAGTGGGGAAGATCACATTTGCAAGGTGTTGGGAGAAGGCATATGGACCAATGCAAGTTAGTAAATATGTCAATAATATTTAATTTAAATTAAGAATCAATAAGTATGAAAACATTTATAAACATTGAATTTAACAACTAATAAATGCCTATGGGCCTTTTTTAGGTTTCTACATTTTGTCCCTCTTTGATATGTGTTTGTGTGGGTATGAATTCATATCAAAGTAGAAGAAGACATGATTTGGATATAGATTTTTTTGACCGTGAAGCTCCAAAGTACACTCCAATGTATATTTAAGTCTCGTAAGAACATTAGTTTTTTTTTTTACACGCATGGATGATTTTCAATAATAATCTATTAAAATCTATAATCTTAAAAGCATATTCCTATTTGACTAAAGGTGTGTATAATGTCCATGTGAAACCAACTACCTTTGAATTTGTGTAAAACCCTTAATACACTTTTGAATACAAGTTTTTAGTAATATTTTAAGTAAAAGCTATATAAAAGATGGGTAAAATTCTAAGTAAATTTGAATACGATCCATGGTATAATCCTAAATAAGTTTGACGTAATATCGATGTTATGTGTTATAAAACCTTATTAGATATGGGTGTCCACATCTATATAAAATATGAATCATTAGTAATTAGAATTAGGCACCTTGTCAAACATGAAGCTCTAAATTCATCATGTTGTATAACACACATACCCCAATAACATTATATAAATATGATGAATGGGATATATGCCCTCCTTTTGAGATTTGAGATGAACATATGAAGCACACATCTCAAAATAAAGGGATTAAACACATCACATGTAATATATAACCATGCAAGCATGTATATTATGACTAATTTTTTTTGTGTGGGCTCAAGATATAAGCAATGTGAGAGAGTATAAGGTCTTGTTCCCAATGGATGCATGATGGGAATTGTGCCACTATAGGCCAATAGTAAGAACATTTTACATGATATGAATCATGGGATCATACAACACACTAGACAACCATAACATGATACAAGTCACATATGTGATAGAGCATGAACCAAACACTTTAGATACTAGAGTCACACTAAGCACATAAAAATCATAATGAAGTCACACCTAGTGCATAGAAGACACACAAGACAATGAAAACACATCAAACACATAGTAGGCACATAAAGTGGTGAAGAAACATTAAACACTTTAAATTAACATAAAGTAGTGAAGGCACATCAAACACTTAGTAGGCATATAAATCAATGAAGACATGTTAAATGCTTAGTATAAAGCACGATGCATGAAATTCAACTATATGACCAAACATGTGGTAGACTCTTGAAACATAGATATATAAAGTATATCAATTACTATGAAGGCACATTAAATAGGAAGTCAGCTAAAATGTATGTCAGGGACATGAAGGAACATATCAAAAAACATAAAACAAATCAAGCACATGATTTAGTTGAAGACATATTAGGCACATGAAAACAGATCAAGCGCATGAGAAAACCAAACATACGTGGACAAATCAAGAAAATAATATATGATATATAATACATATCATAGAGACATAACAAGATATCAAGTGAAATAATAGTATGATTTAAAAAATGAAAGAAACTTCAAGTGGGCCCTAGAGATGTTCCTAGGATTTCCCCTGAGTAAACATAGGATGTGCCCCCAACCTAATATAAATCCACAATCATGAACATGTACCCTAGTGAATAACAAGACTTGCATCTAACTCAATAATATCATTAGTAACATATATAATCAATGATGAAGTAAAGCCTTTATCTGTAGGAAGATAGTCATGAAAATGCAATGTGTATTCAAGCATGGTCATATTATAATAATCTTTTAAAACCATTTTATAAAATATAAGGAAGACATCATATCATAAAACAATATGCAAATATATCAATCATGAATAGTACTTATAACAATCCCTAAACAAGTAATGAAATTTATAACAAACCACGTATAAGGTCCTAAAATCAAAAGTGATACAATTAATTATAAACATAGAAAGGGTTTAGGTTTCCATTACTAGGGATTGCTTAGAAAAAGCTAACAAATAATGCCAAAAGATCCATGATAATTGTCATCACATATATAATATGAGGTGCTATGATCACCTGAAGTTGTACAGGTTGTTCAGATACCCATGAATTTATAAATATGAAATCATCTTATGATTAATCATTCTTATGACTTATGTATTAGATATCTTGATTAAATTTAGGAGCTTGTGATTTTTTGTAAGTCATAGGATGTTACAAGTGCACCTTTGTGGGTAAATTTACATAATTTTACTTTACTCACTGTTGTCTTATGTATAAAGCTTGGTATTTCCTTTGGTGTTTGTTTTGTACACAAAATCATTGTAAATTTATTCTTTTAGAAAACTAATATTGTATAATTGTAACCAATTTACCAATTTTTAAACAATGATATATAGTAGAAGGAATTTCTTTTATTTTGATGCATCCATGGTCTACCAAATAAAACATCATATGATCCATTATTGGGTGCTACATGAAATAGGCTTTCAATTGTCTTTGTACCCACTTTAATAAGCTAGATAATAACATCAAGGGGATCTATACCAACACCATCATATCCCATAATAATTGTGAAGGTGTATGTTAAATAATTAAGACCAATTCCAAGACCATGAATAATTTGTTCGGTGCATATGTTCAAACTTGAGCCATTATGAACCATAACGTAATCTCTTGCAATACTATCTATAAATGCTCATGGGAAAAAGGGTCCATATTATGAAATATTAAGTGGTATATCATCCTTATTAAACATAATATATTTTTTATTTACTTAAATAACTACTCCAATAAAGACATTAAGTAGATGCTTTCCATAGTCTATTGACACATTGTTATAATTTGGTTTGTCTACCATATAGATGTTATCATTTCATTAATTTTTGTTACTCATTGGATTTATTAATGAACTTTAATTTTTACTTTTTCTATCAATTGAATCTAATTATTATCAATTAGTTCTTAGATTTGATGTTTCAAAGTGTATTATGAACAAATAGATTTCAATCAAATTTTAACAAATGTATCCATAAACATATAACTAGGCCTAAACATATGTAAAACAATATTTCATACCTAATTAATTTTCGAAAACTAGAGATATAAAGTTTTCATAAAAGTATCTTGATTATTGGGAGATCTAGAGACATCCATTGGAATCTAAATATAGAAATCAAAGTTTTGTGGAAAGATAACAAGAACATTAAAAACTTGTCACAAACTAAGGACCTTGTCGAAACCATCAAGTTCTATTTGTAGATACCCAAACTGTAACGAGTATGATTTTGGGGAGTGTCAAGTAGGTGCAATATTTTTTTACAACTGCATTCATTAGATTTAAGGCTCTAAACATTGCTTGATTTTCTGAAACTTTGCATCAATCACTAAGAAATTACACTTCTTATCCAAACCTTGATTGGATGGCTAAACCTAAAAATGATAATGAAAAATGAAGTGTTTTAGGTATACTATATAAAATTAGAGTTTCCTTGATATTTTTAGGCTCCTCAATGATATACAATATTGAAAATAACACACCAATACATATAATAATTCTTTAACCAAGTAAACCAATGTAATGCAACGTGTCGCTACTATGAACTTCAATGCCATAGTAAATGCTACCTAAATGCTTGCTTTATTTCTCTATAATTCTTGTAAATTCTCAAGATATTTTTATGAAAATAAATGTAATATGCCTTTTCAGATAATCTCTAGATAGCTAAATGCATTGAGATACATATGTCTTGAATTTAAATTAAAACCTTGTTGAGTACAAATTGACATTTAAAAATAAAAAATTGAACAAGACAAGACCACAAGACATGGGTACCCTTGTTGGATCAACACCTCCTCATACCACAAAATAATACTTGGTAAGTTTTTAGGATGGACCATAGATGAGGAGAGATAAGAAGGGGGGACATGATGAAAATTTACCAAACATGCCAATACCAACTAATTTAGATGAATAACTGACAAATACACATGTACCCTAGAATAATACATAGGTACCCTAGAATAATACAGTTTTATAGCCAATAAACACCTATAAACCATTTTTAGGTGTCTACATAATGCCCTGCTTTGATGTGTGTGTGTGTGTGTGTGTAGACACATCAAATTAAAACATCCATGGTATGGATACAATATTTAATGCCCCTGAAGCTCCTAAAGCAAGTTATAACGAACCTTGTTAATCCTAAAACAACATTTAAACATGGATAAGTTCAAACAATAATATTCTAGTGAAATATATAAATAAAAACTAAAAATAGTACACCTAGCTTGACTAAAGATATAATGGTGCCCATGTGAGACCACATGCCTTAATTTTTTCGCTAAATCTTATATAAATTTATGAGTATAATTTTTAGTGACTAAAAATCAAGATAAAGCACTAGTTTTTGTACTACAAAAGACAATGTTAAGTAATATCATGAATATATCATGTGGTGGGAATATATGTCACATCTTGGGTACATCTAGGAATAAGTGAAGTATGGATGTCCCCTCTATAGAAGAGAAATTTTTGATGAATGTGTGGAGTCTAGGTAAATATAATGAGTGGAATGTTTACCCCCCTTTTAAGATTTGGGATGAACATATGAAACACATATATCAAAAGAAAGGAATCACACCCATCATGTGTAAGATAAGATATAAAACCAATGATGTTTAACATAGAAAGATGTCACTTACAAAGCATGTATCTTATAGATAGGTTTTCCCATGTGGGCATGTGATATAATCAATATAAACACATGATTAATGTGTCACACATAGGAAAAAAAGAAAGAAACATAGCATAAAGATCACATGTCCCATACAAATGCAAGATATAAACAGTTTAAGATCAATAATAGATGCCCCTTGTTGGCATAATATATAATAAATGTAGTACTAGTAGCTTGAGATATAGTAATGTAAAACACATGTACAAGTTTTTTTCCCAAATAGATGCATGACAAGAATCATGACATCATAGGCAAGTAATAAAAACATTGTGTGTGATATTATAAACACTTAATTTTTGTACAAGATCCTTTTCCATAGTGTTTTTCCCCTATTTTATTACACTTAATCCATGTACACACATTTGGATATTTTTGATATATCTTCCCCTTGTGTTGGGCTTGATATTGTCATCTCCTAACATAGATCTTCCTCATATATTGACTTTATGTTCACTTTTAGCCAATGACAATGTATACATTTGATGCAAAATGGTTGAAAACCAACAAATTGATTACTCATTTGCCTCCATACAACCTATTTTACTTTAATTTGTTTTGTAGCCCTGATTTGATAGAAACTTGAAATGTAATTTAGATATTAAGATATGTCATTCAATCATACATATGAATGTAAAACATTGAAATTGATTACAATGATTTGACAAGTGGCATATGCTAAATATATTAAGTACAACAAAGGGATGAATACTTAGCTTATATGTATGATTGTTTGATTGTGATTGTAAGCTAAAAATAGGCTAATGATTTTTTTGGTTCAAAAATTATTTCTTTATTTGTGTAGGGTCAGTTATGTCAATCTAGGTCAATATCATTGGTCAATATTGACTTGTGCTAGTCAATATTGGCCTCTAAAAAAAGAGGTATTGTGACCATACAACCACCTTTGTGTATCTTTATATGTTATGTATGTGTGATCCCAAATATTAATGATGCACGTAACTCTAAAAATCAATTTCCTTCACATTTAAACCTAGGTGTGTTTTCAAGGGCTAAAAACCTATAGGAAATTACAATGGGCTAACTAACCCTAATCACCTTAATTTGACTATTGATTTCTACCCATGTATCTGATACTCTGAGGAGGGAAATCAAGCCACACATAGTTCTCCTACCTAGTGTGATTGTGCTCCTTTGTTATATGTATGTGGTTAATGATTTGGATTTTATACTTGATAATGTTTACTTTAACTTGGATTCAGTGTTCTTTAAAATTGGCTTATGACTACTCCAAGTGATAGATTCACAATAGGGGAAGAATAGGGTTAATTTACTCAACATGCAATTATGTGTATATGTGTACTAGAAAAGTGTCCATTTCATTTTGAATGTGACCTTGATTTTTTAATATATGAGTCCAATTGGATATTTTTTGATGTCATTGACACACTAGGCAAATAGGTTGACCCTAATGAATGGTTTGATTTTAAAAAGTAACCATCACTAGAGAGGGTCAATTCTGACAAATCAAGTTAGTATCAACTAGTAATATTGACCAAAATTGATAGAATCGACCTATATACATGTGGATTTAACTAAGGGTCTAGAGATGTTTGTGTAGGGTATTTAGTGGGTTTTAAACATACAATGAGGTTACTTTAAGTGTGTAGTAGTTGAACAAGAGGGTTAACTCATGAGATATCATATGATGGTGAGAGAATTATGGATTAGGACCTTGTTTGTTTGTTACAATCATGTGTGGTAAATGTGTGTCAAGCTTGTCATTGTTAAGTAATTGATACCAGATTTTAGTATGCTTCTGGAGTTTCCCAAATATTGTTTTGATGTATTTTCCTATGCCCTAGTTGACCCACATAAATTATTTCCTTAATTTACGGGTTCGTTATGTCTAGAATGTTAGATGATGTAGTCTTTTAGGGCCGAACCATGTGTAGGTGTGCTTAAATGATTCCATATATATATAAAGGCACCCTTAATCATTTATCGTCTAACATTCACCTTTAATTATCTTAGAAATAACCTCTCTCAAGCCTTATCCAATTGAGCTTATCAAGACAACATCACCATTGCTATGAATCTTGCACATTGAGCCAACATTGGTTTTACATGTTCTTGAAGTCTTATACCACCACCAACTTAGACCAAAAAAGGGTTTGGGTGAATATTCATATAGTTGCATTATTCATATTTAGGGAAGAGAAGGTCCAAAGCCCTTGCTTGAGATTCCATTTCAATTCCTTTGAGGTTGTCTGATCCATAACCTATTTTTTTTAATTTTTAATTGTATAAGTATGAGAAGATAGGTCAAAAATCAAAGAAGAGGAAAAAGGAGAGATTTTGATCATCAAATCAAAAACATATGGGTGTAATTCAGATCAACATCAACCATCACACCTAATCCTAAACTTTTAGGTCATGATTCCAACCTACTAATCCTATCCCTAACAATCATGTTCTCGGTGATCCTATCTTTAATGTCTATTTTGTTGAAAGGCTCTAATTTTTTGGGTTTGGTATATCTTGTTGTCTATATCACTTTTCATAACTTCAACATCTTTACCAAGTGTATCATTAAGCCATAATTTAGGTTTTCCTATTTTTGACCTCTTAATCAAAGTTTCAAGAGTTTAATTATCTATTTTTAACATAATCAAATATGTATGCATGATTGTATTTATTATCTTTAAATTATATTTGTGTTGTGTGATTGTTTTAGATGATTGTGTTTAATTAATCTATTTATTGATAAAACAAATTAGTGAATACAGACTTTGCTTACACTCAACCTAGGGTTTTCACCCTCTTACTCGTTAGGGTTTGTTGTTTTCAATCCATTTTAGAATTTAATTTTAGGATTTTATTTTCCTTTATAATCCTTATGGTTTTTATTCATTTTGTCTATGGCCTTGCTTGCTTGTAATCATAGTTAGTATCAATGAAATGAAAGTAAATGCTTTATCTTTTTTAGATCCTAAATTGAAATTTGTGCATGTTTCAAATGATGAAAGGATTAAATAATGTATTATTCAATCTTTTAAAGCACATTTTCTTGAAAATACTAGTCTTATTCATAGAATTTTACATATGGTCAAGGATGCAAGCATAGATTCCCATAGGGCTTGTGATTTCACCCCTTCATCTTCTAAACACATAAGGAATAACATTCATTTAGCTACCATCAACAATAAAATTCAATATTTGAATGGATGCCTTAAGTATCTTAGTATGCCTTCCCTATATGTCTTAGCCCTAATACATACAATAGGTGCCTTAAAAAAAAAAGTACATGATCAATCTTTAGAATGCATTGCATATCATTCTTTTGTTGATTCTAATGTTATACATGGTAATCTCACAGTGTGTAAGATCCTCAACTCACCACTACCTCGTGATTTTATAATGCCTACATTTTCATTATTTGATGAGAGGGTGATCCTTATTTGCATCTTAAATACTTTGTTTCTTCTATTGGGAATTTAATACCAATGATAGAATCTTGATTAAAAAATTCCTTACAAGCCTTACAAGTCATGATTTAAAGTGGTTTCATCATATTCCTAGTGGTTCATTACATACATATCTTGAGTAGGAAGAGACCTTTTTAGTACATTACATCAATAATAAGGGACCACATGTTACATATAAGCATATTAAATCTCTTCACCAAGGAGAATATGAACCGTTAATGATTATATATTGTGATTTAAGTATTGAATGCATAATTTTATATATCAATAAATAGACTTAGAGAAGCAATAATTTTTTCGTAGAAGGCTCATCTTTCCTCTCAAAGAGAAATTGCTTTAGCATACATGGGAATATTTCAAATTTATTTGTTGTGAGGCTATGTCATTAAAAAAAGAGATTCCATATGCCTGAAAGCTTGATCATACTAATAACACTCCTATTTATGCACCTTCAATAAAGCCCACATGTATCAAAATAATACATCTTTATCATGGATAGAGAAAAGTGACACCAATCACTAGTTCTACATCCCCACTCAGTAAATCACAAAAAATTCACACAAGTTTAGGGAAAGTCAAAGTGAAATATTGAAGAATTTACTTGATAACAACATGATTGTTTTACCTTCCATCAAGTGTTAGGATTGGATTTACATATCATGAATATTTCATTCAAATTCTTTTGTGAATATTGTAGAATCAATGGTCATATTATAGATAGGTGTCGTGCTTTGAAAATTTAATCAAAATATATTATCGATAGTGGTGACCTTACATAAAATATCCATTAAAATTAAAAAAACACATTCTAATGTTGAAAAACCTACTCTTAATATTGTTCCCTCTTCTAAATAATATTTACCTAAAGAAGACATGCCTAAAAAAGAGGTGTCTACATGTAAACACTCATATTTGGTATCAAACACTTGAAAATTTTAGTTTTGATCAAACCTTAGTATACATGACTTGTGCACATGTAATTGACTCTTGTTCACTCTCTCTCAGTTGTTATTTTATATACGGGCCCAACCTTCCCAAATTATTGTTATTGATACATAATATTTCATTAGTTTCTACATGAATAACTTGTTATCTTACTCAGGCTATTTATTGATCTTAGATAATTGATTCCTACTTTATAGACACCTCTAGCCATAGTCATATGAATCTGGTTAATGGAACCATTTTCCTTGTCCAAACTTGTTTGCATGGCCTTTAACAATTATTTTATTAGATTCAAATCCTTCTTATGGGTTGATCTATACATTTCAAATATTAGCTAGGAGGGAAACTACCCAAAGAGTTAGCTACATAGGCATATCATGTATAGGCTTTTTCTTATATAACACTCATAAAGAGGACATATATTATCCATCTACACATTGATAGGAACTACCTAAAGCCTCCAAATCTAAAACCCCTCAAATAAGTACACCTTGAGCTAAGTCTGAATACCATTGAAAGTTATAAATAACAGGTCCTCAAGTGTTGAAAGCTATGCATAGGATTACACAACACATTAGTATTAAATTTATTGCATGCACTCAACTAGGTGGGAAAACTACACATGGTTTGATCCCTCTTTGGAGTATTGGATCATAAGAATTGCTTAACTACTCAATGAGGGGTGGTTGGGATCAACTCAACCCATATTATCTAATCCTTTTTTAGAGGTCAATCAAGTGTCAAATGTGAAAGCTATGGTTTTGAGTAAAAGATAAGGAAAACATAGTTATTCAAATATGAATACAAAAGAGTTATTTGCATATGTAAGTGCAATGATCCAAACTATCACAAATTTATGTAGGTCTATTGGAATAATTAAATAGAACATAAATGAATCTAGCTTCCAAAAGCATATAATCACTACCAAACTTATCCCAACCTGTTTCACAATCTATTTTATTATATGAGTCAACAAAAAGCCCCTATAAAGACTTTTTTATGATTGTAGACAATCATAGACCAAAATAAAACCTAAACTATCTAATTACCCTATATTTTAGGTCATATACATAAACATTAAATTAAAATAAATTAGCTACACTTTGTTGTTACAATTAGATTTGCTTAATTTAGAAAAAAATCATACAATCTGATTATATTCAATGTTTTGGCTTATTTAGACCACTATGAAAGTAGTTAAAACATATTAGTGAACCTTATCCTTGTTTTGAGCACATCAAACCATATGTCCCCTCAGGGTTTCATTCCACTCCCCTAGGGTTTTAGATTTATGTATATACAGCTCATTTTCAAATCTATTTTTTTATTTTCCCCCCATAAGTGTTTTTTCTCTCTCAGGGTTTCAATCCTTCAAACCCTATATTTTTTATGTTGAGTAAATAAAACCCTAGGCTTCTTTAGGGTTTCAAATTTTGATTTTAGATTTTTAATCTACCCATATAACATGGTAATTTATCCTTATATCTAAGACATTTTATGTTTTATATGCCATCTAAGAAGGTTAGCTCTCTTATCCCTCTAAGGTGAAGTGTCAGGTTAAGTGGTGTTGAAATTGAGCACAATCAGATTTTTTTAGATCAACCACATGTCTAAAATGGATAAAATATATGAGATGTAAATTCCTCATTATTTTATGGATGCAAATGTTAATAATGAACACATATATGTATAACATATTGTTAATGGTGATATGTTTGAACTTAAAATTATTTACCAAGATGTTAATGAATATAATAACAAATATCATGATAGAATACATCCCAATGACCTTGATGGTGTACACTTTTAACAATTTGTGACTCTTTCTCAATTTTGAGAATGAATCTATATGTAACCTCACAATCTAAACAAGCTCTTAAGAACAATTCTAGAAGATAAAAATGCAAAAAATGCTAAGGTTGTCGCATCTAAGGAACAACATGAGCTCTTCATTGATACTAATATATGTTTTAGAGGCAATGAATTTGCTATAGGTGTTCAAAATACTAATGTGACACTATTCATATGTCTACACTTATGGTTATTCATGTGATGCCCACCCATGGTGTGTGGGAAACAAAAGTTTTTCCTCATATTACTATGATTTTCCTTACAAAAAATACTTTCATACCTCCTATAGTTTCTACTCATGTAACACCATCCATTACTACATAATTTTATATGCCTAATGATCATATCCTTATGTAAATAATTGTTGATCTTCATAATTAGGTTTTATAATTGGAATAAGGTTCTTCTAGAGTGGGCTATGCCAATGATTCTCATTCATTACTACATAATTCATTGGTCTCTGATATCTCAACTTATACCTTACCTATAGGATTTGTGTCACCTAAGCTTACATTATATGATGGTAAGGGTGATCTATAAAAACACCTTTTAGCATTTCATGCATCGTGTTTGGATTATGCATCCAATGATAAGTCATTAACTAAGTTTTTGCTATAGAGTTTTAAGGACTAAACCTTACATTAGTTCTATGACCTCCCTTTACAATAGGTCCATCCTTCAATCCATTGGTTGATCAATTACCGATGCACTTTTAAATCAACATCAATGATAAGATGTCTATACTATGATTGTAAAACTTAAGGACTCAATGAGCCTATTATCAAATATATGCTCTATTACAAGACTATGCTAATTAAGATGACAAATACAATGGTTGAAAATTAGTTGAATGATATATTCAAGCATTTTTTCTTGCCCCGCTATATGAGTACATTATGTTCAAACACATTAAATATTTTGATGACTTATGCCATAAAGTCAAGGACCACAAAGTTAAGTTCCTTGTTATGAATAAGCTAAAATATGGGTTCAACTCTCCAACTACTTCTAACCAAGTTTCAAAACAAACCAAAATTTGAATCAAAAGTGAATGATACTAATCATGATGCAAAAACAACATTTAATACATTATCACAACCTACTAATCAACTTATCTTATCATCTCCTCAAAGGAGACAATTTTCACAGTTACTAAAACCACCTCATAAGATATTATAGAAGTTACATGAGTGCAATATTATATCTTTCCATCCAAAAAAAGAGGTTGATATGAGTAGCCCTCATTCTAATGGATTTGATAGTAATTCCTATTGCTATTATCACAGAATTTCAAGACATTAAACTAATAAATGCATCTTTTATGACATAATATACAACATATGATACATAATATTCTCGAGCTTAATATACCTATAAATGATTCAAGGACACAACCTAATGGGAATGTGAAGTTGAAAATACTTTTTTATTCCTTTCCTAATCATGTGGTGAAAGAAGATAGCACTAAGATAAAGGTGAATATGACTTACAATGCACATCCTCCTCCAACATATTACACTTTTAGGACTAAAGAGAAACACCCATTGGATAGTATTATTGGTACACTTAAAAGTATAAAAGTACACAAACCTACTGCCACATTTGACAATAATGAGAATGTCGATATGATTTTATATATGCACCATTTTTTTTGTGTGCCTACATCTATTTACAACACACACACACACACACACACACACACACACACACACACACACACACACACACACACACACACACACACACACACACAATGTCATGGTAGATAATGGTTCAAGTGGAAACATTTGCATTATGACACTCGTTACTAATCTTGGTTATACATAGAATGAATTAATGTATACAAAAAATATAGTTAAAAGATTAGATGGAAAGAAATAGAACCATTCTTATAGTATTGTGCTATCACTTAAGGTAGGCCCTACATCACTTCTACTTTATTATTAGTTTTACCTAATACATGGGCATTGAACATGTTGTTAGGATATCCTTAGATAGTACAACTCCATGCAATACAATATTCAATACACTATGTGTGAAGTATATACATAGTAGTAGAGTGGTTACACTTCCAGGTATACCATATGAGTATCTTATTTAGTGACAAACCTTCCACAAAAGACTACACCTAGCCAATTGCACACCCTGTAGAAGTTTATTATACATAGGTAGTTTTGATAAAAGGATTGATTTTTGTAGAAGATCGATACTTTAACATCCATAACATTAAAGGTATATTCTAGTTCAGTAGGCATTACCTTCTCAATCACATCCTAAGATAGTTATACAGGGTGATTTGTATGTTCTATAATGAGTAAAGGCACATTATCGTACTATATAGTAGAATCTATAACATAATACAATTACTAGAGTTGTATAATATACATGAGATCTTAGGATCTATGATGACCATGATGGATATGTTACAACATAAGACTAATTATTAGATTTTGATACATATACATGTGTCACTACTCACCCATGATAGGTAAAATTTACCATGATTGACCTAGGACCCTTTTTTAGAGCATCCCATTGATGGGGTCAATGGCTAAAATATTTCATATCTTAGACTAAAGCAAATAAAAAAACATTGATTTTTTTTTCAAAATTTCCCAAAAATCAAAATATTTAAAAAAAATACCATAACTTGTGCATCACATGTATTGCTTGTTTACATGATATATGTATTATGCATCACATATGGTAGATTAATATCTAATTTTTCTATGTACATGTGTTTCATAATATACATGAGTGAGATGTAGGAGATACGAGTTTATATGACACAAACATACAAATGTAGGACTTTCCTACACCCATGGATACTTTCCTACATTGGAGGCATGTTTACATCGGGGGAATATTATCACACTTTACATAGGTTACATCTTTCTATGACCATTTCCATTGATCACATTGATCTATTTGCACTAATTACAAATGGCTTAGTCTTACTCATACTAGTGTTATTTCTCTAGAAACTATATTTTGATATATGTGATGATGACATATAATTATCATGTAGATTAATATTGTTTGTTCTATGCATTTTTTATGTTGTGCATGTTATATATTGTGATCATTGATTGTGTATTGCATCATGTGAATCTTACTCTATTTGACACTAAATCTATGTTGCATTGACTATTCTCTATGTGACTCTTCCTCCATGTGACAGTGTGTGTTATCGTGCATGTTTCTATGATTTATAGTGTCTCATGGCCATGACATTGTGTGTGACTCTGTGACTCAGTAACTCAGTGTGCTATATTTGGATACATCTAGGAATTTTTTTGAGTTTGTGGTGCCATGATCCATATCACTCATTATTCTATTTTTATGTAGTGTCATGATACATATCATGCATCTTCCACATAGTTATTACTTAATTTGTTTATGTTCATTGCTATGTTGTTTATTCACTACATATCTCATTGTTATTTCTATCTTGACATGACACTTGTATTCCTTGTGATATACGTGTCATATATGCTTAGATTATCTAATCTTACTATGAGGACATAATATAACCATGTTAGCACATGATTTACACACTTAATATTTTTACATATAACATGATGCGTATAAATATTTTATTTTGGGATGAGTAATTTGAAGGCTACATACCTCACCTCAAAAGGGGGGCATGTATAGTGGGCTTGTCTTAGAGACTAAGTCATTTACATAAATATATTAAAGATTTGGGCACAAAAAAACTAGATTTTGGGCACAGATTATATAGGTTTACATAGATTATTATAGGTTTCATGCAAGTTATGACATATTTAACATAGATTTGAAGCATATGTAATGCATATGCCATATTTTAAAGGATTATAAGTGATAATTCACATATTCTATGATATTATTACACAAAGTATAGGGGTCAAATGACACATGTTATTAGATTTGGGGTATATGCAAAATAAATATGAACACTTTTTAAGATATAATATTTTAGCACTTTTTATATGACTCAAAATACATGGGTTATTAGATTAAAGGCATATATAAGGCATATGCGAGACATTCTACTTGGGTTCTACTAAGTTGTACTCAAATTCTCAAATTAAATTGTAAAATCCTTTTACAATGGATGATTCAAAAAACTTACTTACATTCTAAGATTCATCGGATTTCATTTAGATTTATTAGAACCCATGGTGGGTCCCATTCGCATAATATATTATGAGTATTACGGTTGAGATTCTACATGAATTAATTTTTAAGCAATTCTTCATCTTTGATAAGGGTTAGGGCATATTAAGCTCAATCCATGGTTATAACACTAAAATCTCATAGAGGCATAATCACTTCATTATTCAATGTCTCCAAAAGGAAACTTGGTTGCATATAGGTGTATTTATTCCTTGTTATTTTAGTTTCAAATATGATCATTGTTTTTACTTCAAATGTTATATCATAAGTGAAAACTAATTTCTAAATGTTTCATTATAGGTTTTGCATGTAGCAAAGTGAAACACTCAACACCTACCCGAACACACCCACCATGGTTACACTTAGGTATCTTCCTATATCATTTTAATCTAACACTTATATTACTATAATAAAATGGGGAAAAATGTAGACACTCATATTTGTTCTTAGACACTTGATAATGTCAATTTTGACCAAGATTTAGTATACATGACTTGTGCCCACATAAATGACTCATGCTTACACCCTCTCTTAGCCATTCTCTTATCTATAAGTCATCCTTCTCAAATTACCATTAATGATAGACATGATTTTTTTAGTCTCTACTTGAATAACTTACTATCTTATTCAAATTATCTCCTAATCTCAAATCAATGTTTGTTGAATTTTGGACATATCTGGCCATAGTTAGATAGATCCTATTATAGGAATCATATTCCTTGGTTAGACTCATCCATGCCCACTTAAATAGATATTTTATTATATTCAAATCTTTCTTATCAATTAGCCCATATGTTTCACATGTCAGTTCAGAGGGAAACTACCCAAAGAGTTAACTATATAAACATATTATGCCAAAGCATATTCCTATATAAAACTCATCAAGAGGACATATATTATCCATTTTCACATTGAGATTAACTACCACATAGCTTCCAAATATAAAACCCATTAAAGGATAAACATTGAGCAAAGTTTTTATAACATTTCAAGGCCTAAATCATAGGTTAAGTGTTGAAAACCATATACAAGATTACTTAGCATGCTAGTATTACATTGATTTCACACACTTAACTAGGTGGGACAACTATGTGTAGTTTGAGCCCTCTTTTGAGTATTAGAATATAGGCAAAACTCAACCACTCAATAAGGGGTAATTGGGATTAGATCAATTTATCTTATCCATTCCATTTTTATAGGTCAAACAAGTGGCAAAGGTACAAGTTAGGGTTTTAAGGCAAAAAGAAGAAAAATGTAGTTATTCATGTAGGTCCAAATAAATATAAGTACCAAAGATCTATTTGCATATGTAAGCACAACGATCCAAACTATCACATATTTTCAAAAGTCTCCTTGAAAAATCTAATAGAGCATAGATAAATCTTGCTACCATCAACATCCAATCAGTACCAAACTTATCCCTTCAAGTCTCACAGTTTGTTTATTGATCTAAGTCAACATAGAGCCCCTACAAAGCCTTTTTGATGATTATACATTATTATAGACTAGAATATAACCTAATAAAGATAATTACACTATCTTATAGGTCATTTCCATAAATAGTAAATTGTAATAAATCAATTATACTATACTTATATATATATATATAGATATATAAATATATATATAAATATATATATATATATATATATATATATATATATATATATATATATATATATATATATATATATATATATATATATAAAGATAATTACGCTATCTTATAGTCATTTCCATAAATAGTAAATTGTAATAAATCAATTATACTATACTTATATATATATATACATATATATATATATATATGTATATATACATATATATATATATATACATATATATATACACATATACATATACATATATACATATACATATATATGTATATATATATATATATATATACATATACATATATATATATATATATATATATATACATATACATATATATGTATATATATATATATATATATATATATATATATATATATATATATATATATACATATATATATGTATATATATATATATATATATATATATATATACATATATATATATATATATATATATATATATATATATATATATATATATATATATATATATATACTATAATTATATTTTCTTAATTTAGACATATATTATATAATTTGATTAGACTCAATGTTTTGGATAATTTAGACCATTGAATCCAAATTTAGTTAAAATACTAAGAAGAAAACTCCTAAGAAATACATACATAAGAACATTAGTACTACAAGAGAGGTTTCTAATGTTCCAACTAAGACTTATGTTTCAAACACAAAACCTATGACCATTTTTGTTTACATTAAAGATAGCCTATGCAAGAAAATTATGATCGATGGTAAGACTCAAGTTAATACATGTAGTCTTCCTTTTCTTAAATATCTTGGACAAGGTATTGAAAATTTGACTAAATGTGATTTCCTAGAGAAAGTCACAATGGGATGCATTCAATTTTTTATAACTCTTGGTCCCAAGGTTTATTGTGATAGATTTCACATTGACCCCACATTAAATAAGTACAATTATATAATAGGAAACCCTTATTTATAATCAATGGATGCAACAACTGATGAGTCTTATGATCATATTACATTTGATTTATAAGGTAATCATATTTCCATATCATGAGATAAAATAACTTAAAAGGAAACTTAAAAACCCATGGTGACCACTTATTTGAATGATACTCAACCAATGCCATCTAGTAATCCTCCACCTTTTTATTTAAAAAATCCACCATCAAATTTAACTATGTACAACCAAAGAGACCAAAAATTAAAAAAGTTCAACAAAAGGAACAAATTAATAAATAATAATCATCTACTACTACATCTCCAAGGCAAAATAAATTTAGTTACACACATCTTAACATTAAAAATTATACAAGTGAAGATGAAAATTTTGATTATAATGACATATCTCAATTAGTTGATGTTGATGACGATGATGCATTTGATATGGGTACACCACCTATCAGTGGCATAGGATATCCACCATGGAATAGATATATCCCACCATGTGAGGAACATGAGATTGAAAATATCATTAGATAGTCCTATCACAACATGACAAGGGATTTAATGTTTTATCTTATGAATCAGTCATATATACCTATGATAAAAAAATTACAACTAGACTTAGGGACATTGTGGTGGTGTTTTTTTCTTTACATCTTACATTGAGTCCTTTTCTACTTGATTGAATGATTATTCTAATTGGATTTATGACAATGGGTGATTTATTTCCACTTGGATTTCACTATTAGCTTTTGATATCTTATTTATTTATTCTTACTGTGCATGTGTTTATTCTTAGTTTGTCTTGCTTGGTTGCCACATGTCCTTAGAAACTCTATTCAATGAGATCTATAAGGTATATATTTCTTTGTTTACATTTTCAATAGTAAACATCATACTTATAATTGGATGCTTAAATATTATATTACTTAGTGATCGATACTTGCATATATGTTGTACCTTATACCATATCATACATGCTTATACTACTATGATTATGATTCATATTTATACCTAGCCTTGTTGTAGTGGGCCACAATCAAGGATTGAGACTAGATAGACATGAATGCATAAATATCTGAAACATGTAAATGAAATATGAAAAAGAGATATCCCATTTTATAAGTGAAATCAAACATGAGAAAAAAGAATCATTTGCATTATCATCATTATCTAAATAGATTTATTAAAGGTATATTATATAGAGAATCAAAAAGCAAATCAAAATTAAAAGATAGGTTAAGCCATATTTTCCTCATGACCTAATATGACACCTAATCAAGTTAAACAACATGTGTAAAAAAAACCACATAATGGTATAAAGAACCTACACTAACACCCTCACTTAAGCGTATCTTAGGTGTGTATAAAATTTGGGTCCTGACAACAAGGCCTTATGAGTATGCAAGTACATAGAAAATCTCCCCATTAGAATAGAGAGAAGCCCCTCCCAGAAGTAGGGAGAGAGAAAAGGAAGGAACTAAAATGTCCCCCCAAAAGATGATGTCAGAGCTACTCGAACCCCAAAAAGAGCTTGCAAAGGAAGATACTTGCTCTTAATGAAGGGTCTGGCGAGTATATCAACACTTTTATCCATAGTCTAGAAATATCAGAGATCAATGAATTGATCATGAATAAGTTAGTGAATTAAATGCATGTGAATCAAGATATGCTTGGTCCATTTATGGAGGACCAAATTCCTACAAATCTAGATTATGATTTTACTATCATAGAAGATGACTTTTGGTCATTGAAATTAGATACCAAACTCAGTAAGAATCCCCTAAATCCAAGTAGGCTCAGTGGCAATAATAATAACTCATTTGTATCTTACCTCTATAGAAGATAAACAAATAACACTCTACTTCTTGCTTGACCAACTAATTGGTCTAGAACTAAAGGAGAAATTGTAGCCTGAAGTAGTTTTGTAATTTTGAATATTTTTCGCTCAATCTAAATCTATATACCTAATCAAGTCAATGTCAATGCTTACTCCATAATGAATCCCAACACTATGAGTACCTTGAATGAAGTGAAGAATCCACTTAGTAGCTTTCCAATGCATCTCATGTGGTTCTTGCATAAATCTAGAGACCATGCACACTGCATATGAAATGTTAGTCTAGTGTGTAATATAGATGATATTACCAATAAGTTTTTGATACAAGGTAATATCAACCAAAGGAGATGGATAATTAGCTTCGAGATTTGTACCAAATATAAAAGGAGTTGGAGTTGGCTTATAGTCAACCATGTTAAATAGTGTAAACAAATCAAAAGCATACTTGGATTATGCAATAGTGGTCTCAGAGTTATATTGAGAAATTCCAATCCTAAGGAAATAACACAACAAGCCTAAGTTAGTCATTGAGAACATATCAAACAAAGATATTTTCAATACTATAATGGAGGATAGAGAAGTCCCCATCATTAAAAGGTCATCCACATAAAAAAAAAATCAAAAGTGAGACATCCTATACTAAAATGTAAACATTCAGATTAGACTGACAGTTATTGAACCTAATTGAAAGAAAAAATGAGTCCATATTGACATACGAAGCATGAGGGGCTTGTTTGAGGCCATAAATAGATTTATGAAGTTTACAAACTAAAGAATAATCTTCCATAAAACCTTATGGTTGGTCCATGTATATCTCTTCTTTGAGGTCATCATGAAGAAAAGAACTCTTCACATCCATTTTATGAACATCCCAATGATGTGTTATAGTAATGGAAAGAGTGAGTCAGATTGATTTGGAAACTATGGCAAAAGTCTTGGTATAGTCAATGTCAGGTACCTAAGGAAAACTATATACTACCAAACATGATTTGAAATTATCTATGGAACCATCTATTGTAAATTTTATTTTATAAATCCATTTATATTGGACAGGTCTTATTCCCTTAGGAAAAGGGACCGAATCCCAAGCATATTTCTTAAGCAAGGAACCATACTCCTCTTTCATAACAATATCCCACTTAGGAGTGTTTGATTCCTCATGAAATGACTATGGATAATAAGTAGATGCAATGAATGCATGTGGGACATTCTATAACTATGAACATGTTCATCTAGTGTCTGATGGATCTTCAACCCAATGGCCAACACTTTGTAATGTCCATCTAGCCCATATTGGACTAGAAGTTAGAGAGTCAAGAGGAGATTTATTATCCTTTGAAGATAGTCTAGGAGAAGTAGAAGGTGAGTCCCCATCACTACCCTCATCATCAAAACTAGAAGAATAATCAAGATCATTAGGAAGTTGGTTAGGCATATTTGAATCATCAAAAATATCATCAAATCCTAGTGTGTCCAAGGAAGAGTGAAAAGTGTCAAGTGTGGAGATTGAAGGACCTTCCTAAAAATGAACACTTATATCAATGAACAACTCATGAGTGGTATGATCGATAACCTTATATCCTTTAACACCCTTAGGATATCCAATGAAGATGTAAGGTTGACTCTGAGGTTCTATTGCCTTACATTTTTTCTTAGGAATGTGGCCCATAATAGGAGATCCAAACACTTGAAAGTATTTGCTTCAGAAGGAGTGACCCCTTTCAATGCTTATCAGGAACTTGGTTCTAGATTTAACAAGCACAATTATTAGCCTCAATCTAATAATGAGGTGTACGAGGTTTGGAGTGTAGCATATAGTTTACCATTTCCTTCAAGGACCTATTCTTGTATTCTACAAAAATATTCTATTGATGACTACTTAGAACTATACATTATAGTTCAATCTCATTTGAAGTGTAGAATTGCTCAAAGCAATTGCTGAGATACTCACCACCATTGTTAGTATACAAAATCTTGATGGATTTACTTGATTATTTTTCTACAAGAGTCTTAATGTCCTAAAAGTAAACAAAGACCTTTGACTTCTGCTTAAGAAAATTCACCCATATATACCATTACCTAAAATAATATGAGTGAACTCAAATCTCTTACCTAAACCAATATGAGTGATCTGATAAACAAATAAGATATTAGTTGACAATGAGGGAACACATAAAACATCCTAAAATGTCCCATCCCTCACTTCAATATATCCTCTCCTACTAACTTTTATATAAGTGTCATCACCCAATAAAATGGAAGGCATAGAAGAAGGCTCCAAGGATGATAAAAATTCATGTGATAAAGCCATGCGATACAAGGCACCAAAATCACTCACCCATGTGGAAGGTTAGGATACGACTATAATAAGTGCCTTGCCCTTACCTTTACTCTTACTATTATCTTTGGCTTTAGAAGACCTATCATTGATGAACTTTGTCTGATTGAATCAAGGATGTTAATGTTTTTTTTTTCAAGCATCTTTATCAGTTGGTCAATTTGTTTATTCATACATTTCATTTCATCTTGCCCAATTTTCTTACAATAGGCACATATGAACCTTTCTTGGGTTTCCTACCTGAAAAGGGCATCTTAGTTGTTGTTTTGGACTTAACATCAATTTGATGAATCTTTTTTTTTCTCCTAGTCTTTTTTATTTTGTTTCTTCTCCTTACTATTGTAAGCCTTCTATTTGTTATGACTAATAATTAAGGCATGTGACTTAGATGACTTAGGTGTACCCATTTGAATAACCTTATCTTTCTCTCGAGTCAAGTCATTAGAAAAATAATCAAAGGATGACATGGTCCATGTATCTCTAAAGTCATTCTTATTAGCATGGAAGGTAGAAAAAAAAAAACAAAATAATCATAACCTAATTTGGAAAGAATTGAAAGAATCAAAGGTTCATCCTTTTTATCTATGCCATACAATTTTAACTATAACTTGAGTGATTTGAATTTGGTGAAGAAGCCTTGTATAGTGTCAAATTATCCTGGACTTAAACTGATGAGTTCATTCTCTAGCTCATGACCCCTCACAACATCATGCTTCCCAAATAGTTTTTCCAGTATGGTCCAAACATCATTAGGAGTAGTTGCACATTCAATGTGAAAGAGTGAGTTGGGAGACATTGATAGGCATAATAGACTGTAGGCTTGTCACATCTATTAAACCACTTCACCTTCTCTACATCAGGTGTTGGTTTCATTTTAGTACTCATAGTGATCCAATGTAAACCTTTACTCCTCAAAATGATATGTACTTTGGTTTTCCACTCAAGATAGTTGAATGGTGTAAGAAGTGGAACTAGATTTTGATCCATTGTGTAGAAGGAGGTATATGCATAACTAATAGTGTAAAAGAGACAAATAAATTTAACACCCATAAACCTATATAGATTCAATTTTATAATGATTGATAATATCACCAATGCATAGAGCTCGAAAAAACTCATACTTTTAAAAAAAGGCACCTAAAAAGGAGTTGTCTACTGAAAATTATGTGAGTTTGAAATCTTTTCTATCTTATAAAAAAGTGGTCTTGCAAAAGAATTGAACCAACCTCTCAAGCAAAAGTTAAGTCCCCTTTGGTTGGTTGTGAGCAAGGGCTAAAATCTCGTATGAGTAGGGGATAAGCCCTAGGATGAGTGCTTTCATGATGATGTCACTTTAAACTATGATGTGGGGTGAGTGATGTCACTCCAAAATTTACCCAAAAAACCAAATGAATAGTGTCATAAGTGCCTTGATTAAAATTGACATTTACACACACATCATGTTAGAATCCAAGTTGGCAAAATCATGCAAGGTGGAGTCAGGGCTGTCAAAAACATTAGTGGCTTAGGTACATAGAAAGTAGGCTTGGTAGAAACAACCAAGGCAAAATTAGCCCATTAAGAAAAAGCATAATAGAAACATGATTTGGTGATGCAAGATGACATAAGTAATCTTGGAAGAGTTAGGTAAGTTAAAAGTAGGTATTAGGGTTATAAGAGACTCTGGTGGGTGTGAGGATGTTGGGATTTTTTTGGTAGGTGCTGAGATTGTGGCTAGTTTCGATATGTGCTAGGATGGTCACCAACTCTAGTAGGTAGAAACATGGGAAAGTCTAGTAGGTGTTGAGATTATCACAAACTCTAACAGGTAGAAACATAGGCAAGTCTATCAAGTGTAGGGATGGTCTCCAACTCTAGTAAGAAAAAACATGGGTGAGTCTAGCAAGTGTCGAGATGGAAGCCAACTCTGATAGGATACATACCGTGGTCATAACTCTGATTTACAAGAAACTTTCCAATCTGGCACTACTCTAAAAAACCATAAAAGACCCACAAAGTTTCTCAAGAAATCCTAAAAAACCCAAAAATAGTTTTTCATTCTAGTCCTTGGCTATACATATTTGTACATAATCTAAGAAAATGCCTCCAAACCCTCCAAAAATGCCAAAATTGATTTCCACGAAGCTAGGTTGTGTTTATAGTTATTCTTAGGGTTTTGACACCTTTTAAATTCAATGGTTCCAACCATTTTAATGAAAACAACTGAATAAGAGATGACCTATAAAAAAGCCTTTTTCCTTATTATTTTTCTAGATCTCGATCATCTAAGTACCCCAAAAGAAGAGCAAACTATGAGAAATGGTGAATCTAAAATATACAAGGTTAAAGAATTCTAGGTTTGTGACATGTAAGCTAAAAACTCAAGATTTCATAACAAAAACTTTGGCATCCAGCTACCATATTCATCTTTGATACCATGCCCGAGTGGGCCACAATCAAGGATCGAGACTAGATAGACACAAATGCACAAATATTTAAAACATGTAAATGAAATATGCATAAGATATAACATGTTGTAGAAGTGAAATCAAATGTGAGCAAAAGGAAGCATTTGCATTATCATTATTAGCCAAATAGTTTTAAAAAATGTACATTTTATAAAGAAGCAAAAAAAACTCAAATTTATAAAATAAGTTAAGCGATATTTTCATAATTACCTTAATATGACACCTATGCAAGCCAAACAACATGTGTAGGAAAAACCATATAATGGCATAAAAACCTACACTAACAAGCCTTCTTAGAGACAAATTAAATACATGATCATATAACTACACACATACTTTCATGCCCATAGGGGCATACTACAAATTATTTATACTTGAGCATCATTGATACTACATCACCTTTTAGGGCTGCATTACCTATGCTCTTTGCATTATTACACTAGTGGAAAAATTTGACCCTTCACACCTTTTGCATCTTGGACCATCATGATTGCCATACTTTATACATACATGACCATCTATTGCATACATTAGATTATTATTGTGGCTTAATAGGATACATCATCTACTAATTAAACCTTGTGTAACCCAACACTTGGACAACCTCAAATATGCTAACATATTAGTTAACCCTAGGATTAAGCACTCACCCAAAGAATGCAAACAACACCAAAAACCCAATCATTAAGAAAATTCTGAAGATAAATGAAAGTAGATCAAAGTACATAATGCATATCCAAACATTACTTCATTACATTATTTAGTTATCAACCATATACATAAAGTTCACACCTATATTTAATTTTGTGTAGAATATTGGTGCTTTTTATAAGCTATACAGATTTCCACATTGTTTTAGAATACCAAATGTGTGTCATCTCCCATTGTCCTAAATGTGAGGGTAGGGATTCTATATATTGTATTCCCCCCATTGACCTTTTCATAGCTAGATCTAGGTAGATTCATTTCAGAACCTACCATGGTTCCTTATAGTATATTCCTTTTTTATTTTCTTCCAACTCATCAACACATGTGCCATTTATCTTCTTTTAACACCTATATTTATATGCATACTATACTCTTTCACATCCTTTTTCCTACTTTTTATCCATAATCCTTGTGTATATATTATTTTGTGTACTCTTATGACATTTTTTTTAGTTCAACTGTAAAATACCTGCACATATATGCATGTGTCATGCCAAATTAGTCTACACATCTTACACAAATTCTATAATTAGACAAAATCAAGCCTTTGATTTATTCTATGCAATCCCGAGGCCAACAGTATCTCATATTTAAACACTTGTCTATCCTCATACAAGTTTGTTGTGTGAAGCTTCCTCTTGTCCTCTCCCACCTTTGTTGGATTATTCCCTTTGTACCATTATTACCTTTGGAGTATTTTTTTGGAGTTTGTTCTTAAGTTTTTTCCACCTTTGTGTGGATTCTTAGGCTTATATTTTAATTTTTATATCCCATTACCACAATCCTTGTAATAGATGTGAGATTCATAAAATATTTGTTGAATCTCTTGTCCATTTCCTAAAACTCATGTTTAAGTTTCTTGTGGGTCTATATTATCTCTTCCCATTCATCTTGTGTGACATCATGTAGTTCTTGAAACATGTTGTTTAAATATTCATGCTTGGCATCTATAGTTTCATTCAAAACATTTACCTAGACAATGTCTTGTTTACCCAGGGTTTTATTCTTTCATGCTCATTGCCTACTATCATTTCTTCAAACTTATATTCATTTTCTACCATCCTCTTCTTGGTGAATGTGTTTTCCTCTTCCAACTTGGAAAGCACCTATATTATATACAACTTAAAATAAAGTGGGTTATTGAGGTTATTCAACTCCTTTATTTGGTTTTCCCATTTTAGATGCATATCTTGATCTTTTATGTTGTGTAGTTTTACCTCACTTGGGCCTTGGAGTTGGGAAAGTAGCTCTAACATTTACACAATGGCTACATATAATTTATCTATATTTCTAATATCTTGTTCACCATAATGGTTGGTTATCATGCTTCAATGAACTTGAAATAGATATATACTTGGGTCTCCATATCCATGGTATGATTAAGAGTTGACTTCAAATTTTATAATTCAGTTACCCTTTTTGGTTTTTTCTTTCACCATCTTTACCTCATAATGGATTGCTTGAACAAATACTTGCTTGGCTGTATTTATCAATGTTAATGTTGACTGTTTTGTTGTACATTTGCGAGCATCTCCCAACATATTACTTTCTAGTTTCCCTAAACTTGTGCTCACTTTTTCAGGCATGGGGTTGTATAACACCTAGATTGGGAGCTCAAATGGAGTGTCCTTGTTATTATCATCCATAAAGTTATCTAGCATCTTATATAACTCTTTGGAGATGTGATATAATTGTTCCTTTGTTTGAAGGATATCTTATTATAGACTCACTAAAAGATGAGTGCATGTTGATTGGGTTGTTAATTGGAATTGTGTGTTCATGTTTCATTTCCTCTTCGTCCTCATATTTTTTGGGTTTTTCCCTAGTCTTCCTCTCTGTGTTCTTATATATTTTTTTGGTTCCCTGCTTGGGTTTCATTTTGCGTAGCGACACTCTCCTCTTATGTGTCTTTCTACCTAATTTTATCCTTTCTTAGCCCATGTGGTTGTTCAAAACCTTTTTCCCTTCCCTCTTATATTGGGATTACTCCTGTATCTTTATTTGCAATATCTTTATTTTTTCCTCATTGATTTCCTTTGTGATGGATGCCCAATATTTTGTAGATACCTTGCGCTTCATAGCTCCCTTTGACCTTTCAAAAATACTTTATGTTTCAAATACTTTAATATTTGTCCTTTGCTTCTTTAGTTTAGAGGACTCCTTTTTTTATCTTTCATTCCCCTTGGTGTATCATCCTATATGCCTTCTCTTTCGACATTATTCCATTCGTTGGGATTAGTATATGACTTTATTATGCTAATTGGGGTAGCCAACCTAGGTTATCTATGTTTTCTTGGTTTTAAATTCATGAATTGAAATAACGTGTATATGTGTATTAGATAAGTGCCCAATAATTTTAAAATGAGAGCTTGATTTGTATATATAAGAGTCAAATTAGGTAATTTATAATGTAACCAATATGCTAGGTATATGGGTCAAACCTAAAGAAAGGTATAATTTTAAAAATTAGCCATTACTAGGAGAGGGTCAATATTGACTAGATCTACTTAGTATCAACTAGAGATATTGATCTAACTTGGAAGAATTGACTTGTGTACAAGTGAACTAAAATAATGTTTTGGATATGTCTATATAGAATATTATGATTGATTAAAATAGAGATAAATATGTTATTTTAGGTGTGTAATAGTGAAAAAGAAAGGTCAAACTCATAAGATATCATTTATGTGTAACATAATGGCAGATTATGACCCATTTTGTGAATTCAAGTCATGTGTGGTAAATGTGTGTGAAGCTTATCACTGTCAAGTACTTAATACTAATTTTTTGTATCTATAAATTCCCCCCATTTATTTTAATAACAAAATTGCTATATTAAAATCAAACAATGTGCCTAAGTGTGTCAAAAATATATTTTCTCTAGTATAAAACTCCAATTGTGTAGGTCATTCAATAGAAAAACCTATAACCAACATGTCTATTCAATGTCCATAGATTGAAAATTTTAAAGATCAAGGAAGGAGGACACCTTTGTGTTGGTGAAAACCATGTCTTGCTGTTCTTGCAATAATGCTTCCTTATTGATGTATTATAGAAACTTGTGCTAACTTTTTGAAGCACATGAAGAGTTGGAGTGACTCTCCCTCATATTTTGTGTAACTATTTATGTCCTTGGGTTGGGAATAAGACATTACCTAACCCTCATGAATGTGGGGAAAAGTTAAAAAAAATGTACTAACCACAATAATTACATAGGAAATAAAAAGGGAACCACATGATGGGTTCACAAAGAGAAATTGAATCAACCACTACAAATGGACTATAGTTTCAATTGTACAATTTTTCTTAAGTTTTTCCACATCATGATAAAAGGGAATGAATAATGTTCATGCCTCTACCATTACCATAGGTTTGATTATGTAGTTTCACTCAAGTTTGCTCAAGTTTTCTTAATGTAGAATAAATCTATGATTAAAAGACTATGGACAATGTTTATACCCCCATCATGGCCATATATTTGATAATTATGAAGTTGAATGACAAACATTTTAAATTCAATTATAACTATGTGTTTTATATGTGCATGAACCAATAACATTCTTCATAAAAACTGAAAGTGTGTATATGTGTAGGAGCCAATATCAGCCCCCTAAATCTGTACCAACTAGTATATAATGTTATGCATCTATATGTTGAATTTGAGAACCTATATCTCAAATGTATGTATATGTGAAAACTATAACTCATGTTACCATAAGTTGTGTACATATGCTCACTTAATTCTATGTAAGGTGAGTACATATGCATGACATATTCCCCCATAACATATACTAATGTGCCAATATTTGTTATATAACTAAAACATATGATATCTGAACCATTCTAAATCTCTAAAAATTAAGTGAAATCAAATAAATAATTGAGTTATTGTTTCATTTTATTGCATGGTTCTGTTGTGTAATTCTAAGGTTGCATGGTCTAAGGCATCTTTTAGTTGAGACCCCTAACCATGACTACATTCCATCATTTATATCACAATGAATATCCCTTATAATCATGTGTCACCTCTTGGAATGAATGGGATATCCTTCCCTTGTGCAATACTTATTGTATACACTATGTTCCTTTTTATTCCTAGAGCTTCTCCTTCCCATTATACCTTTAACTAGCTAATCTTTAGTTGTCATTTACTTATGCTCCTCCCTCATACTATGTGAAATATCATCATCATGAATATTGATTCTTGACAATTGTATTATGAACATTGGAATTTGTCACACCTTCATCCCCTTTAATGGCATCTTCACTGCTACTTTGAGCATCATAATTATACTTCCTTGGATCTGGGTTGCATTCGTCTACACAACTAGTATGGGTTTGATGTCTAATCAGTCATCATCTGAGTGATTTTTACCTAAATTAATATCAAATGTATTCTATTATGTTCGAACATCCTTATACTTTGTGTTGACTCAACAAAATATGGCAATCAATAATTCAACCCATTCACTTAATACAAAGGTCAAATTAAAATCACAGTAGGCTAATAGTTAGTATCCTAATAACTAGGTGTATAACTTAAGTGAAAAGGGGAAGTGTAATTGTTAAGTCAAATAAGGTGCTTAAATAAAACAATAAAACCTAATGGATTATGGGAAATGAATTATTTGACTACATTATCATTAAACCAATGATAAAGTATAGCTAATAACACAATTGCCTCTTAAAGAGTTAAAAATAGACAAGTATCTTATCTAAAATGTGATTGATTTATTTATTGAAATGATCATGAAAGAACTATATCGTGCTCTAAAGCAAAAGTATTTCCAACACTAATCTACATTATGATTGACTTAATAACATAATCATGACTATGGATACGAAGAGCCTAACATAAATAAATCAACTTGGAATAATTGATAAGATTTGCCTCAAGTTTTTTTAATCAATCAAAGCCAAAAGATCTTGCAATTATTTATATTCAAGTATGACTTAAAATTCAAGAATGCATACTATAAATTAAGTATCGTTTGAAGGAGACATAACATAAAAAATTAAAAGGAGATGAAATAAAAAGGGCAAAACTAATCTAAGAAATAAAATGACATAAAATGAAACAAAAAATTGAACTAAACTAAAGAAATGAGAAATACAAAAATAAAGTATAATTTACAAAATATAACTGCTTCAAATTGATATAAGAAATGAAATTTTATTGGGAATCCAAGTGTTATTTCCATAACTTAATAAAGGTATAAAATTGATTTCAGAAATACTTTCAAATTCAATTACAACATTGAAGATAATAATCTACCATGCATGCATGCGCATGAAGTGTTCATCAATATCTAAACAATGTACAAAAATAATAGTGTGGGACTGCCATAAATTTTGCAATCACAAAAAATATGTCTTACAAAGATTTAGGAAAATAATAAAATAAAAATTAATAATTGGATATACCTAATTATTTCAATCAAAGTACTTTACCATCAGGCAAATATCATTCATCTTCCCACAAAAAAAACCTAACTTAGATTTTGTATTCACAAAATAAAATGTAGTATGGAAAAATTCAATCTTCTTGTGTACTTGTATCACTTATCCTTTGTAAATGAACATTCTATGTGTTTTTAGTGCCTTCATTTGGAAGTTAGATATAACTAAAGTTGTAACTTAACTTTAATTAATCTTAATAGTTTTATAAAGCCAACTAGAATTTATAATAAAAAACTTAAGGTATTTTATAAAATTGACACTTTATAAGAGTGAATAATAAATCAATGACTTGGGATTTTAATAATAAATTAAAAAACTAGTGACATAACAAACATTCTTGGGTGGGGGCTGACTAACAAACTTAACTAAAACAAAATTAAAGCAACATTCTAACTTAATCATAAATGATTATTTCCATATATCCAAAAGAAAACACAACTATATAATCAAAGTTATTTGACATACAAAGCCAATATATAACTAAAAAATTATCTATCAAAAATATACTTCCACCACTGAAAATATGAAGACTATGCCAAGTAAAACAAACACATAAACCATGAAGATTCTACCAAGTACCTTCCAAACTAAATTTTCTTAAAGATTACATTAACAAAACCTAGACCAAAATAAAAATAAAAACTCTCTTTCAATCATTTTTCAAAATGAAATTTAATTCATGTGATCCTATTTTTTACTTATTTTGGATTAACGTGATCTAAATAATTTAAAACTGGGGCTAATTTAGATTGTGTAAAACATAATAATAATACCCTAATTTGAATTGAGAAATGGATAGATTAATATTGAAATTAAATAATTTTAATTTAAAAAGTAAAACAAAGGAGATGCACTTTGATTATTTATGTATTATGTCACTCACAATAGTTATCATTGATTTTTAAAATGTTTTTTATTTGCTTTGTCACTATGTAGATTTGAAAACTATAACTTAAACCTTACATGGGCACTGCTAGTAATAATGTGACCCTTGTAGCAACCGGTATTATCCTAGGTTTTTTGACATTATCCCTGTGTGTTGTGCTAGTATATCAATCCTCAGACCCCTGAGCCTACAACTATATATGCTTCTTGTGTACATGTTCACCTTCAGTCATGTGCATTGATCTTTGTTTTCCTTCTCCTTCCATCAAAACCATAATTTTAGTTTCAACCACAAGATAGCCCTTGAAAAATGGGTTTGTATTTATATTGGACAACACTAACCAATCCTTGATAAGTGACTTAACATCATCTAAGTTCCAATACTTTGAAGAGTGCTCAAACCACATGTAGTTATTCCACCTATGTGTGTGTGCAACATCATGATAAATCTATAATGTAATGTAATGTTTGGATTTTGAAACTTATCACCATGCGACTTTAACTTTCATGTGTATACAAACTTGTATTTAGGGTTTCTCCATTAAGGGGTTTAATATTTGTATGCCTTTGTGATAATGTCTCAAAAGAGTTTTAATTGATTTCTCCAGTTTTTTAAGACTGTCTAAGATGTTGTTAGGTGAATATAACCTTAAGATTTATTTATATTTAAAGATAATTTATTGTTATTTCTTGTTATGATCGACCCATGAAATGTGCCTAGACTAACCTAATGAAGAATTCTCAATTTGAAAAAATAGTCATAGGATGTTCTTGGACACTTCCAACAAAGGTAGATACTATGGTAATGACAATTGTACAACTATTGCTAGTAATGTCTTAAGAGTGAAAATTAGTGATATGAGATATAGAGAAGGTTTTTGTAGGATTTTGTAAGGTTATTTTGTAAATTATGCTAATCATGAATATGTGTATTTGGTGAATAGGTTTGGGTAAGATAATCAGTGGGTATATGGATAGAGGAAAAATGTGTACATGATTAAAATGTATGCACAATGTCCAAGTATGCCAAAGTGTGTCAAAGTTGATGTTTCTAAAATGTCTACTACAAAATTTAGGTTTATACAAATGTACCCCTTTTACTCTAGTATTAAAAATGTTAATTTAAAAGGATAAATGAAGAATTTGGTAATTGTGATAACTTCATTTAGTGTTAACGGGTATGCCCCAAATGTCCCATTTACTCCATGTGAAATTTTCAATAAAACATGTATAGATCAATGTATTCTCAAAATAAGTAATTTGAAATAATCAAGATAATTGAATCACATGAAATTAAAAATCTAAGGAAAAAATATACCTAAGGGTATGTTAAATGAGATTCCATTCATTAAACTTGTTTGAAGAATGCCATGGAGATGCAATAGTTGAGATAGTGAGCTGAGAATTGTTAATGCCTCAACCACCATTGGATAAGGAGTGTTATAAGTTGAGCAACATAAAAAAATAAACTGCACTACCCGAAATATCATTTTTTTGTGAAACCCCAAATTATGTTTGTATGTAAAGGTGAAACCACAAAATGGGTTCATTTATGAATGTGGAACCTAGAAACATGTTCATATGTAAAAGGATCAACAACTATATATGGATTATAAACCCAAAGTGCTTATGTAGTACCATCATTCCCCATTGATCCATAATATAAAAAAGTATACAATTGTTTGCATGAACAAAATTTATGCCAAAATTTGATCCACTTGTACCTCAAAGTTGGTATATAATTCCATCATTTGTTTGTCACTATGTCATAAAATGCCTTGACTATTTCTCACAATCCTACATAATGCCCTACATATGGCTCAATATGCTCAGTTTAACCATTTGAATGACACAATCTGACCCCATATACTCAATCTATCCCATATTAATCATATAATTTGACCCAAAATGTGAATTATTTATCTATCATGGCTTGAATCACTAAGACAAACCCACAATATGCCCCTTTTTGATATGAGTGATGAACCATGTGAATCACTCATCTCAAAAGAAAGAGTTATGTGCATCATGTGTTATATAAAAAAATATAATCATGTAAGATATGTATAAAAACATGATAATATATGTCATTATAGAAAGATTTGATCATTCAAAAATTTATGAAATACTTACTCCAAGTTAACGGTCATATAATTGTCACTGTCTGTCAAATATATCATTAGGCACACAATGATAGAAATTGCAATAGATGCATGATAAAAATCATGGAATCATAGTAGTAAAAATATATGTGATACACATCACTACATTAAGCACATAGTAATAGTAATATATGTGTTAGCAATGATCCTTAGAAATCCTCATTAGGACATGCTAATATTGTAGTCTACATCATGTGATAAGACTTTTAAGATAGGGAATTATGTTGAGTTGTGGAGCTAAAAGCTTCACCAAATGAGTATATTGCAGGTTTTTGGAGTTACACAGTCACCGGCATCAGTCAAGAGCGACTGACATCGGTCAGAGGTCTACTGAGAGATGCTAGTGTCAGTTACAGATCAGCCGACGTCGGTCATGTGCAGGCAGGTAGGGACCGATGTCGGTCACTTGTGCATCCAGAAGTCTATTTTCATGGACAGAACAAAATGTTTGCATGATAAGATTAAGTGTTAGTCTTAAGTCTGCATCTCTATCTTTAGTAGGACTATTTTGAGCCCTTGATTAGGAGGTGCTTCTAATGGTTGTGAATGCATTCTCATGATTCCTAATATTATATATAGGATTAGATCTTCATAGCTTATTTAAAAATAGTATAAGAATTGTATATGTGTATCAATCCAGGTTGTTGGAATTGATTGTAATTGAGAGAGAGAACTCTTGAGGGAAAGAGATCTAGAAAGAGATCTGTACATCTGAGAGGTGTGAGAAGAAAGTGTGTTTTCTTCATTGTATTTCCTTCTGGAAGAGTTTAATACAAGTTATCAGGGTGGTTTCTTGTATCTCTTATTCTTTGCTATTTTTGATTCTAGTTACTTATTCTTTCTGGTTTAATTCCGTGTTTAGTTGCTTTCACATAGTAATCAACTTTGTTGGTTGATCCCCAACAAATTATTCATACTTGGTAATTTGATAATTAAATAAGCTATAACACAAAATTATTCCATTTGGCCATCTTAAGGCATGGGATTGAGATTCAAACTTCACATAGAAAATCATATTTCCACCTAGTTCTATGTATAATTTAGGACAATACATATTCATTATCATATTTAGTTATATGAAGTGTGATGGCAAATTATACATTTTTATTCACAAAAGAGAGTAATGAAAAAAAATAATATAATGGAATAATCAAAGTAATATTAGAAAAATAATAAATTGGAACTAGCCTATCCTTCTATGATTTTTGGATATTTATAGAGTAGACTCTCAATTCTTTGTTTCTTTCCTACTTGGTTTGAGGAAATGGTTCAATCTTCCATTTATCTTTTTGACTTACATTAATGTTTACAACATACAAAATACACATATGTCACATGTACATTTATATAAGTTTCATGAGAAATATCATACACAATCCCTTCCTAAAAATATGTAACCATGCACATGCACACAATATCATGATTAAACATTACACAAACACACAAGACCTGACACGAATCTGACCCAACACAAACATGACATGGCCATGACTCAGACTAGAGGATCCTACGACACAACACATGACATGACAAAATATAGTCAATGTAACCATATAACATGACATATAACACACATAAATGACCAATCAATGTCATAATCATCAATATCAAGCACACATAGAGCAAACAATGTTAGTTTTCATAATCAATTATGTCATCAGCCAATATAGTAAAATAAAATATCCATAAGAATTAAAAATCTAAAAAATATAAACCAGATCAAGTTATGTGCAACACTCTACTATGATTAATATACTAATATATAAAGATATAACCTGATAAGTGTACAAAGATTCCCCTAGTATAGGCATGCCCCCAATGTAGAAAGGTTACCCACGGGTGTAAGAGAATCATATGTAACATTTATGTCTTACATCCAATTCATGTGTACTGTGAAAAACATGTGTGTAGAATATATATATATATATATATATATATATATATATATATATATATATATATATATATATATATAGAATTCATTATGTATATGATGAATAAAATCAATTAACTATGCATGTGCAAATTTCAGAGATATTAGGCATTCCCATAGAGAATTTACTTTGTATATACCTTGGTGTGCCTTTGTTCATTGGTCCTAAAAATCTAAAATTGGAAAAAATTAATTTTTAATATACAAAATAAACAAGTTGGATGGAAATCTAAATGGCTTAGCCTTGTTGGAAGGATAATTTTGATCAAGACAGTACTTCAGGCAATCCCTATTTATATATTTTTCTTTGTAGGTTCCTATTGGAGTAGTGCATCATGTGAATAAAATCATGAGACATTTCCTTTATCATGAGGAGAACATAACAATTTTATTGTAAAATGGGAAAATGTAAGTAGATCAAAAGTGCTGGGAGGTCAAGGCATAAATAATCCTTAGGCTTAGAACTTGGCTTTGGGAACAAAGTTAGATTGGAGGTTGTATGAAGAATCTTTAGTTCCTTGGAGTTCTATGGTTCATGGTAAATATTTAGATAATGTTCGAGAAAGAGGATTTTTACTATTGAAAATACACCTCTAGGTTCTCATATTTATAATTTCATCTTGGCTTCTAAGAGGATACTTCGTGAAATTTGACATGGGATGTGGGGAATGGTGAATTGGAAATGTTTTGGTAGGATTCTTGGAAAGGTGTATCAACACTTTGTCTAAGAGGGGATTTGGATGGTCTATAATTTTTTTTGGAAGCTAAATAGGGACTATGGGTTTGTGATTAGTGGGCAATGTTTGATACGACTACTGGAAGTATCTGGGTTTGGAAATAATTAGAGGAAATCGAAGGACCAGATGATAATTTTTTTTCATTATCTCAAATTTTGACCTCAATAATAATATTTGTGAGAAATAAGGTAGATTACTTGAGATGGGCAGAGGATAAGGGCCAGATACAATGTTAACACTACATACAATGTGGTGGTTATGGAGGAGGCTATAGAACAAGGTTGGCCTACTTCATTGCTGTGGAATATAATTTATACAATCAGGGAAAACTCTTTTGTCTGGATAGCTTGTTTGGAGATAATCCTTACATGAGATATAATTGGGCCTTCCATTTGTGTTTTATGTAAACAAGTATTGCAATCAATGGATCATATTATTTTACATTATTCTTATGCAACCAATATTTGGTCAGGTTTATTTTATAGGCTTCATCTTCCTTGGGGATGCCCAATATATATCAGATAAACTTTTTTGGCTTGGCCTTTGGGTTTGAAACACCTCATATGTCTTTGTTAGGCTACTCTTACGAATGTTATTTGGCATATCTATAAAGATAGGAATAAAAAAATCTTTGAGAATAAGGCTATATATTGAGAGAGGTGTTGGGCTAAGATTGAAATAACAATTTTGGGTAGTGTTTATTTTTATTCTAACATTAACAAAAATACGTTAAGCCTGTAAGAGATTAATTTTATAAATTGGCCCAAAATTACCTTATCTTCAATGATCCATGCTAATAATATAAATAAAAAAGACCATTCAGATGTTACGTGGATGCCACCAAGGAATGGTTTGGTCAAACTAAAATTTGATGGAGATTCCAAGGGTAATCTTGGGCTTGTTGGGGCTAGTTGTGTGCTACAGAACTCCTTGGGGAAGTTTTTATGGGGAGTTTCATTTTTCTTAAAAAAATTATAATAATGAGGCTAAAGACGTGGCTCTATTGGAGGAGCTCAAGTTTGGCTCTAGATAAAGGTTTTCAGTAGATAGAAGTTGCACAAGGCGCTTTGACCATTATAAATGTTATGTAAAATGGATCCATGACAAAATAAAAGATGAATTAGATTTCATGTGGAGCCATATATTTATCATAATAATTTTATTTTATTTATTTTAAACATTTATTTTGGGAGGTTAATCAAGCAAAAAACTTGTTGGCCAATGCTGAAGTTGATCAAAGTCCCATTTCTTTAGCTCACAATGAGTTTTGTTATGAATAATAGGGTCTTTAGTTAATCCTACCATCAAATATTTGGGACAGAGGTAGTAGACCTTGTTTTTAGAAGATATTTTTGATTTTTTGATGGAAATGGTTATGATTGTTGTATTCCATGTTGTAAAAGTCCAAATTATTGGTTTTGTAAGTTGTTGAGGCCCTTGCATATGGAAGTTATTTTCCTCTTCATTAAAAAAGATACAATTGGTTTGAGGAATTCCTTGGCCTTCAGCTATATAACCTCTCTACTTTTGGTTATGGAAGACATTATTTGGTTCTACCTTTCATTTTTGGTTCCATCCTTTGCTTATGAAAGGTTGTAGATATCCTAATCCCTTGGTTTCCATAGTTATCACCTTTTTAATTTGTTCTTTTAATGGGTCTTTTCTTCATATTGGCTTATTTATAAGCCTTGGAAGGCTTAGAGGAGCTTTGGATTTGAGAATGGACATGACACTAAATGTGAATTCTTTTAAGCATATGTATGGTAGCTATTACATATATTTATCTTTTACAACGTGAAAATAAGGTTGTAGATGGGTTCTAGTAAGGGATGTGGAAGATCTATGGAAGATTCATCAAGGCTATGGAAAAATGATAAATTAGTTGTATAACATGCTGAGGTTGTAGGTTACTTTTAATAGCAAAAGGTTTTCCCAAACTTTATTGCATATATGTTTTTTGTGTCTACTTTCCATTTGTGGAGACATATTTTGAGCTGAGGATGCTTTGCTCTACAATATTTTAATTTATGTAACCTTTTATTAAAATTTATGAAATGAGTGAGGGACCCCTCAACCCTTTTTTATCGATAAAAAAATCAAATAACCATGTGTACTAGTAAAACATGTCATGCATAGGTCCTAAATCATAGTTTTAGTATATTTGATTTTTTTAATTGAATTTACTTTTTCAGCTAACCTATGATCCTATCAATGAGATACTCATGTGTAGGTCTTAGGTCAATTAGTTTTGATTTCACATGCATGGGGTAAGGAGTAACATATATATCATTGTCTGAATTGGAAAAATGATCGTGCACTACAAAATATCCAACATTGTCATCATAGTCAACATGATCATTATGGATTGTGTATCTTTAGTATTCATATTAACATGTGGATTATGTTGTTTGTGAGAATACTGCATTGACAATTTTTTAAGAACATGCTCACATGTTTTTTAAGAAACCATCATAGGAAGTAACAAACTAGTTAAAAAATACTAAACTCAAATATATCATTGATATAATGGATGTTGGATAATTATTCATAAAATAACTTCATTTAATTTCCTATGAGTTTCCTTGATGTAGAGGTAAGGGTGAAAAGTCTCCAAAACATCCTTTTCTAGTCCAAACTTAACTGATCACATTCACTTGCTTTGATTGATCTTCTAGGTTCCATCTCCAATTCAATCTTTCTCTTGATTCTTGGGATTAATTAAATCCTTCACATATTTACCTATCTCTTGTACTCTTCAAATCACTTATTGATGGCATTAACCTCTTACATGACACTCACATTAATTCTCTACCTCATTTCAATCATAAAGTTCCTCTTTTGCTTTCACTAGGTTCTTACTAGGAAATCTTCCTAGGTTTAGAGTACCAAATGATGATATAGGTCTCAAGGAATCATTATTCTATTTTAGATTATCTTATAAGGTCAATTAACATCTATTATAACCCATTAGATGTGCTCAAACATATTTCATCCATCCATTCCACATATAAGGCTCACAATGGTCTCTTAAGGCTTATAGCCTTTTTTCTTATTTTTCCCTTGGTTTACCAAATCTATCAGGATTCTATAGGATATAAGACTATATTTTAGTACCCTCTATCCTTTTTCATGTCTATGTCAAATTTTATAGCCTAAATTCACATGTAGAGCACACTTCCTTTGTAACCCATCTCTCCATTAGGCCTAATTAACCCTTAAGCATATCCATAGGTCTAGAATCCATACCGTATGGTTCCCTTTCAGTCCAAAAAATATTTATTCTCTATCCTCACCTCAAAAAATGAAAAATTATTAAGTTTACCCTTTTTATATGATTGAATAAAAAGTTATAGGGTTTTTCCTTTTAAAACCCTAGATAGGCTTCTACATAGGTCGAGACGTCTTATCATTCGTTATCTTAAATTTTTCAAAGGTTGAAAGTAATATATGACCTTATAAAAGTCTATTTCAATGTCCCACAACTTATTCAACATGTTATACTCTTTATTCCACCTAATTCTTACTTAAAACACTAAAAGTACAGAGTATTGCTTATTCTTAATTAATTGTGTAGGGTTACAGATGATTAGTTTGCCACCAAAGGAGTTTAAAGATTAAAAATATTTTTATACAAATTATTCACCTTATTGATACACCAAAATTCAATCCATATCTTATCCTTTCCCTTCTTCAAGTATAAGTACTTTTTCATGGATTGCCTGAGTCCAAACAGGGTATAACAGAGTTCTGGGAATTTATTTGATCACTCCTATTCAATGATAGTTTTCTCCACCAACATTCATACCTGACCACACTTTCCACTCATTATATATAAGCTCAAATCACTATCACTTACTTCAACACACATACTCGCTATTTGGTATTAGATTGTCAGACAAGGGTTTCTTGACTGTGTAACATGATATCAACTATATTGAACAACATACTATTTGAGCAATGAACATATGTCAAACACAATTACATTCAAATAACTAATAAACTTCCTCATCAAACCTATTATTCTAAATAGATCATTATTTACAATGTACTCATCTTTTATGATTCAATAAATAATAACTTGCTTCCATACCCTTATAATGACATAAGTGAACACATAGTCTTAGAATAGGGGTATTTTCTTGAGTTTCCCCATTTTACATAGGTTATTTCAACCATTAAATTTTTTGAATAGTCTTAAAAAATTTAAGGATCAATGCCATGAAATATTTTACCTCACTAACTTAGAGACATACTCAATACTCCTTTTTCCTTAGATTGGGATCTACAATCAACTAGTTCAAACCTGTAACCTTTATCAAACCTAAAACTTAATACAAACCTAGCATGATTATGGCCTCAAGGGCCTTTTAACAACAATTTATGATCTTTAACATTAATATGTGTATTGGGAGATAATGACACACAACCAAAAACAACTTCTTTATTCATTTGATCAATCAACATTACATTTAGAGCCCAACACCTGGGCCTGTCACCTCTTGAGGAGTCTTATACATTCTTCCCCTCTCAAATTATCCTATCCTCTCTTGTATATCTCTCTCCTCCACCTATTTTATCCTCCTAGGCCATTTCACCCTTCAATTTTCATTTTCCACCAACTTCAATGTTGGTTTTTTCTTAGTGGTTGCATCTAACTTCAATGTTGGTTTTTTCTTAGTGGTTGCATCCAACTTCCTTACCATAACTAACCTAGCATACAAAAGTGATTTTACACATGTTCATATGACTTAACTTAAGATATAAACATGAAATGTATGTAAACCTAATTATCATGAATTTAGTGGACCCCTAAGCCAACTTTTCTCACCTAACCACTTCAACCTATGTATATGACCCTCCTAGCCTTAGTTACAATATTTGAATTTTTAAATTCCTTATTTTGGAGGGAAAACTCCTAGAAGCTATTTGACACACCCTTATGAGTCAAAATGGACTCCAAAAACACAAATGGACCTAAAAATGTCCCTCACACACATTGACACCCAAAACTTGACCAACTTTGACCCCTATTACTAATAACACAAAAATGAAGTCTTTTAGCTTGATGTTCTTGCATCATTCCTTCATAGGATGAACCTTTACAAGTTGTATAATAGGTTTTTATGGAGGAAGTCAAGGAAATGTCTCAAGATGAATGGGGTATTCATATGGAACATCTTGATTCATAACCACTTAATTACTATAGAAATATTTTAAGCATTGATGTACCAAAGATGGAAATATAGGTATCTTATGTATTTATATATGTGCTAATAACATGTCAACTTCCACAATGCTAGGGAAAACAAATAATTAAGTATATATAGTTTTAGGCCCTACCATAAGTGTTAAATCAATGTCCCTAAGAGGGTTTTATCATTTTTCATCAAAACCTTTTATTGTCTTTGTCATACCAATGAAGTCTATACATGTGTATCCAATACTAGTGAATAATATCACAATGCATATGTTTTCACTTGACCCATTATCCACCATAAAAATGTGTATAAGATGCAACTCAATTAAAGAACATATTAATAAAAGCATATTGGTAGAATCATCATTAAAAAAATTCATATTCATCTAATGTGATTTTAGGTCATTTTACATATTTTCTTACAAGTTTACCAATAAAACTGTCTATCGAACACACCTTCTAAGTTCTATAAGCATAAAAAGTTAAAGGAGGATGTGCATTGTAAGTCTTATGTACCATAGGAATAGTCTTATTTTTTTGTGAAACATGCTTCTAAAATGGATCTAAAAATATCTTAAGCTTCACATGAGGTTATGCAACCAAATCCTTTTCAAGTGTAATAGAATCATTGATCTCAATAGTGTTTCTCTTAATTAAGTGTTTTATCTTATGTTTCAGGCCAAATCATTTATTAGTTTAATGTCTTATGCATCTATGCCAATCATAATATGCATTGATATTAAACCATCTAAGTTGTGCTTTTATCATATCAACCTCCTTTGGCAGGAGATAAATATGAGCTTCCCCTCAATTAACTTTTGTAAAACCTTAAGAAGAGGTTCTAATAATCATGCAAACTACCTCCTTAGAGGAATCAAAAGGATAAACCTATTACTCAGTTGTGAAACTACATTGATCATTATTTTTACCTCATTATTAAAATTATAGGATTTAGATTCAGAAGGTTGTTTGATTTTAAACTTGGCATAATAATATGTGGGAAGCGTGGTCCCATACTTCATCTTTTTCATGGTGATTAGCTTAACCTCATGATATTTAATTTATGACACATGTCATCAAAATATTAGAAGTATTTGAACATAATAGACTCATGGATAGGTGAAATTAGGATTTGTTTGAACATGCCTTGAAATTTGTTATCAACTATAGGATTTGTCATTTTTTAAAGCATAATATTATATCTATGCTCATAGTTATTAATGGGATCATTAGATCCTTCCTTAAATTTTACAATTTTAGCATAAGAAACCTTCTCACTAATATTGATAGAGAATTGACTCGATAATTGGTTAGCTAAAAGATTCAATGCATGTATTTATTGGATATGATGGTCATGAACCCATCACAAGACATGGTCCTTAGGGCTCTTATAAAAAAGCTTTGTTAGTAACTTATCATAAGACACATAATATAAACATATTACATGGATGGCTGTATGATTTTATTTTGGATTACCTTTGTTATTAAAAGATGTAAACTTAGGTGTAATCAATACTCTAGGCAAGTGATAAGTATAATATTTGGGGCCAAAAGGTTATGTAATAATGCTTGAGAATTTTCTGAATGACCTATTCTATGAGAACATTATTCCATTAGATTAACCTTGGCTTGGAACTCTAATAATTATTGTATAAATGCTTGATTGGTAGGTACATCAGATTGATTAGGAATAGATGGTGTCACGTGAGTTGTAAACCTGTGTAGAACATATGTATGTTGCATATAGATAATAATATAAATATGAACAATAAGTTGTGTTTAACCCATACTAGGTATATGCATCACTTCTGCAGCCATACGTGTAAACACATGAACAATAATAATTAGAATATTTTTTTAAACACCTATTTTAGGATCTATGCCTCTAAAAATTTGATTGGTTTCATTAAAAACTTCATATTTTTTTCTTTAGATGTGGTTTCCTTAGGGGTTTTTGAATTCTTAACCTCTAGAATAAGGTTCTAAATATTATCTATGTCTTTACCTTGCCCACTAATTATGTTTCAAAAATTTAAAAGTGTAGATACTTATTCTAGATATACACCATTAAGCTTATCGAGAGGTACTCTACCAAGTTATTCCTCATTATAATCAATATTATATTCATAAGCATTTTCAAGATCAAGGATAACATCATTAATAACATGTTCATCTCCATCTATATATTCCTTATCAATGTGTATATCACTAAAAGAAGAAGCATGTCTATCATTAATTTCCACCATTTTAGCTAGTTTACAAACACATGATTGCTTCAAAGAAATATGAATATGGTCAATTGCAATCCCACTTAATTTAGCACTCTAGCGTATAGGTAAAGGAGACCTAACCTTCTTAGATGGCATATGATGCATGTATGAAATTACTAAGAAAGCTTAGGGTAAAGGTAAAATTTTCATATTTTTCACATGTGATAAAGTGAAATCAGAAATCAGATCTAAAAATCAAATCCTAATAGTGGATAAATATGAAACCCTAAGAAATTATAAAACCCTAAGGTAAAAAAACCATAGAGCTTTTCATGCTCAACTCCATGATTGGTTTCACTAGAATGTTTTACTAATGTAAAACTAGGTCTAATTCATATTATGTAAAATATATCAATAAAACCCTAATTTGAATTGATAAATGGATAGATTGATGTTGCAATTAAATTATTCAAATTAAAAAAGTGAAAGATGGGAGATGTACTTAACTTATTTCTGTATTCTATCACTCAATAATTATCATTAATTATAAAATTATCTATGATTTTTTACTTCTCAAATAAGAAAAATGTAGTTCAAACACTGCCTAGAAGTTTTCAATAATAGTGTGACCCCTATAACAACCAATATGTTCTAGCTCTATTAATAGTGTCCCTATGTGTTGTGCTAGCCTTTAACTCCTTAGACCTTTTTGACTATACCTATAAATGGTTCTTGTGTGTGTGCTCTCACCTTTAAGTCCATGTGTTAATATCTATTTTTGTTCTCCTTTCATCCAAACCCTAACTATGATTTGAAATATATGATAACTCTTGGAATTGGTGTTAATATGTGGGTTGGATGTCCTCAACCACTCCCTAATAATTGATTGAACATTTTATGCATTTCAATACTCCAAAGTAGGATTATAATACATGCAATTATCCCATCGATGTATGTGTGTAAAACATCATGATTAGTCTATAATGCAATATAATGTTTTGATTTTAATGCTTGGCACCATGTAACTTTGACATTCATGTGTATTTAAACTAGGTTTTAGAGCTATTCCTTTGAGTAGTGTTTATATTTGTATGCCTTTGTGATAAAGTATCAAAAGAGTGATAATTGATTTCTAAAGTTTTGAAGGACATTCCAATATGTTACTAGGTGAGTATGACCTTTTAGACACCTAAATTTAGTATTAGACACTTGAAAACATCAATTTTGACATACCTTGACATATATATAATTATACACACATGTTTGAATCTTGCACACACTTTTTCTATCAATTTACCTTTTAATTGTCTTGAATAACCCAATTTACTATAACACACATTCGAGATCACCCTAGTCCATGTTGTAACACTCCATTCTCTTAAAAAAACTATCACCATATTCCATATCCTTATTTTTCCTCTCAAGATAGTGTAGGAAATAGTTCAAAAGTTATGATTACTACATGTGTTTTCCTTCTACCAAAGTGTTTAGGAGCCCTTAATGATTATTTTTAAAATTTAAATGTCTCTTTTTGGTTAGCCTAAGTATGTTTCATATGTTTTTTAAGTGGGGAAATATCAACTAGTCATATATAAATACAAATTAATTCCAAGGTCATATTGAATGGGTCACTACTTGGAAATCACATTAAGAACCACTTGAAAACTTGAAAAATACATAGACACTCTTTTAATTCATTTTTTATGTAGAAAAGAAATCATTATTTTATTTAATTAAGATAAAAATTACATAACATAGATGCTTAAATGCATTCCAAAAGTCATGTACCCAAATCAACATGAGTACAAAGTTTGGACCAATATCATCTAGCTAATTTCACAAAAAAATGAAAAAAATAATAATACATTAGGATAACAAAGTGCGCACAAACTGAGCCACAAAGAGAAAAGAAGAGGCAAAAAATCAAAACCACTTACAAACATCCCAATAAAAAAATATAAAAAGTAAACACAACAAAAACTAATTACCCATTAAAGGGAAAACCAAAATTAAACGCCTATAAGAGAAGAAAGATCATGGTAAAAAATCTAGAAGTTGAAAGACAACATGGAAAACAATCCAAATATCAACTCCAAAGATCCTAAAACAATAAAGAAAAAAATCTTAGTATAAGTTAGTATGAGTGATGGAGGGTTGTATTCCTACTTGATCTTCCATGATAATCCTTTCATTCCTATCTAGTCTAAAACCCTCCTTTAACAAACCATTAGCCAAATTATTCTTTTCTTTGTATATATGATATAAGGTAAGGGAAAGAAACCTAGTTTGAAGACTGTAAACCTCATTATAAAGTGGCTATAGTGTGAAGTTTATTAAATCAAATTATTTCTTTAGCCATTTTCTCATGAACAAGGAATATCTAAAAACTTGAAGATGTGATAATCCACGATCCAGAGCCAATGTGAGAAGTAATTTTAGGGCCATTGGTTTAGAGACATTATTTGTGCCATGCCTAGTCCCAAATTTGTATCTTAAAGCATTTATATCAACTCTACTAGCTCCTCCCATTGGAGGGTCTCCCTGTGAGGTCCCATCAAATAAAGACTAGGCCCTCTACCTATTAATTACTTCTTCCAAAATCTACTTGGGAACTTTGGTAGTCACCACATGTTTGTAGTATCTTGATGTGCTATGGACTTGGATATCACATTGTAATGGATATATGCAGTATCTTGCTATATTATGGCCTTGGATATCACATTGCAATAGATATATGACTATGTCTTCAAAAATATTAACATTCCTCACCAACTATATACCCTAGGCCATAATTAAAGGGAGAGCCCCATAATTTTTACAAGCAACATTTTCACACTAGTTTTTAGAATCTCATCAATTGTGTCCCCATGCCATACATACCTCAATCTATTAATGCCTTCGATTTATATCCAAACCTTTTTGGTAATGTAAGACTCCATAATCATATGAAAATTAATTTCCTCATTTTCCTTGCACAATACACACCAACCCGGGCCATATGTGTTTATTTTTTGGAGAATGTTCCATGTAAAAGCCTTATTGTTTAGTAACATATACATAAAAATGTGAGACTTAGATGAATGTTTGAAGCTTCAACAATTTTCCATCACCATTTATGTGGTGCTACAACCTCTTCTCCAGCTAGAGCCTTATAGTCATCTTTTGGTATATAAATCTCAGCTAGATTTAGAGACCAAATCATTTGATTATCCTCCTCTTTTAACCTCATAAAACTTGATCTTAGTTTATCAATATACAAATCCTACATTTCAGCATCTTCCTTCCTGAGGCCCAAATCCCTCCCCATATACCGCACTTGTTGCTATATATTTGTTTTGTTCAAATCAACAACTTGAGAGAGGTTGAATAAACCTCTTGATCTCAAATAAATTATAATATGGTTTGGAAGCCTAAGATCATCTCCATAACTAATCTAAGGATCCACCCCAATTTTCATCATTTTCCCCTACATACTTTCCAAATGATCCACTTACTGACTAATGGAAAAGCTAAGACAATTATTTTCTAAATTATAGAGACATTATTTCTACACTTAATAGGATTTCTAATCCAACCATCCATAATTTTAAGTTCAATATACTTTTTTATCATCACATGGGCTAGTAAGCCATTATTCTATAAAATATGCCAAACACTTTTATTAGGCATATCTTTAGAAAATAATAAAATCTTCTTTAATCCCCATCCCCCTTGGGCTTTTGGAGTTATTATCATTTTCCAGTTTACCAATGGAATGACTTTTTTATTGCTACTCTTAGACCAAATAAATATGAAAAATAACCTTATAGTAGTGTCTAAAATACATTTTGGAATCTAGGATAAAGACATCTAATAAACAAGAATGGCCTCAAGGACTGCCTTGATCAATACTAAATTCCCCCTCTAGACAACCAACGATTGCACCAAAATTTTTATTTTTTCTCCAGTTTGATAATCAACCATTACCAATATTTTTGTAGATAGTTATTTATCTTTAGAATAAATCCTAGGTACTTTATACCACTCTCTAAATCTAATTTTTGATAAGGAAATAAAGCTAACATATAAACCTACTCCTCATCAAATCTCCCAAAAAAGGAAATGTTTGACTTATCGATATTGATATATATATTAGTCGCTATGTAGAAGAGATATATAATATTTTTGAGTCTAGCAACCTCCCTCCTAGATCCATCACAAAAGATTACAATATCATCAACAAAAAATAAGATGTGACAATAGGCACATATTAACAACTTTCCTTCTTTTGAGATTTATGGCCCTAAGAGCTTCCTTCAGGGCCATGCTAAGACCTTTACCCATAATAAAATATAATAAATGATAAAGAGGGCATCCCTATCTCAACCCCCTTTCAGCTCTAAAAAATAGGTGGTCACCCCATTAATAAGAATACATAAAGAAGTCGAAGCAACATAGTCCATCACCCAAGTGACAAATTATGCACAAAAGCCCAAATGAATTAAAATTAATCAAAGGAGAGACAACTAAATCTATCATATGACTTTGAGAGATCCACCTTCACTACCAAATCCTTAAGCTTCTTCACTTTGATAGAATGTAACCCTTCTTGAGCCACTCCAACAACTTCATGTATTTTCCTCCCCTCCAAAAAGTGAAATCACTCACCTAAAATCTACTTTGATAGAATCACCTTAAATCTCCTACCTATAATCTTAGAGATGATTTTATAAATTAAATTAGATAGAGAGATAGATCTCTCATTTTCAAAATAAGTAGGGTTATTAGTCTTTGGAATAACAATGATAAAATTAACATTAAAGGCAACCAAGATTCTTCCAATAGATATGGAATCCTTAATGGCTTTTTTCAAATCATCTTCGATGAAATCAAATCATCCCAAAAAAATTCTAATGGCTACCCATTAGGTCCAGGACTCTTAGCTTTTTGGAAACTTTGAAGATAGTAAGTAATTCTTCCCTTCCCACCTCCTCCATTAAGTTTATGTTGTCATTAGGGTCCACAAAACTAGGGAATGAGGTAGACATTCTTAAAACCTCTATTATAGTAGCTTTTCTCTCAAAAACACACATAGAACCAAAAAATCCACATCCTCTTGTACAATATATTTAAAACTAGTTGCTAAAGAGCTATTTGATTTTTCTATCCTCCATATTGTATTTGTGTTTTTCTTGTAGTTAGCAAAGCAATGAAAAATTTAGAGTTTTCATCCCCAAATTGAAGCCACAAAGCCTTAATTTTAAGCCTCCTATATTTTTCTTTATCCAAAAAAAGTGTCCTCTTCTTGTCTTCTAGCTTTTTCACCTCAAGCTTCATAACCTCTGATAGATAACCAAATCACTCACTATTATACAAGGATTCTAATTTTACTGCCACTTTAATAAATAATCTTTCATCCTCATGTTTTCTAAAAATTTCCCATTATACTCTATTAATACATTACCACAAAAGCATACACATCTAAAAACCCCACAAAGGAGTAGTCCTAGAGCCAAGTCTAAACAAAATTTTATGGAGATATATATATAATATTCATATAACATTCATTCCTTCCTTAATATAAATTTATTTACAATAAATAAATATATTATTCATAAATAAATATGATCCTTTATTCATGTTCAAAGGCACAATTCAAAAATATATATTAATTCTATAAGTAAAGTAATTATCTAATTGTACATATTTAAATATTCATAAATCATTATTCTACTCTAATCAAGTATTAAAGGCACATACAAAAAAGAAATGCTCATTCCTATTTACATCATCATTCATAGTTCTCATTATTACTTAATTTGTAGTAATACATATGAAAATATATATTTTCTAGAATATATATACAAATACAAATACAAATTAATTATTTATTCACAATGGTACACATGATCAATATATGTTTCCTTAATTCAAACATCAAGGATGCCAAAGATCATCATTGAATCCAGAAGTAACTATATAAGATGCAGAGATGAAGAGTATCATAAAAGGATTTACCCCCAATCATAAAAAAATTCAGATCCCTCACATACCTCTCATCTAATGAGAGTGGATCTACCCTTTTTGAGAAGGATAGATACAAATTTGATGAAAAGATAGATGACAATGTTTATATAGGTCAATACTAAAACTAATCCCTATAGCAAGTTGCAAATATGACATTAAGATGGAATATGAAATGATACATTCCTAATGTATACAAAATAAGGAATAAACCTTCCTCCTAGATAAACTAGGTAAACATTTCTTATAGCCATAAACTAAAATTAAATAGTTACCCTTGTAGTATCTGGACTCAGTAATTCACTAAGTCATAGTGAGACTAAGGATTTCCAAAATCACTTGGTAATCACATTAAGCTGGAACAGGAAATAATACATTACTAATGTATACAAAATAAATAATAAACTTTCCTCATAGATAAACTAGGACTACATTGGTTATGGCCATAAATTGGATTTAAAAAGTTATCCTTGTTGCATCTGAACTTAGTAACCTGTTGATTTAGTAAGAATAAGGTATTCCAAAATCACTTGGTACTCACATCCTGAAGCTCACAACTCAAGTCCTAGTATTTCTAGACCTACCCATATGAATAGTAACTTAAAAACTAATGATCTCCAATAAATAAAATAATTATTATCTTTGAAAAATACATGAGTGATAATATTCTACATGGGTGTCTAAAACCACACTTGCATGATATCTCACTCACACTTTGACAAGGATCACAAAAGCAATATATTAGTCTTAAGACATTATATCATTAAAGTGAAATAATCATTCAAAATAAATTAAGTTTTTATCTAAGGAATTACATAAATGTTAAAAAAATTAAATCTAAATTTACAAGTTATGTAACAACATTTATACTCAAACATAATTTAAAGCAGAGCTTGATAACAAGTTTCATAAGGATTGAATGTAATTTGTGTTTATGTTTTAAAGTTTCCAAGTGGTAAGGTGTAGCGTCGTGAGCCACCAACTATCATGAAATAGTTATATGTGTATAAATACCTTTACTACAATTTAATTGAAATCCATTTATTAAAAAATTAATTAGAGGTCCCTATAAAAACATTACTAATAATGTTACTATAATCAATTTAATCTTTATTTAAATTAACTTAAGCATATATAATATCTCAAAATCCAATATATATATCCCTAAGGGTATCACATAATTTTATTACAAAATCCAAAGCCTTTAATTTATCTATGCTAATATTATTAATTCTAGTTTTACAATCATCTTTAAATAAGCTTTGAGCATCAATTATTTGTTATAGTATTTTATATCAACAAAAGTTAAAGTGATAATTACATGATAAGTTGTAACATGATAAATTTATGTGATCTTAACCTATAGCTTACTTGGCCCAACTCAATGGCTTACTCACACAAAATAATCATCACAGGGTTGTACATGATAATAAAATGCATTTTACTTTATAAGTTTTGTACCTAAGTTGCTACAGGCTTGAGAAATCCAAGGCTTTATTGAAGTCTAGTTGGTGTCTTGTATGATTAAACCCTAAATTATTATCAAAGCACCTAATGTGCATACTTTCCATAGTTTGTAAACATAAATAAGGAAGTGACACTTTTTATGCTATGATGGTGGTAAAACATATGTGCTTTTTGTATGTGATCATAAATTAAATAATTCATTAAGTGATAAAATGGAACTTATGTCCAAATATTAGTCATGAGTTACATGCACATAAATAATACCAAACTTTATGTTATATGTTGATGGGTTGTTTTGCACACAACTTTAGATAGGATGGTTGCCCATTTAGCCTCTCTTAAAAGGAGACCCAAAAATATCCTATGATCTATATCTACTAGGTCATAGCATATTAGGTAACCCATTTGGTCAATGCAAAACTATTCTTTGTCAAGGGGCCTACTGGTTTGAAATTTTAAATGTAATTTTTAGCTTTTAACAAACTAGAGGAAAATGCCAATTTTTACTATTTTGTTAATATAGGTTTTAAGCTCATGATAGGAATTAACAATATGCATGCAAGTATTTGATCTTCCCAGCTTAAAATCAACATTTTAAAGCTTGATAAGAGGAAGTGCAACTAATTTTAAAGATTCATTCCATCGCATTATTAATATTTGACAATGTATTAATATAATAATAATGAAAGAGATTACACAATCATGATAAAACATGTAGAAACATATAGCATGAAATATCCATTCTACCCTAGATTAACATGTTTGTAAAAAGGATCAAAAGAGATAAAAATCCTATTTAAATGAAGATAAATTTGTTCCACTCAATTAGATGTAACCAATGAAACTGAGCTTTCATTTGGTCAATGTTCACACAACCACACATGAGGATAATGCAAGAGTTTGAAGAAAGCAAGTAGGGAAATAAAAAAAGACATCCATCATATGCATGTGCACGAGATGAAAACAAACTTCCATAACTTCAATTAAAATGTATATTCACTTAATAGTGCAAATTTGGGTTGATTACAATTGATTGAGTACAAAATCAACTAGCATAATAGTAGGGAACAAGAGAAAGAGAAATTACACTATAAAACACAAAAAAAGCCTACCTCACCAATGTTTTCCTTGGATTAAAAAATGAGCAAATCCTGAATAATTCTCCAATGTGGCCCTATATAGCAAATAAAGTTCCAAAGGGAAGGCATTCCACCTCCAAAATGTAGATGAGGGAAATTAATGCCCCACCAAACTCCTCTTTACCTCTAAATTCCACATAATTCTCTCCCTTTTACTTTTAACACCTGAAAATCAAAATATAAAAAATTAAATTATCATTGCAATATCTTTACTAAACATTGATAAAAAAATGTTAAGAGAATGAAAATAGGTTTTTATATGTGCTTAATTTCCCTAAATCAAAGATACCATGATGTCCAGGCTAGAACTAACTTTCTAGTGCTACAAATGGATCATAAAATTGAGTAGCCACATAAAATTTATGGTTGAAAAACTAATGAGGGATAAAAAAATCCCATCCAAACATATTCAAGTTCCTAGGGGAAATGTATATGCACTTTTTAAATTTTTAAATTTTAGTTCTAATTAGGCTTAAAAACTTGAAGCAGAACTGAATGGCATTTTGAAAGATTTTACAAACCTAATAGGGGGACCATACCCTAATTAGGTCTAAGCTTATTTGATTTAAGTTAAGTTTGGGGATTGTAGACCCAATCAAGGTCTAGACCCCAAATGGCATTACGGGTTTTGCATTGGTGAGCCTACATTTTGATTGGGGTTTACAACCTCACACTGTACTGAGTAACATTTATGAGGGAATCCACTATTTTAACTAGGGATAAAACATCACATTTCACTATAGACATTGGAGAATGGTGTCATAGATCCCATAAGGGGTTAATCCTTGATGAACACCATGCAAAGGCATTCAGGGCCCCATAGCCCCAGTCAGGTCTGTGGCCCTGATTACTAAAGACTTATGTGGGGAAGCAAGCCTCAACCTAGTCAAGACTAAATCCATGGCTATCATTAAGAAAACTAAACCTGACTCACTAATAATTTTGTAGATCCCATACTTTGACTAACAAAGTAGATATTTGACTAAACCACATATGACCTAATCGAGATTCTCAAGCCCAATTACGAAATAGGGTCACACTTTAATTCACACCAACCTAATTAGATTATAAAGTCTGATTAGAACTACAAGGACCCAACACTTAAAACTTGGACAAAAATTGAATGGAAACTTTGATTAACACTAAGAAGTGTAATTTTAGAGCTCAAAAACCTAATTAGGATTTAAAATCCTAATTATAACTAGGAGTTAGGATTTTTAAATGAAGCTATAACATACCTATTCAGGTCTTTGAGCAAGATTTTTATAAGGAAAACTAAGCTATCAAAACTCATTTTTAGACCAAGTATTTTGTATGAAACTTTTTTTGCATGGACCTAGTCATTCCAATAGAGGAGGTTTCAGGATTTGGTTCAACACACAAACTGAGATGATCCCAAGAACAACTAGAGAGAGATGAGATTGACTAGTTTGCGAGTACAAATGAGAGTGAATAAAAAATAAAAAATAAAAAATAGGGGTATCATGATTTTAAAGGAATTAGGGCATATTATGTAATTAAAAACACAATAAAGTGCACACCAAAACATATAGCTCACACACCCAACCTCAAGGCATATTTTTTCATACCTAAGATTTTCAATTAGATTTCATTTAGTTGATGCTGAAGACATCAATGGAAAGCTGGAAAGAAAAAGGTGTGACTTAAATACCTCACACATCTTATAAGCATTGTACAACTATGATTGTTCCAGCTAATTAATATCTTTTATCTATGCTCAAATTTATAATTTTTATCTTGATTTCATTACTCATGTGATTGTGATTTTTATAACAAAGGGGACAAAATTAAAAAATGGTAAAAATATAATAGGTTCAAGATTAAAAAAAAAACAACCTTGCTTATGCAATGACTCTTTTCATTTTTTGGTTTTAAGCTTGAATAATGGAAGGAAACAAGCGATGTGAAGTCGATAATTGACTAAAATGCTAAATAGTAATAAAGATTTATTTTATATATTAAAAAGAGTCATTTCTCCATGTGTAGAGTAGGTTGTAATTATTATTTACATTAATTTTCTACTTATCATTGATTTTTTTAGCAAACAAAAAAAGAAAAATAACCATTACAAAATCCCTCTAATTAGCATTTTAGGCATTTAAAGTGAGTGAAAATATTCAAAAGAAGAACATATCTCTTTTCTTGATCGAGCCCCACCATTCTTTGAAGAGCAACCTGATGTTTATATTTTTTTGAGCTATCTCATTCCATCATACCTTTGGCCAATAAATTTTGTGTTCTAAACATTTCCAACTTTCAACAAAGTCTTTTCCTAATATTTAATGTAAATTTAGCTGGGAGAGGTTTATTTTTGTACAAATTTGTTGCATTTATTTCAATTGGTGTAACCTATGTGAATTTTTACTTGTAGATGGAGGTCTCTTAGCGGATTTTGATCTATGAAAAAACATATTTAGATTAATTTAAAAGGAGGAACATGCTTATTACCAAAATTTCCATCTTTACTTGTTGGATATATTGAATGATATGTCAACAAAAATATTAATAAGTCTTAAAATATTAATGCTAGATAATAGCGAGGCTCGACCATGTTATTAAATAGTTAAAATGAGACATAAAATAAATACTTGAATTTAATGCTAACACCATCCATTTAGTAGTTAGTAACCTCCTTCAACACGACATGCCTGTTACCAATAATTAAGATTTAAAATCTCTGGAACCCATTACATATTTTGTCACACGTACTCTAGTTTGGAGGCTGTTATAATTTACAATTGCATTTTTACTTATAAATTAATATTTATTTTTAACCATTTATAAATAAATATTACTAAATTTAGAAATTTAATCATGTGGTTTCAATAAAACAACTATCTCAAACCCTCAAAATAAATATGTTCATATTTTTCACTATGGTGTAAGAAAATTAGGTAGTTATTATTATTAATAATATTATATGCTTGTATATGTTTTTACTAACTAGGGGCCAAAAGAACAATAATCATAGTAATTTATGAGAAGCAAACAAGGCTACCTAAGGACTTAACGACTATTATTGAATGTTTAAAATATGGTTTAAGGACAAAAATGAAGGGCTTATGACCAAAGGTAAGTAATATAACATCTCCCAAAAACTTATGCCAAATTTTGTAGCAAAAAATATGGAATGAATCCTTCACCTAGTATGCCATAGAAATATTCCCAAAATTTTATTTCACATCTATAAAGGGATTAAAAAAAGTGAGAACAAGAATGTTTACTATGTTTTGACACTTAATGTTTAGCGTTTAATGATGCTATCATATAAGATAACTAAATGAATAAGATAACTATGTATGGATTGAACTATATACCCATCCCTAGGGTACTAAAATGATACTAATACATAGTTCACAATCAATAATATTTTTTAGACCTATATACAACACATCCTCTCTATTCTCCTCTTAAATCACATATATCCATCTCTCTTTAATGATACCCTTCCTATTTTGTAGGGAAATAAACCTGTACTAAAATCACACATGTAACAAAACATGTTAAGTGGTTAAACCAAATTAATAATAACTCATATATATGTTAAATAATTTTGTAAAATATAACAAATAAAGTTACGTTTAATCCATTTGACATTGAATAGTATAGGCATGCTATTACCATTTGGTGTTATTAAAATTATCAAGTAATGCAACATCTCTTAAACACTTGTGCTAAATTTTACATCAAAAATATGGAATGAATCCTTCACATACTATGCCATATAAAGATCCCAAACATTTTATTTCACATGCACAAAGGGATTAAAAAAAAGTGAGAACAAGAATGTTTAAAGTGTTTTTACACTTAATGCTTGGCATTTAATGACATTACAATATAAGACAACTAAATGAATAAGATAAGTAGGTCTCGATTAAACTATCTACCCATCCCTAAGGGTAATAACAAGATTCTAATACATATTTCACTATAAATAATATTTTTTAAACCTATGTACAACACATATCTCTCTTCTCCTCTGACATCACATATATCCCTCTTTGATGATACCCTCTCTATTATGTAGGGAAACAACCATGTACTACAATCACACACTCAGAAAAACATGTTAAGTGGTTAAGTCAAATTAATAATAACTCATTTCAATATATATGTCAAATAATTTTCTAAAATATAACAATTTAAGGTGCATTGAATCCATTTGACGTTAAAATCTATAGGCATGCCATTACCATTTGGTGTTATTAAAATTTACCAAGTAATACAATGTATCCTAAACACTTGTGCTGAATTTTGTAACAAAAAGTATGGAATGAATCCTTCACCTACTATGCCATAGAAGGATTCCCAACATTTTATTTCACGCGCATAAAGGGATTAAAAAAGTGATAATAAGAATATTTAAAGTGTTTTGACACTTAATGCTTGGTGTTTAATAATGCTATCATATAAGACAACTAAATGAATAAGATATATAGGTCTTAATTGAATTATTTAACCATCCCTTAGGTTAATAAGAAGATCTTAATACTATAGTTCACTATCAATAATATTTTTTAGACTTATATACAACAGATTCTATCTCTTCTCCTCTGACATCACATATATCCATCTCTCTTTGTGATACCCTCCCTATTTTTTAGGGAAAGAAACTTGTACTACAATCACACACTCAACAAAACATGTTAAGTGGTTATACCAAGTTAATAATAACTCATTTCAATATATATGTCAAATAACTTTGTAAAATATAATAAATGAAGGTGTGTTGAATCTATTTGATGCTGAACTCTATTGGCATGCCATTACTATTTGGTGCTATTAAATTTTATCAAGTAATATTCAAGTTGATTCTATATAATATAAGTAAATCAATAGTTTTAGATTAAGGTAAAAATAGGTTTTGAAGGGACCCCAAAACCCTGAAACAAAGGAAGAAGGATTTTACAATAACATCCACAGGTGAAACTTATAACCTACTTCTAAGAAGTGTCAAAAATAGGTTTTACATGGACCTAAAACCACCAAACAAGAACATCAAAAGATGGACCCCAGGTTTTACAGAGACCTAGCAACTCCAGTGTGATAAGAAAACAAAAAACTAGTAAATGGAACCAGATATTACATCCAACTTAAATAACCAGGATAGTAAGAACTCAAAGGACCTATTCTTCTAATTCCAAAATCATCTTCACCACTTCCTTACCAATCACAATAGTGTCCTGTATAGCTATAGCCACCGACGTAGCACCTTCTTGCATGGCTTTCTTTCTTGAGCTCTGTCTGGTTCTCTTACTAGGCCTCTCCAAGGATTTGATTTCCTCATTTGCTCATTTTCCAATGTTTACAGCAACTGCACATATGCTGGAAGTTATCTCCTCCATCTTATTTCTGCTTTCCTTAATGAGTTCCCTTAGATTGTTCTCATAGTCTTTAAGTTTGATAGGAATATCCCTCATCTGATTTTCCATCTTATTAATTTTGTTCCGATCTGCTTCCTGGTTACGTTCCAATATTTCCATTTTCTCCTTGAGGCCCTTTATCTCCTTGTACATCCATGAGTCGAATTGAAGGATAGCATCTGCTTTGCATTTGGCCGAGCTCATAAGGGGGTTCCTCCCATCATTCTACCCTATATCACTTAAATCTTCTATGTTCTCTTTTGGATTATCTTCATCTTTTTCCATATGATCCTCCCTTTCAATTTGATTCTATTCCTTAGTTTCAACATGGATTTCATTATGGATAAGATCATCCTTTACTTGATCTCCAGTTTCCATTGCTTGATTGGCATCTTAAACTAGATGTTCCTTCACAATTTTCGAAGCAGGGTCCTCAAATAGAACATCCAAATCTTTTTCAATTTCCCCTAGCACTTGCTGGTTTTCCTCAAAATCATAGTTATTATTTTTAGTTCTTTCCTCTATAGTGGCCCCTTCTTTCTCATTCTTACCTTTATCTTCTTCTTCCTCACTAGAGCTTGATTCCCCACTTTCTATTCTTTCCTCTTCCTCCATACTCTCCTCCTTAGAACTCTCAGTGATTTCCCACTCTGTTTCCTCATCAGCAATCTAATTTTTGAAGCTGGAGGATTTAGATTTGGCTTTTTCTTTCCCCTTTCCTATTTCATTCTTTTTACTCTATGAATCCTTATTTTTATCTGAATAAGGATTCAGAATAATGGCCTTGTTTTTGCAGTAACCTTCAACTATTAGAATTAATCCCTCATGCAATATAGGGTGAGACTCCTTTTTCCTATGAGTGAATAGACTTTAGATCAATGAGAAGCGCAAATAGAAAGGAAAGGAGATTCTAACTTTGTGTCTAAAGTGATTAAGAAAGACAAAGTGAAATTTATGGACTCTTTTGCTTCTTCCATCAAGTATGAAATACTCACGGATGTAGCATAAGACGTCTCTCTAGATTCCTTTAATCTGCTCCAGGTTGAAAAAATCCCCACTCTTTTCCAACTACTGCTCCTCAACATCCATCTTTGGGAGTTTGCTAAAAGCCTCATTAGAAATGCTGGTCTGCTTTGAGAATTTTATTCCCTCCATTGGAAGCCCCGTGACCTCCACTATGAATTCCTCGATGAGTTTCACCGTGATGCCATGAAGGGTTACCCTGTCGTTGATCTAATTTTTGAACAAAGCCATCATTATATGGGGTTTTGAACCATGTAGCCATTCTAGGTAGCTTACAACCTTCCCTCTCTGAAGGATCTTCTAGACATCTTGTTTTGCTTTCCAAACTTCACAATTTTTAGGTTCCTACTTCCTTGGTTCTCCTTTCATTTTGTGAGCCATACATGTATCCAGTAACACCAACCACTGAATACTGAGCAATGAGACCAACTATTATCAACTTGTAATGAAATTTGCCTATTTTCTAGCACATACAGAACCCACTTCACGTTCTCTAGAATATTTTTGTTTAATGAATGTGATCCTTCCTCTGTGAGGCCACTCTACCAAATCATTGATTTTCTATTCCAAACAGATCTTTCCCTCCTTTGAATGAATTGCATCATGATTAATGAGAGCTCTAAGATCCACATTCTTATTTAATGTATCCTGCCAACTCACCTTGTGTCCTGTTCGAACTGCATGATTTGCTATCCAATCAGCAACCCCATTGGCTTCACGGTAAGTATGGGTGATAGTTACTTTCTCAAATTTTTGAATTAAGGTTTTCATTTCCAACACCATTGCCTCTATAGACCATGAAACTAAATTTTTGTTATTTAAGATATTAATGATATTCAAGGAGTCCCCTTCGAGCCATAATTTAGAATATCCCAATTCAACAGCTAATTTGATGGTTTGAAGGGCTACAAAAGCTTCAGCTATATGACAATTTGACTTATCGATGGGGATAACAATAGCATCAATTACGTTTCCCACATGATCTCTCAAGACTCCTCTGCATCTTGCATTTCCTGGGTTCCCTTTAGCAGCTCCATCAAAGTTTCCTTTGATCCACCCATAAGGGGGACATTCCATTTAACACCTAATCTTGGGTTTTCAGTTTTCACATTAGGCCTTTCTGATCTTAAGGGATTATCAATTTGAAAGGTTGGATTAGGATCCCTTTGCGATGAGAAATTCTCCTTTATTGCTCTAATAATGTTCTAACCCAACACCCATCCTGGAAGTTCTTTACTTCTAAAAATTTGATTGTTTCTTTCTTTCCATATACCCCACCAAATATGGGGAAGAGTTAATTTCCAAAAAAAAGAACATCAGGATTCTTAGAGGGACAGTACCAACTTTTAAAAGATAGTTCCACACTTTTTTGATGAACCCATACAATACCCCAAAGATTGAGGATCTCTTTCTAGACTTGCTGCGTATAAGAACAGTTCACAAACAAGTGATCTCTATCTTCAAAACCCTTTTTACATAGAATACACCTATTCACCACATATATTCCTCTTTTCTGCAAGTTTTCAAGAGTCAGGATTTTGTTTTGAAGTAAAGTCCAGTAGAAAATTTTTATTTTGGGGATGAGCCCCTTGATCCAGGCATACGACCACAAAGGTTGATAAGTAAATCAATAGTTTTAACCACTTGGAATTAGTGATAAAAAGTCACATTTGTTTGATACTAATATAATAAAATAATTCAATTTAGATTTGATCATAATAATTATGTGATTAATTGACATTCAAATAACCATGTCAAATCCTAACTAACATTTAATAATTCAATTAATGAGCAATTTAGCATCCAAATTAGATAAACACACCAATACCATTTTATGTTCAAAAGCAGTTATATTTGATGTTAGTAGAAATAACCAAAATTGCACAATAGAATAAAACATATACAACTAAAACATTCATTTTGTTGAAATCACAAAACAAAAATTAAACAAGCAATTTATATGACATGAATGGTCCCACTAGTTTAGTCCATGTGGCACACCACATAAATATAAAACTGATAAATAATCTATTAGTAAAATAGAATTGTGACATTTTCCCCCTCTAGGAAAAGACATCATCCTGACGGGTAAAATAGAATATTCAACTAAATAGATGATACAAATACTTATAGACTTCCTCAAGGTCCTCTCAAGTAGCATTCTCTTCAAAGTATTGATTACACTATAACTTACACTAAGAGACCTCTCTATTTTACAAATTATGTTTGCAAGTATCAATGGTTTACAAGGGCTCTATTAGTATCACTCATGGATTCTGAGCCTACAAAAATTTCCTATTAATGACATGAGACATATTTGCATGGTGATGTTTAACCAAATAAACATGATAAACATTATGCAACCATGACATAAGAGGATACAATGTAAGTATGTAGGAAAATGGATTTACTACTTTAAGGACATATAATGGTCTTACATATCTCGAAGTCATTTTGGATGAATTTCATAACTTAATGGAGATTTTACTTTAATTTAAGTAAAAAATCATCTTTGATTGCAAAACACTATGAGTTATTTTCTTATATGCACAACTCTTTTTTCATATGGCAGTTACTACCAATATTTCCCTAATTTTATTGACTTGTTGTTCCATATATCAAAACAATTCAATTCTAAAGTTACAAATATATCACCTAGATTATATGGACAAAGCTTCAAATGGTGCCATGTTGAGTGTAGAATGTTATGAATCATTATCAAAAAACTCGATTTAAGGGAATATTAATCTATATAGTATATATGAGGAAAATCTTCCAAAACTTGATTTACTATATCAGTTTGACCATTTGTCTTTAGGTGATAAGGTATACTAAAATTCATTTCCCCCTAAGTTACATACAAAGTTTACGAAAACTGAGTTGTTATTCTAGTATCATAGTCATGAATGATTTTTTACAGTATTTTATTTTAGCTAAACACTTCTTGAACAAACATTTTTGGTAAAATTGGTGAATCATTTGTCAAATTCATAGGTATAAAATGTACAAGTTGGGTGAGTTTTTCCACTATAACCAAGATCACATCATGCTTATTTTTGGACAAAGTCTTTGAATAAAATCCTTGCTAATAACTTGTCACTTCCATTTTGGAACCTCATAGGGATACAAAGAACTTACTGGGTGCACATGCTTAGCTTTGAATTAATGACATTTTAAACATTATGTCACAAAATTTATAACATCTCTTTTGAGTCTGAGCTAAAATAAAAGTTGTTTGAGGTCTACCATCATTTTAGTTACATGAAAGTGCCTTGATTAAGGTGCTACATGATCCTCATCCAAAATTATGATACAAAAATAACTAAGATAAGGTACATATATTATACCATTGAATCTAAGAAGTCCACCTCATTTTATTTTATAGCCCTCATACCTATGATCTTGACTATTAGCTTTAAGGGATGCCTTATCTTCAAATAAAACTCATATGATGGTAGCTAACTGAAAATATGTTGTTGGAAATTAATCCTTATAGTTTCTATAACATTTATATATCTTATTTCACTTGGTACATCTGCCACTCTATTTTCCTTGCACTTAATATGCTCATTTTCAAAGTCATAATCACTCAAAACTATAACCAATGCCTATGCCTTGCATTAAGGTTAGGTTGAGTGAAAATAATCGAGTCCCAAAATATCTATTTTGAGATCAAATATTTCTTGATAAGGAACTGTCTCCATATTTTTAGTGATTGAACAATTGTTGCAAGCTAAAAACCATGTGGTGAGTTATTTAGCTTATATTTATTAAGCTTGTGTGACTCATAGACTACTACTTAGCCATCGTACATAACACCTAGTATTTCACTAGATGCATCTTTAGTAATTGAAAAGTTTCCATTAGGATCTGGAATCTTCAAAATAAGAGTGGTGGTTGAATTTTCCTTGGTAATATGAAAATATTATTCACACGTACCTATCCATATGAACTCATTATCATTTTTTTACAAGGACATGATTGGATTACCTATCTTCTAAAATCCCTCCACATACTTTCTATAGTATCCTATAAGACCCATGAAGATACAAACTTTATGCACATTTTGTGGAGAGGGATAATTAATAATGGATTTTACCTTGGTTGGGTCAACTAAAATCCCTTCTTATGAGATTATATGACCAATATAGTACAATTTCTCTTGAAAAAGGAATATTTTGAGAGTTTGCCATAAATTTTGTGTTGTCTTAAACAATGTAAAATTAGATTTAGATGTTGTATTTTTTCATTGTTTATTTTTGAATAAATAAAATTTACATCTAAGAATACTAACACAAAACCATATAAATAATCTATAAACACACTATTCATTAGGTTCATGAATGTTGCAAGAGCTTTCATAAGTCCAAAATGAAACATAGTGAAATCATAATGCCCATAACAAGTTTTAAACAATATTTTTAGTATATCTTCCTCTTTGATCCTTATTTGATGATAACTTGATCTCATATCTATCTTCAAAAATATAAAATATGTTTTAAATTGATAAAAAATATCATCTATATGTGGTAAGGGATACCTATTATTAATAATGGCTTTGTTTAATATTGTGTAATCTATGCACAACCTAAGAGTGCCATAGTTATTGAAAAAATCTATTGGTGCACACCATGGGGATACACATGTATGGTAGGGGTAATTTTAAGAATTGATCCCTAAAACTTACTATAAAATCTTGGTGAATTCTAGAATTTAGGGATAATTCTATTAGCTAATCTTTGGCAAAATTGCCACACAAGTATAAATTGACTTGCAATTTCAATTAGCTCTTTTAATTTTTTTTTAAATATTTGGAGAATTAAACCTCATATTTAAATCAAGAAATAATTTCAAAAAATTCATAGTTAAAATCCTTTCCCCAAACACACTCATGAAGAAAATATGCTGGAGGTGAAATAATTATTATGATTAGTAGATTCCCTAAGTTTTTTAGAACAACTATTTTGCTTTACCCTATGAAATTAGGGCAACCAGCCACTTTAAACACTTTCTTGAATGAATAAATCTAAATAAGGATGACATGAGAGATAAAATGAATAAGAATTGCTACAAACCCATCCCAAACCTAAACTCTAAGTAGGTATGTGTGAATTGAAAAAAAAGTCATCACCACATCAATGCCCAAACACACATTCACAAGATTTTTGAGGAATTATTGATATTATTACAAAATAAACAATCCCAAATAAACACAAAGATATTGTTGATCTCATTACTAAACAAACAATCCCATGTGATAACCAAATTGTGTCTAATATTTAAGGTTTTGATATAAGATAAAAAATGGTTTTCACATTACTAGCACATATCTGATGTGATAGTAGTTAGAATCCCTTGAAATATAGGCATAATTCATTAAAAGTGTAAAAATATTTATAGATATGTAGGGCTTGCATTTCTTACTTGGATTGTACTTCATTATTGGATGTTTAAACTCCTTCTTGGCCTCCTCTTACAATTGTCGCTCAGTTCATGATTCTCATGACCATAAAGGAATAAAACTTTACTAGAAATGAAGTTTTATGAATTTAGGTTTTATGGATTCATGGTTCTAGCATTTTAATCAATTCGAAGCACTTATGTAGATTTATTTTTCTAAAAGGTAATTTATGTTAGTTAAAAAACCAATGGAGAAAGAGGTTAGAGGATGAGAAGTTTAATGTCAAGATCTTATTTATGATTCCTTATTTTTTATGATTGGATTTGTCCTTCTTTTGAATAATTAAGTTTGCACTTCTTTTTAAGGACTAAATTTGATAGCCATATGACTTAGTATAAATTGAGTACAAACCTCTATAAGTCTCTCAAAAGACCAACATAATGTAATAAACTAAGTATAACAAAAATTGTGTCAAAAAAATAGAGTATAGAGTACAAACTAAATATAGGGCCATAGGGAAATATAACTATGAAAAATGAGGATGATATAATTGAAAAAAATATTCAAAACATTTTCATAGTTTTAAAATTATAAAATATATAATAAGGTCTGCCAAAATGTCTTAACCATATCCATAATCAATAATGGCATTTCAAATAACAAACCATGCTAACCAAAATATAATTATTATTTTAAATATTTAAAAATAAAATACAATATGATTACGAGCTCTATTATGTTTATTTAGTTTGTTCTTTGTGCATTGTTTAAAAGAAGTATCTCACATGTCATAATTTCTCAAAAGAAATTACTTTCTTGTTTGTTTAAAAGAAGTATGTGGTAAATACGATCTAGATAATATAATAAACTGAGTATAAAAAAATTATGACAAAAATTAGAGTATAGAGTATAAATTGACTATGGGGCCATAAGACAAGACAACTATGAAAAATGACGCTAACATGACTGAAAAAAATATTCAAAATATTTTTATGGTTTTAAAATTATAAATTATATAATAAGGTATACCAAAATATCTTAACTGTATCCATATTGGCCTTTCAAATATTTTTTTATTTCAATTAACAAACCATGCCAACCAAAATATAATTATTACCTTAAACATTTAAAAACAAAATATAATATGATTATGAGGTTCTGTTGCATTTATTCAATTTGTTCTTTGTGCATTGTTTAAAAGAAGTATTTTGCATGCCATTATTTCTTAGAGGAAATCAATTTCTTATTTGTTTAAAAGAATTATGTAGTAAATGACAACTAGATAATATAATAGACTGAGTATAACAAAAATTATGATAAAAAAATAGAGTATAGAATATAAACTGACTATAGGGCCATAGGGAAAGACAATTATGAAAATCACAATGCAATCAGACCAACCTAGTCATTAGATGATGTGTTTTTGAAACTTTAAATATTTTTCATTTCTTGAATTCAATGACCATTAACATAATGTAACTAATGGATGTAATTTTGACTCTTGAGGCATCATTTTTATCACTGCTAAATTTTGCAAATTCATTATCTTGAACAAAAAAGAGCTAAAATTATATTATCGATACATAATCCATGATTTAACTGATTTTTTTTTAGTGTAAATATGATATGATATGAGGGTTTTAACATAATAAAGTAATTCCAAGACACATGGATTATGTATATCTAGATTCAAGTAGTAAGTATTTTTTAGGATTTTTAAAGATCATAGAATTTGACATGGAGCTCTAGTGTTTTAATGTGGACTTTATAATTTGATGATGAATTTACAATTAAGACATAATGATTCAGGTAATTAAATAGGTGCATGGTATAAATTGAGTACAAAAATTTGTAAGTCTCTCAAAAGGCCAACCATATAATATAATAAACTGAGTATAACAAAAATAATGACAAAACAAAAGAGTATAGAGTATAAATTGAGTATGGGGTCAGGGTAAGACAACTATGAAAAGTGAGGATGGCATAACTGAAAGAAGTATTATAAATATTTTTGTAGTTTTGAAATTATAAACTATATAATAATGTGTACCAAAATGTCTTAACCATATCCATATTGGCCTTTCAAATATATATTTTATTTCAATTAACAAACCATGCCAACCAAAATATAATTATTACCTTAAACATTTAAAAACAAAATACAATATGAAAACTTCTCTACAATTTCTATGGCTAGTTGTGTTTTCAAAATGTGAGCCTCACAGTCGATTCATCTATATTTTTTTCATTCGGGCTGTATACAATAACTGTGAAGGTTGCTAGAGCAAGTCAATAATTCTTCTAGCTAGTGTATCATGTTTCAGCATTGCCAAAATCAATAAATAAATGTATGTAACATGATCAAGATTCAAGATGAGCTTGAAGTAGAAGTTGAAATCAATAATATTTTTTTGGTTATCCTTTATGTCCCAAAAATATGGTTTTCCAACACTGAATTTGTATAGTACATATGGTAAGATCATGTATAATACTTAGTATAAATTGAGTACAAACCTTTGTAAGTCTTTCAAAAGATCAATCAGATAATATAAAAAATTGAGTATAGGAAAAATTGTGACAATAAATCAGAGTATAGAGTGCAAGACAACTATGAAAAGCGAGGATGACATAACTAGAAAAAGTATTCAAAACACTTTCATAGTTTTAAAACTATAAACTATATAATAAGGTCTACCAAAATGTATTAACCATATCCATAATCAATAATGGCTTTTCAAAATTTTTTTAATTTCAATTAACAAATAATGCCAACCAAAATATAATTATTACCTTAAACATTTAAAAATAAAATGCAATATGAAAACCTCTCTACAATTTATATGGCTAGTTGTGTTTTCAAAACACGAGCCTCACAATCAATTCATCTGTATCTTTTTTAAGGACTATATACAACAATTATGAAGGCTACAAGAGCAAGTCAGCGATCTTCTAGCTAATGGATCATGTGTCAACCTTGCCAAAATTAGTAAATAAATGTATTTAACATGATCAATATTCAAGATGAACTTGAGGGAGAGGTTGAAATTAATAACATTTATTTTTTTGTTATCCTTTATATCCCAAAAATATGGTTCTCTAGGACTCTTTTTGTGCAGTACACACAATAAGATCATATGCAATGCTTAGTATAGTTTGAGTATAGACCTACGTAAGTCTCTTAAAAGCCCAACCAAATAATATAATAAATTAAGTATAGCAAAAAATGTGACAAAAAATAGAGTATAGAGTATAAACCGACTATGGGATCATAGGGTAAGACATCCATGAAAATCAAGGATGACATAACTAAAAAAAATATTTAAAATATTTTCATAGTTTTAAAATTATAAACTATACAATAAGGTCTAACAAAATGTTTTAACCATATCCATATTGACATTTCAAATATATTTTTATTTCAATCAATAAACTATGTCAACCAAAATATAATTATTACCTTAAACATTTAAAAACAAAATACAGTATGAAAACTTATCTACAGTTTCTATGGTTGGTTGTGTTTTCAAAATGTGAGCCTCATAGTCGATTCATCTATATTTTATTTATTAAGGTTACATACAACAACTGTGAAGGTTGCCAAAACAAGTCAACAATTCTTCTAGCTAGTGGATCATGTTTTAGCATTGCCAATGTAACATCCCCACTGGGATCTATCTATAAATACGTGATTTTTTTAAATTAAAACACAAATACTATAATTAAATTACACCACGTTGCAAGATTATAATCAGTGATCATATATAAAATACTCTAACTGACAACTATAAATGAATCATACTCTATCATACATCATTGATCACTATCAACATGAAATACATCATACTAAATACAAAAAGTATTTGCAATCTTCCAGCCACGACTAGTACAATCCAACAACCACTACTATTAAAATACTATAATAAATAATTACAACTCAATAGAATAATATTTTCAATAATAAATATTATTTAAAGTACAAATATAAGATACATGGCTCCACAAAGCATGAGTTTCTTGAAAATCTAGTATCTATGGTAATCTTAAGTGTTGTCTCTAAGTACATACTATTATGGGGAGGAAGAGCATCATCTAAGTGTTTTTACACACCAACCCTGGACCAACAATCCCTCACACAATCTTCTATTAGGGAATGACTCTCCCTTCATGGATGATTAGATAGTAATGGTGTGAGAATCTAGAGAGATAAGTTAGTACCTGTGTGTTGCATGATTTCTAAAAATATATAATGTACAATAAATAAATCCATTCTAACATGATATCACACAAACATGTAAACCATACACATGAAATGACAATGTCTAACTAACATTACTTTGGCTAAAGTTTTCAATAGTTAATTATCTCTAAGATTAGTCAATTTCAAACATACCACTTGATTAGATTACCTTCAACTGGCATTATGATGCTGGTAAGCTAGTGAAGTTCATCTCACTACTTACACAAAATTAATAATGCAAGATTGGTTATCATAAATATAACCATAGATTCATACAAACTATCTCCTACTAATAAATACATATATGTACTGAGTACAAAAATAATTGAAAACCATACATTTAGTCCATCAAATGTATGAATAAATCTCCACAATATTGTTTAACACATAATTAGTAAGAACAAAAATTACAACTTATACCATCTAGGTATAATGTCTATCTAACTAAAATTCTCTAATTACTAAAAGTAATTTTTCAATAAAGATATTCTGTGACATCCCATAATATCATAGTTCATAATTACTCAAAAATAAAAAATCAGTCACAACATCAAGAGATTTTTGCCATGAAGTCTTAATTTCTCATCTTCTTTCCACATTTATGTCTTTTATTATATTTTAGAGACTGTGTTCACAATACGTGGCTAGTGTCCTATTCTCCCAAAGTATAGGTTTAGTTATAATAATCACTAGATTAATAGATTTACTACATAGAACTCTGATACATACTACACATGAATTTTCAACTATTCACATTATTATAGTAAGTTCTATATAAATGTATTATATACATGGATTTATTAGCAATCTAATGGAATCGTACTATACATCATGAACACTTCTCTTGAAGGATTACATCTATTCTTAGATTAATTTATTTTTGTCAAGTATCAAATAATTAAAGGAAATATGTTATAAAAATTATACAAAACCCCTCACCAAGGTCAAAATAAACTTTTATAATTTATGTAACCTATCATATTATACTTATAACAGATTCTAAATTTCCTCAAAACCAAATCGCCATATCTCTATAAACAAAATATGGAAAATTTGCTAATTTAAATAGCTAATTTGTATTATTAAATGAAATATCATATAAATATCCAAGGATTACTATCCCTTTGTATATTTCCCCCTTCATTATCATCATATTAGACTACTAATCTTATAAGATTAATAATTATCTCCTTATAGCCTATACTTAGCAACTACAATATAATGTTATAATATTTATATTTATATGAGGTTCTATCTTTGAAGAAATATCTATAAAAATATTATCTTTAGTATTATAGATATTTAATAATGCCTCAGCTCTTAACAAATGAGGAATATAGTTATATGAATATATTTTATAATGCCACAACTGTTAACTCAGATTCTGTCGACATGTACTCAAATATGGGTATCAGAGGAATATAATGGCCTGTACATGGCATTTTTTTAGTTATGTGATAAAGTACTTAGATTTTATGATAATAATAATTTAAAATAGAAATATATATAAGGCATACTACCAGTTAATAAAAATTATAGACTCTATTCTGTTAACAAGCATATCCCATGTATGTGTTTCAATTATTGATAGGGAGATTAACTATTAGTTTTGCACTATAAAACCTAGTTATATGCATAGTATAGAGGTTGTAATCATAGTGAAATGTATTATATATAACCCTTAATAGATACTACACTATATAACTTGGTAATTATAGGTATAGGTAACAAGGAAAGTCACTATACCAAAACTAATGATATATATTATAAGTCACCATTCAAAACTAGTGATAGGGAAAGTCACTTGATTTAGACTAGATGCCATTCAAAACCAATGATGACTGGTGTATAATTTGATAGATTGAGTAATTCAACTTACTATGATATGATTAAGATATATATAAGTCACATCATATCAGCCATCAAATATATGTAATTCCTTTTATATAAATCTTTATTTTAACCCATCAGTTATATGAATACATATTTTATTACTTAACCCAATACATGTGTCTATAGTAGATCATATACAGTTATATGTTTTCTTTCTTTTTTTAGGTCACTATAATACTGTGAAAGTTGATGCACTTATTCTTACCTAATCTCTATTACTATAGATTGATAAATATATACATAGTATTTATTATGGTAGATGATAAACATAGTATACATGTATTCACACAGTCCTTTACCATATATTAGTTCACTTTAATATTATCTATTACTGTAACATTTTAATAAATATAAAAAATCAAATTGCATCTCTTACCAGGTAAAAATGTTCTACTTGCTCCTTTTCTAATATCCTTTTCTTCTTTTTCTCCTTCTTCAATTCTTTCTCTACCTCAGTATATCTCAATAATAAATGACTTAATTAGCCATATTAATTCAATGAAAACACCAAAATCATAAACACATAAAATTAACTTCATATCATTGTTGCACTAAGATAATCATGTGTAATATACTATTTAAATGCAAATGGTATAAAATATGCTATGCTAACCATTCAATTATGCATCTAATATGCCCTAATAATGTGGTGTGTGCAAGGTTCATTTGGATTCTCTATTGTCATCCAATATTTTTATCTATGTCACCCTCTTTGATGATACTCTCCCTCCAACATATTCTGAGGGTTGAGTTCTATATCAAACTCACAACAAGTAGACAATTATACCATAACAACATGATATACATTCATCATAACATATGATTGAAATAATAAATCAACATAATCATAATGTAAAAATACACTACAACTAGCTCATAGTAATGTAACCAAAGTAATAATCAACTATCTCATAACAACACATATCTCAAAGCTTAGTTAAAAATAACTAAATCTCATATGATAACTATAAATATCCATGGATAATCAAATAGTTTACTTAGTGAGGAATCAATATGTAACATCCTTCCTCCCTAAAGTTAGTCATTTTCCTAGATGACTCTTATTCAAACATAAATTTTGAATCAAAAATATTGTTTATTATAAAAATAACTTAATAAAATAGTATATAATCAAATAAATAAATATAAAAAATGCCTGTAGAACTCATCATAGTCCTCCCAAGTAGTGTTATCCTCACAGTATTGGTCCCACTAGACCTTGCACTATGACATCTCTTTTTTACACAAATAAAATTTGCGAGAGTCAATTACTCTGATTGGTTCTACCATGACCACTCTAGGATCCAGATCCTGTAAAGCATTAGAATCCGACACATGTGTAGGATAATTTATATATTTTTTAGGATAATAAACATGAAAGATATTATGTAATAGAGCTAGGGCTAGTGGTAACTTAAGCCTGTACTCTACAAGATTGATGACTTTTAACACCTTAAAGAGTCCCACATATCTTAGTGATAGTTTTGTTAGGATAAAATAAAACATAGATTTATCCCCAAATCACATACAAGATAAACTATGAAATGAATCAATCAAACATACATAAAATAATCATAAACATGCACAAAATATGAGACGTTATTTTTGAAACTAGCATCAAACTAGCATAACATCTCTAGGCCTAGTTACTAAGGGGAGCTTAGTTAACAAAATATGAATGAAAAACACAACTAAAAAGCAAAAAAACCTTTCTTTCCCCTTACAAAACACATTTGACTCAAGAGAGGATGGTTAGTTTGGTGTTATTTCTAAAATTGAAATTAAAATTGAAATAAACACACTAGCATAGCATCTCTAGGCCTAGTTACTATGGGGATCTTAGTTAACAAATGAATTTGACTCAAGAGAGGATGGTTAGTTTGGTGTTAGTTTCAAAAATGAAATCAAAATGGAAATAAATACACTATCATAACATCTCTAGGCCTAGATACTAGGGGGAGCTTAGTTAACAAATGAATTTGACTCAAGAGAGGATGGTTAGTTTGGTGTTAGTTTCAAAAATGAAATCAAAATTGAAATAAACACACTAGCATAACATCTCTAGGCCTAGTTACTAAGGGGAGCTTAGTTAATAAAATATGAATGGAAAACACAACTAAAAATCAAAATAAACCTTCCTTTCCCCTTCCTTGAATGCTCTAAAATGCTTGTTGTAGTGGCTTGCTTGGTTTGTGCTCATGAAGTTTGCATCAATGGAAGCTTGGCTACCTCCATCTCTCTTTGACACCTTATGTCTTTGGCTTGGCTGGGCTCAATATTTGGACATTATAAAACTAATTTGAAAAAATCTTTGGAATCAATTTAGCATTGTAACTTTGGCATGTGAAGCTTAAAATTCAATAGGCAAGGCCTCCTATTTATAGATTTTTGGAATGGTTTGAGGATCAACCATGACCGTCCATCTCAAGATTGAGATGTGTGGCCATGAATAAATCCAAATATAAAATTTATTCTACAAATATATCCATTAATTTTTGGGATAGAGGGGTATTAAATAGGCATGGAGGGTCTTAATAAGGCATGTGAGACCCATAATCTTGATATTTTATGTATTTATGGCTTATGGATGCCACCTCATATGATGATATCACCTGATGATGTAGCTAATAGAAATAAATTTTTAGTAAATATTTATTCAACAAGTTCCATAGAAAATTAACTTAAGACCTTAATTTAGTTTAATTAGCCTAAAACATGATTAGTTAACTCTAGTGTAAATTTTGGCCCTTGGTGCATAAATTAATCAAATTGATCAAAATATCTTGTTATTGGCTTGAAATTTGACTAGATTAGAATTGAAAGTTGATGTTAGATGCATTAGAACCATATTATCATTTATGATGTTACCAATACCAAATAACAAAGGCACATATCTCATGTAAGATATTTTATAGAAAAGAGCAATCCAGAGCACTTAGGTGCAAAATTAGCATTTTGATTCGAAATGATCTGATCAAAGTTAGCTGGATCATAAATTACATTACTCCATTTAATGATACTCTATCCAAAATTGACACTTGAATTTATCAATTTTAACTCATTTAATGTGTTTTAGTGTTTTTAGGCCAAATTGTACACTTTGGTAGAAATTGGTCAAAAATTTGGTTAGAAGTTATCGATGGCCAGATTTAGGTGTCTACAATTTGTCCCTATTTAGGAAGGCATTGTAAGATATAAGCACAATAATGTCTTCTCAAATAATGAAAAGGTCCTGCATGCTTAAAATTGCAATGATGATAAACTAACTATATGATGCCCCCTTGAGGGAACAGTTGGCACAAGTAGATCGATAAATGGTCTCTCAGAAATAAAGAAGTGAAATGAGGGGACCAAAGAAAAAATGGATGGGGTGAAAACATAATGATTTTGAAAAAGTAGTCAAAATAATTGAGAATGCAAATGAGACAATGTACAATGATTTATTTAAAGATAGTTATAAGCATTGTACCCTGATAATGGCAATGTGGTATGATAACACAATGATTTACCCAAAGGTAGTTATAATCATTGATAAGATGGAGCTATCCTAGTTAGGATAGACAAATAAGATAATAACATGCCCCTGTATGGATGAGAAAAAGTAAAGGGGTAACAACACAATGATTTGCCCAAAGGTGGTTATAATCATTAAGAAATGTAGGTGGGATGGTGTGCAATGATTTGCCTATAGGTGGTTATAATCATTGGACCCTGATAATGGCAAACATGATTGATCAAATGATTGATAATGGTAATTTAATACATAGGGTAATGATGAATTGGAATAACCTACTAGTAAGGAGATGCTCATCTGAACTAATAAAGTTTAAAATTCTTTCATGGTTAATTACTTTGTTTGAGATATGATTGGGATTGAATTAGGATGTCAGTGCCAAAGAGATGTTGATGCCACCATTACTAAATAGAATTCTTGAAGCTAAGGTTTGTTATAGCACATGTCGGTAGGCATCATGGTATAATATCATGAGGACTTGGATAAAATATGCATAAAGACTGACTCCCATAATCTAATACTCAATAAAAAATAATGCACCAATGATAGAAACCATGATAACAATGTAAACATATGAATATGGATGGATTCAACTATAAGTGTGGGCAAGAAATCACCTAAAAAATGCACATAAATTGAATCAAGGCAACAATACTGAAAGCTAACAAACAAGCACAGAAACAAAATAACAAAGAAATAAAGAAATAAACAACTCAATATAAACCATATGAACATTGCCCTTAGAAAATATGTGACAACTTAATAAACTAACAAAATGGGGGAATAAAAGAAAATAAAGGGGGTGGTAGAGCTATCTTCATATGCTCTAGGCAAGTGGATGTTGCCTACATAGTTCTATGGATGTAATATCCAACAAAAACTTTATACCAAATATAGTTCTCCTAGAAAATGGGAAGAAAATGATAACTGATGAAAACAAATAAAATGGAAGTGATAAAAGAAAAGGAATGGTCTTGGAAAATGGTAAGTGCATGTAATAAAAGGCCAAAAAGGATGGGGAAACTAAGTGACAAGTGCTTTGCTTGTAACTTAGTAAGGGCTCTCATAATCCTTAAGGCAAAGAAGTGGTTAATGTTTTTGGTCTTTTCTACTAGTTTTGTAAATGTTTTTGGAATTTTTGAAGTATCTCAACTCATTCAAGAATGATGAGACACTAAATGGTTCAAGCTCATAAAACAATGAGAGCTTTACTTATATTGTTTACAAAATGACAAGAGCATGGCTTAGGTTTCTCACAAAAATGATGAGAGCATGGCTTAGGTTGCTCACAAAATGGTGAGAGCATGGTGGAAAGGGTAACTGAGTTGACCTCAATAAATATTGAGCATTGCCTACATAGTCCCAGAGTAGGACCTTAAGTCATTGTAGTATTACCCTATAGCAGAAGAATTCAACTAGTGTAGCAGTACATTCAAATAAAATAGACAAAATTGGTATAAAGGCATAGTATGACATAGGAAATGGTAAGTTGGTATGTCAAGGTTCCATAAACAAATGTTTCCCCTAGTTTTCCCATAGGTGGTTTTAACTAAGACATAATAGCCTAGATCAAGGGTACTAATCTGCCCATGGGTGGTTATAATTAGTAGCAAGACTGATGATAAGAAAATAAAAATAAATAAAAGATGCAACTGCTAAAACTTCTATCATATTACTCTAAAATATTATCTCTATCTAGGATTCTTGAAATAACTGTTGAAACTGATCGAACTCATTAGTGCTAAAAAGGTGCAACCAATGGTAAAACCAAGGTCAAACAGGCTAGGTAGATAGGATTTAAAATATGGTTGGTTGATAGAATGGAATGGTAAAAGGGGTAAGGCTAAGAGGATATATAAGAATGATATTTGTATAAAGAAGAATATTGATAAAATGGCATAACTGAAATGGTCCTTATAGACAATACACCATAGCACTCAAGCATAGTACCACTTGAGGTGAATAATATTCATCAACTTATAAAGTTCATCTCCATCTGGTGTGGCAAGCTTATATGCCCCTGATCCATAATCTATAGTAATGATGAAAGGCCCTATCCACTTTGGTTTGAATTTACCTTTATGCTTCTTAGTCGTGGTATTTTTTTGGTTTTCTTTAAGAACATGGTCACCAAGTTTAAATGTTCTATGCTTGACATGATGATTGTAGTGGAATTTAAGATGGTTTTGATATGTCTAAAAATTATTGAGTGCAATTGTGTGTTTTTCTTCAAGTAGGTCTAGCTCTTACAGGCGAGCTACTTGATAGTCATGATCATCTAGGACATGCTTGAAAGATATGCGTAGTGAAGGAAGCTTAACCTTAATTGGAAGGATGGCTTTTATACCATAAATAAGTGAATATGGAGTGGATCCTATGGGGGTATGGTGATTTGTATGGTATGCCCAAAGGGCATGGAATATTTGAAGGTACCAATCATGATCGATATCATTGACATTTTTTTTGAGAATATTGACAATGGTTTTGTTTGATGCTTTAGCCTGGACATTACCTTGAAGGTAATACACTAAAAAAATATTGTGTGATGTTATATTCAGCATGTAGCTTGTCAACATCCTTATTCTTGAATGATTTTCTATTATCAGATATAATGCCAGAGGGGATACCGTAGTGGCAAATGAGATGGTCAAAGATGAACTTAAAAATTTGCTTTCCAATCACGTAAGTGAGGGGTATAACTTCAACCTACTTAGTGAAATATTCAGTGGTGATAATGATATGTTTATGGCCATTAGATGAAGTGCGATTAATATTCATAATGAGGTCAAGGTACCATATAGCAAATGGCCATGGTGTTAACATTGGTTTTAGAGTCTTAGCTAGGGCATGAATTAGATTGGCATGTCATTGACATTTATCACACTTTTTTACATATAGAATTGCATCTACATCCATTATGGGCCAATAATGACCAGTATGGAATAGATTTTTGGACAAAATGTCCCCACTAGAGTGGGCTTCACATATGCCTTCATGAACTTCCTATAATGCTAGTATAGATTCTATTTAAGTTAAATAATGAAGCAAAGTTCTATCAAAACTACAATGGTAAAGGGTTGATCCAAGTAGGTTATAATGAGTGGAGTGATGGATAAAAGCTTTAGTTTATTTTTGGGATAGGTTAGGTGGTATAACTTAGTCATGAAGATAGTTATAAAGGTTTGAATACTAGATAGAAATAGGACCAACAATATCACAAATCATTGCCATAGTTGAAGGTTCATGAGATGGTGTGACCAAATTCTTGATGAAGAACTGATATTCTATATCTTTGTCTCTTTTTTGAATCAAAAAGTGAATAGTAGCCATGGCATATTTAGTTCTATTTCTAGCCCTTGGTATATGCTCAAATTGAATGTCGACAATTTGTTGCTTGAGAGTGTTAACCATGGCTTTATATGGAACCAACTTGTCATCTTTGGTCTGAAAATGATCTTTAATCTGATTGATGATTAACTAAGAATCACCATAAACCTTTAGATGAGATATATTCCATTGTACTACTTAGTGAAGCCCTACAATAAGTGCTTCATATTCAACCATGTTATTGGTACAAGGAAAATTGATCTTGAATGACTTAGGGATTAGATCCCCTTATCGTGTAATAAATAAGAGGCCTACCCCCAATCCATGTGCTATGAATGATCCATCAAAATACATATTTTAGTACTGCTCCTCAAGAGGTGCATCAATGATGGTCATTATGGATTCATCAGAAAATTGAAATGTGATTGGCTTTGTGTTTGTAAGGGGTGCTTCAATAAGCTGATCTACAAGGACCTATCCCTTGATTACCTTCTGATTGACATACTCTATGTCAAACTCACTAAGAAGCATGATCCATTTGCCCATTCTACCTTGTAAAGCTATTTTAGATAGTAGATACTTGAGTAGATCTATTTTTGAAATGAACATGGTCTTATTATTCAACATGTAATGGCATAGTTTCTAAGCTATAAAGACCATGACTAGACAAGATTTTTCAATAGGCGCATAGTTATGTTCATATGTGACCAAGGTAAAACTTAAGTAGTATACTACATGCTATTTTTCATTGTTATCATGTTGACCCAAAACTACCCTAGGGCATTGTCAGTAGCTGATAGATACAACAAGAATTAACTTTCTCAGCATAGGAGGTAACAAAATAGGTGGATTAGCTAGATAGCCTTTGAGTTATTGAAAAGATGTTTGGTAGTGATCATCCCAGTGAAATGCAACTCCCTTATTTAGAATATGTGTAAATGGATAACATTTTTTTGCTAACTGAGAGATGAAACATTAGATTGACTAGATCTTGCCCTACAAACTATGGAGTTACTTCAAATTGGTTGGTGGTAGCATCTCAGTTATAGCATGGACTTTGGCCAAATTGACTTCAATTCCTCTATGAGACATGATGAAGCTACGTAATTTTCTTGAGGTTACTCTAAACACACATTTATTTGGATTGAGTCTAACTTTGTACTCTTACAGTCTTTCAAATATCCTACATAGCACTACTGGATGGTCAACCCTAGTCTTGGATTTTTTTAATATGTCATCGACATAGTCTTCAACAATATCATGCATCATATCATGGAATATGATAGTCATGGCCATTTAATATGTAGCTATATAATTCTTAAGACCAAATGGCATTACTTGATAATAAAATGTTCCCTATGGAGTGGTGAACACTATTTTATATTGGTCTTCTGGTGCTATTCTGATTTGGTTGTATCCTAAAAAGCCATCCATGAGTGAAAGCATTTCATAACCCACTATAGAGTCAATGATCATGTCAATATTAGGCAATGAAAAGTCATCCTTAGAGCAAGCTTTTTTGATGTCTTAAAAAATAGTACATATTTTTATTCCTTCAAGCTTTTTACTAATAGGTACAACATTAGATATCCATTTTGAGTAGTCAATGGATTAGATACATCCCGCTTCTAAGAATTTTTCCAACTCTTTCGTTACCAAGACAACAATGTGAGGATGCATCTTACGTAGCTTTTGTTTCACTAGTTTGGAATCAATATTGACCACAAGGTGGTGCAAAACCAAGGTGGGGTCCAAACCTGGCATGCTAGAATAATCCCATGCAAAGATATCTATAAATTCTCTTAATAGAGCTGTAAAGACTTCACGTTTCTCCTTAGTGTGGGACACACCTAATTTTATCCATTTTAGGTCTGATGGAGTCCTGATGTTTACCTATATTGTATCTTTGACTAGAAGGGTCGAATTATCTTCTAAGATAGTAGGCAAAGACTTAAACTGTTGGACTATATCAGGGTCCTTTGTTAGGACTTGCTCTTCAACTTCTCTTAGGCATGATGAATTTGAGTCCCCCAATGGGAGATCTAGCCATGTGACAAAAATAATTAGAAATTCCTAAAGAATTTGATCAAACACTTGTTGTTGCTCAAAACTAAACTTAGATCCATAGGCAAGTTCATCGTAGGTGGCCTCTTGGTCTAAGTTTGAATAAGAATGAACACCCCCATCTAATGGCACTTAAAACAAGTTTTTACCACTAGACTAGACTAGACTTTATCTTTACTTTTTACCTGGTTAGAAAGTGCCTCAAAGAGGTTTTCACTTTGGGACCTTAATGTTTTATTTATTTGATTTTGGGTAAGGGTGTTCACCCGCTCTCCAAAATAGGCTTTAGGATCTAACGTGATTGAGAATCCTGATTCATGATCTCCCAATGGAATGTTGTCTCTAAAGCCTAGAAAATCATAGAATGCCTCATCATTCTAAAACTCATCAACTACTAAATGGGATTCTTGTTGGTCCCAATCTATCAATTGGGGATAGTATAATGGTAATGGGTTATTATGAATGATCAAGGTAAGGGTACAAATGGAATGAGAAGTAAACAAGTTGGTTTTAGCTAAGTCATCAAAGGTGAGGCTATGATCAGACTCTGCTTTACTGTCAACATCATCATTACTAGCCACTAGTGATGGAACTAAAATAAGATATGTGAGGTCAACCCCAGGTGGTTTAAATCCAAGTCCATAAGGTCTTTTGTACTTAGTCATGGAAATTGGCTCAATGGTTCCTTGTTGATTCAGTTTGAGGCCTCTTCCTTCATAATATTGATGTTCCATGATCCTATTGGGAATAGGATACTTGGTGCTCTTGTAACAATAGACCAATTTGTCATTTTATAACCATGATTCATCTCCTTTTAGAGGGTCTTATTCTTAGCAAGATGCTGATATGAACATGACTGGTCTTGGATTATGAAGTTTATCTTTACCTTTTCATTGCTAATCCATGTGTGGGGTGACTTTAGGTCTTCCAAAGTTCTTGGGATCTTGAGGAAGATTGGAAATATGAAAGGTATCATGGGTCACATACTTGAAAGGTATCATGTGTCACATACTCCTTTGAGCCATTAACTAAAATGGTGAAATGATTGGAAGCTTTAGGAGGTGGCATGTGGGAAAGGGAATCCAAAGTATTAGGATCTATGTAATTATCCTATAGAGGATCAATAAGTATGATATTTTCTTTATCCTATTTAGAATTTGGATTCATGCCATATTGGTAATTTTAGCTTTTAAACTTGGCCTCGAGGTGATTTTAGTGTTCATATGGGTGCAAATCTCTTGGAATATTTACTTCCATCCCTGAGTGAGAGAACTTGATACATTGGTGCAACATTGACCGGACTACACAAATCTGATATAACTAAGGCCTTCTTAGAATAATATTATATGATAACTTAAGATCAATCACATGGTAAAGTGTATCATGGGTCAAAGGCCCAATGATAAATGGTAAGCTAATGGTGCTTTGTGATTCTCTCTCCTAATTATCATAGGCTTTGATAGTTATCATTTTTGGTTAGATATCTATCATTTTGTACCCAAGAAGCTTGATGAGATTTAGATACATTATGCTGAGGCCTAATCCATTGTCTATAAGGAGATGTTTCACTTTATGCCACTTTGTATAAAATTTTATGTACTATAGATTATTATGGAGTTGGCCAAGGGAAGACATATCATTTTGGTTGAATGTGACTTGTTGGGCTAGAGATAGGTGTCCAACCAAAACTTGAAATTTATTAGAGGATATGTTACTAACAATAGTGGACTATGTTAAGAACTTAGTCAAAATGTTGTTGTAGATTGTCGACGTTTGTAACAAATATAAAATAGAAATTTGTGTTGGTGTCTTTTGTAATTATTTCACAATATCAAACTTCTTGTCTTGGTCAATGGTGAATGGTTTGTTCTAAGGCTAAATGGTTGGTTGAATAATGGGTGAAGTGGTAAATGGTTGTAGGCCTAGGATGGTAATCTTTGACCTTCGAGTTGTGATTGTACAATTACGATTATATATAAGATCATGATTTCTAAAAAATGATGATGATGGTGTGGGACAAAATAAGACAAGTCTCGATTGTCGGTACACTTATATGTGGTCATGGGGCAAGGATGAGTTATCAATATAAGGTCTAAAAATGGGAATCCCTATTTGCTGATTCACCTATGTGCAGTCCCAAGTTAAAGAAGGATAATCCATGTAATTTGGTTGAGTGGTATTATTTAGCAATGGTCTATATTGATTAGTGGTTAGTCTAGGATTAATGGAGATGGTATTAATGCTACCTCCTATAATATGACCTACAAACCTATTATAGTCATACATAATTGCATGGTAGGTTTGTTGGTTGTTACCATTATGACCTTTGTTTTGTCTATTATTCTGACATTATGGGTTCTGCTATTGATTCTACTAATTTTGCTAGTTCAGCCTTTGATTTTGATATTGTTAATTTTATTGTTGCACCGGCCAATTTATTATTGTTATTGTTGATTGTTATGTTACTGTTGGGTGTTATGTTGGGGAAAAGGGTTTTGATAAATCCTAAGAGTTTTATTGGAGGTGGAAGCACCATTATATAATATTATCTCCTCATTATCCAACATATTCTTAATCAAATGCTTGATTTGCACACATCTTCATAAATTATGCCTGTTGACCTAATGATATTCACAAAATTCATTTTAATGATACAAATCAGGATAAGGAATGCCTTACAGATAATGCTTTGGTATAGACCAACTAATCAGATTAGCAGTGGAATGTTTATGAAATACTAACTCAATAGGCTCTCTTAGGTCACTAAAGACATGACAAGTACGTGTAATTCTTCTTAAAGGAGGGGTTTGTAATGGTAAAGGTTATTGCATTTATTGCGTGGGTCTCAGTTTTTATGCTTGAAAAATTGATTGGAGAGGTTGTTAGGTATGAGTAAGCTAAAAAGGTGGTATAAATGATGTTTTTACTATTTATACATGACGTGACTCAGTTACTCCATTGCCCACAACATTCCTATTATGGTTGAATTGTTTTGGTTTATCTTGGTTATTGGCCTGTGTTGGTTGTGATGCTTGTGCTTGGATTGGATGCTGGTTTTGGACACTTCCCTAATTGGTACCTTGATTTTGATTAGTTGAAGTAAGCTTGATGATCCCTTTATTAATAAGGGCTCACTCAATCAACAAGTCTTTATCGATGATCTCCTTAAAAGTATGCGCACATTATAGTTCCAGATGATAAGTTATCTCACTATACAAATCTTTAGTAAACACAATGGCTAATTATTTATCTAGTAAATTATGGGTGAATCAACCTGCAAGGGCTCTCCATCACTGTAGATAACTTGCAAAACTCTCACTAGCATTTTGTTTTGCTTGTGTCAAGTCAACCAATGAAATCTCATGTTTGAGATTATAGGAAAAGTGCTACATAAATTATCAGAAAGATCATCAAAATCTATTATTGAATTCTTGAGAGAATTTAAAAATCACTTCAAGGCTTGTCCAGCCAATTCCTTAGAAACAACAACAAAAGATATATATCACTATATGCCACTGGTTGACATGCACCAAAAAAATTGGTTAAATGGGCCTTAGGGTCACCTTTCCCTTTGTATTTGTCAAATTTTGATGGTTTGTATCCTACAAGAAATGGTATCTAAAAGTAATCTATGTCGAATGGATAAGAAAACACATCATCCAACTTAAACTTTTTAGTCTGTTTCCCAGCTTGAACGGCAATATTTACATCCTTCATCTATTGCAATTCTTGGGCTAAGAAACTAGAGGGAACATTGGTTTGAGGGAGAACATTGGCCTAGGTAGATGGTTGAGAGGTTACAAGTGGGATAATTTGACTAGGGTATGATGGAGATATCTATTGAGTTATGTTGGTTTGGTTGAGAAATGGACCAAGAATATGCATACATGAATTAGAATGTACTTGAAATTGTACATTTAACTGTGTGATATTCTAGTTTGGGTTGGCTATAAAGGTTTGACTTGAATTATTTTATGGTTGGGATGGAGGGATATAACTATACTATGCCTGATGTGGTTGAAAATTAACATGCTACTAACTAATCATACCTTGTTGTTGAGTGGGAACTTGTGAACCAAGACCCTGTCTCTGAACTTGTGGCACATTTTGAACCAATTATTGCCTTATAGGTACTTGAGAAACATGGGAGCCTCCTTATTTCATGAATCCTTATTGAGAAGTGAATGCATGTTTATTATTCAACATCTATCATTAACAAATATTTACACATTATTGGCTAATAATCATTTGGTTTTGGACTGGTATACTAGTCTATGACTAAAGAGGTATGTTGCCACTACTTGATGAGGTGGAAAATTAGTTGCTCCTTATTGAGGTGGCAATATATTTGGTTTTTGTTATGTTGTTACACTAGATTATGCCTACTATTGTGGAATATTACTTGTCACTTTTTGAGGAGGATTCAGTTGTTAAGGTGTGACATTAGTTGCTAGTTGACTACCTAATCCTTTTGGTTGCATGATTGATGAAGTAGTTGGTTGAGGTTGGGATGTAGAAACTCCTACTCCCTGATTTTGAGAACCACTTGTAGTGTTAACTAAAGGCACATTTTATTAGATAGCTACCAACGTATAAACACTACTTTGGTGTGGATTGGATGTTGCTTGTGCATTTTCCACTATATTTTGGCCATTGTACTACATAGAAGTAGAAGATACTTCAATTATTGGGGTATGAAATAAGCTATCAGTCAAAGTGTTCTACATGAATGGGTTTGAACTTTGATTATCTAGACTAGTTAACTCTATCAAAACTCTTATTGAGGGAACTAAGTCAATAAGAGGTTTGCTCACCATAGTCATCTGATTGAAATTTCATGCTAAATTTAGGTAGGTTTGATATACCATTTGTATTTGGTTAAAGTAGTCTTCTATGAGTTTTTTTCCTCTATTAGGCATATTAGGGTCTTGATATGTTATTTGGATTAGAGCTAAACGATTTTTAGAAGAAGCATGTTGATCATAAATTACGTTGTGGGGCATTCTTACTAGGCTTGGTAAATTCTCATGGGGGAAGTCTGCCAAAAAATTGGTCCCTACCTCTATGGCTTGAACCAGAATCTCATCTTTATTCTCTAACAGATGATGCCAAAATAATAATGGATCATATGTGGAAGGTGTATTAGTAAAGCATGACTATTGAGGAACTAGTTCATCAACTATGGATATTATAGCTAGGTATTGTGTGGTTTATTCTTGGTCTTATTTTGAATAAGGTGGTGTATTAACCAAATAGTTATCAAATGGATATTAGCTCTGTACGCCTGATTGGGTATTATAAGAGGGATAAGGATCCATATTATAAGCAATATTATCTATGTAGGGGTCTTGCACCATTTTTTCCTATGCAACCACATTACTAATCCTTGGATTATACATGATTTTACTATAAGTGTAAGAGTACATGTTGGGATCCATTTTCAATGATTTGTGACAAAGGGAGGTCTTCAAACTCTAAAAAGACACTGTCTAAAAAGATGATGTTCAAACTTGGTCTAGATTCATCAAAATGATCAAAAGGTTTATGCAAAGATTTATGATAACACAAGATAATGTTAAGTGTTATCATTAGCTAACATTACATGTCTTACACAAAAATATTAATTAAATGAACCAAAAATCAAAATTCTAAATGCTAAGGTTGAAGTGTTTCAAATCAGTCTAATCTAGGAAATTAAAAGTTGATAGGTCTTTTAGCCAAAGCATGGATTCAAAAGCTAAAATCAAACAAAGCATGTGCTAGGACTCTTGGCCAAACAACATCAAAGCTAGACTTTGAAATAGATGAAATTTTTAATCTAATAGATTTGAAACACTTGTAACAAACACTAGGCATTTGATTCTTGGATATGGACTCGATCAAATAGGTATAAGGTATGAAACAAAAGACATTTTTTAGAGATAGTTTTTTTTTTCACAAATAATGGTATAAATATTGGTTCTTTTGACAAATAAGATAGACAAAAGTGAATGGTGTAACTGTGTTAGATAAAGACTCATAAAAGGTATACTCAAATTAGTTTGAAAAATGTGCACAAACTGAACTTTATGCAAGAGGGTCTATGAAACAATGTTTGAAATGCTTTGGATAGTGTAACAACACTAAACTACTAAAAAAGATGTAACAAAATATTTGCTTTAAAAAATTTCTAAGGAAAAGATGGTTTCTCACAAATTTCATAGCGTAACACTACCTTTCTTAACTCAAATGATATATACACCTTCAAAGTCTTGAAAAGATTTCTAAGGCAAGAAGGTATGCTTCAAATGATTTCAATAGAAATAAGATGGTAATACAAAAATGTTTGGTGCATAGACTCAAAGTGCAAGTGTTTAGCACAAAATGAATTAAGTCTGTCAAATGGTGATAGTGATCATGAGTCTTTAAATGACCTTCAATTCAAATGGAAATTTGGACCTAAGTTAAAACAATTTTAATGTGTAAATGGTGAATCCACTTGACACATCAACCCTTATAACTTAGAAAGGTTCAAATTCGAATGTGAATTATAAATGAAGGACTTAAACAAACTTTGGTAAAAGGTCTAGACTAAATTAGGTAGCATAATTGTGCCAAGATGGATGATATGACTCTAAGTTTTGATGAACTTTGAACAAGGAAAATTGATGATTTACGTGGGCAACATAACACCTCTTTGTTCAAAGGAAAATGAGGACTATATGTTTAGTTTGTATCATTTGTTCACACCAAGTTTTGACTCCAAAAAATCTTTTAGTCTAGGATAAAATGAATTAATTAATTGCTCTTAGATCCTAAACTGACAAGGTTGCTGGGTATTCTTGAAATCCATCAATATAAGTAATTTGAGAAGATTTTAAGTGTTCATCTAAAAAATAAAATACATATTATATAGTAGGGTTTTTACACCCCCTTCTCTCAAATGACAGTACTGTGATATGGACCTTGAGGTGTAGCTTGCACCAACAAACTTTTGCAACAAGTGGGGATTTGTCTAAGATCTACAAGTTTTCAAATGTTTCTACATAGATAAATTGCACAATAGCTTTCACACCAAATGATACAAAAAAAATGCACTTAAATTGAGTGTCTTTGGCACTTGGCTTATTACAAAAATATCTTATCCTTTTTTCAACCACTACATCTATCACTTGCTCAATGTAGTGAGATGTCCAAATGGCAGATACATCTCATGTGCTTTAACCCTATAGAACTTGTGGGAGGTTATGTAATCCCCCTCACAAGCCAAGATGCAATGAAATAAATGACATAATAGAAAGACTTTAGGGTCATTTCAAGGTGACCCAAAATATTATGATTTTTTGAGGAGTGATTTAGATGATGATAGAAAGACTTTAGGGTCATTTCAAGGTCACCCAAAATATTATGATTTTTTGAGGAGTGATTTAGATGACATTCTTTCTATGCCTTGGACTAGGCATGTTTGCAACAAGGATGACACTTTTGATTCCAAGGGTTCCCTAAATGGGACAAACGGAAGAGCATACATGCACAGAACTTATTTTTTCCAATAAATTTCTAACTAAACAACTATTTAAAACAAAAATTAACAAGTGCGTTCAATTTTAAGCACTAAAACAAAGATTAGGTGGTGTTCTTTTGACCCCTTGGTCTTAAGTTGTAACTTTGAAAGCACAATTATCAAAGTATTCACTTAAGCATCTAAATTTTTCATTAAGCCCAAAAGGAAAGTTTCTAATTCATTTTAAAATACTCAAATGAAGTGTGAAAGGCATGGATTTAATTTTTTTATATGACTTTCCATGTAGATCCTACAAGAAAAATATTAGCACTTTGTTTAGCCTTGAAGCACATTTATCAAATGAGGTAAGTAACCTTGAAGGGTAAAATCTGTCAACTCGAAGGTAAAATATCTAGAAAGAAAACATGTTAAATTAGACTTGGTTAGAAAAAATATAAAAATAATAATATTAAATATATGAACACCTGAAAACAATAAATTAAAAGGCTAAAAATAAAACATAACACAACACATAAAAATCTGCACATAAAACATAAAAAATTGCAGTTAATATTTTTAACATAAATTTTAAAATATAGATAGATTTGCCACAAAATTTTGAGAGGTTGTCAATAACTCTAGGTCACACATATATACAAAATTTAAGATCATAAAATTTAATAAAAAAAAGTTATTAACTTTGTTCTAACCGTTTTACAAAAAAAAATAAAAATAAAAAGTGACAGTCACTAAAACAGCCATAACTTCTAAAATATAAAGAATTTTTTTATGAAATTTTAAGAGAATATTAATGACATATTTATATATATTAATAAAAAATTTTATATAAAAATATATAGTAAATAAAAATTTATGAATTCTTTATTAGCCGTTTTTACTCAAAGCAAAAACAACAAGAAAGAATTAAAACTGTGAAATACAAAAAAGTTTGTGGGTTGTGCTCTCATGAAGATGGTCCCAATAGGCATGCCATTATGTGAAAATAGGATTGAAATAGGTAAAGATTATCATTGTGTTAGTGAATAAACCAAATCAATTTAAAAACACCCTAAACTAACACCCTAAGCCTATCTCAAAGGAGGAGCTTAGTTAACAAAACATGAATAGAAAACACAACTAAAAAACAAAAGAAACCTTCCTTTCCCCTTCATTTATGCTCCAAAATGGTAGTGGATTTATCAGTTTGTGCTCATGAAGTCTGCATAAATAGAAGCTTGGCTACCTCCATATCTCCTTGGCACCTTGTGTCTTTGGCTTGACTTGGCTCAATATTTGGACATTATAAAACTAATTTGTATGAAAATTTGAAATAAATTTAACATTATAACTTTGACATGCGAGATATTAAAATTCAATAGGAAATGCCTCCTATTTATAGATTTTTGGAATGGTTTGAGAATCAATCATGACCGTCCATCTCAATATTGAGATGTGTGGTCATGAATAAATATAAATATAAAATTTATTTTACAAATATCCCCATTAATATTTGGGATAGAGGGGTATTTAATAAGTATGGAGGGTATTAATAAGGCATGGAGGGTCTTAATGAGGCATGGGAGACCCATAATCTTGATAATTTATGTATTTATGGCTTATAAATGCCACCTCATATGATGATGTCACTTGAAGATGTAGCTAATAGAAATTAATTTTTAATAAATATTTATTCAACAAGTTCCATGAAAAATTAACTTAAGACCCTAATTTGGTTTAATTAGCCTAAAACATGATTAGTCAACTTTGGTGCAAATTTTGGCCTTTGGTGCACAAATTAATCAAATTGATCAAAATATCTTGTTATTGGCTCAAAATTTGACTAGACTAGAATTGGAAGTCAATGTTAGATGCATTGGAACTATATTCCCATTTAGGATGTTGCCAAAACCAAATAACAAAGGCACATGTCTCATGCAAGAGATTTTATAAAAAAGAGCAACCTAGAGCAGCTAGGTGCAAAATTAACATTTTGACTTGAAATAATCTGATCAAAGTTAGTTGGATCATAAATTGCATTACCGTATTTAATGATATTCTGGCCAAAATCAACACTTGAATATATCAATTTTAACTCATTTAATGTATTTTAGTATTTTTAGGTCAAATTGTGGACTTTGATGGAAATTGGTTAAAAGCCTAGTTGGGGTTATTGATGGCCATATTTAGGTGTCTACAGTTCACCCAAGATGGGACACATCTACCAAACTTGTCCAATATATTATTTCCAACAATACAAGGGAGAAACAAATTTTACAACAAAACCTGTTACACCTCTCTACCTTCTCTACCTTGTCTCTATGTACAATAATATTCTCTTACCTCTTAGCCATATCTCAATTCACTTTTAGGGTGAAAAAAACTCAAATATAACCTCTATCACCAGATCTAAAAACTTATAATCAATGGCCTGAATTGACTATGAAATTACAATTTTATAAGGCAATTTTAATAAATTTTTTTCTTCAAGGGCGTTGCCCATAAACCCTCACCTCATCAAGGCATGTAGCCCTTGAACCCCCTATCGAGAGGGTCATCCCCCTTAGAACTTACAAGGGGACCCCCCTTGTATCCCCCATCACCATCACAAATATAAATAATGGGATCCAAAATCTAGCTAAAAAAATATTAGAATTGTAACCTCTGATCCTTGAAGATAATCAGGCTCCACACTCAATAATTTTTGTTGACTTCTCAAATTTAATCAAGCTCTTTTATGGCTTACCGCACAAGAATACTTTATCACCTACAAAAAATTGCCTATCTATCCTCTTTAGATCAACATAAATCTGCTGCCTATCATTGGATTTAACCAATATTTATCTAATTAATCTGACTTGATCTTCCATTTATGAAAGCATCTTAGGTCCAAAGACTACTCTATCCTCTAACTTGTCCCAACTGATTGGTATCTCGTACCTTCTTCTATATAGTGCCTCAAATGGTGTCATCTTTAAAGTTGATTGGTATGATTTATTGTAAGTAGACACAGCTAATGAAAGATAATATTTCCATTTGTATTGCTAATCCATACAATATATTTGAAGAAAGCTGAATTTAGAGTTATCCAAAACCTAGAAGTCATTTTCAAATCATGATATGAAATAATATTCTATAAAAATTTGTGAAATTTATACACTTCCTTTACAAACCTTTTTTCAAGGGTAGGTACATCATCTATCAATTTTCCTAGAATAAAATGATCCCCCTTAGTTAGTTTATCAACAACCACTAAGATCATATCATGTCTATTTTGTGACATCGATAAACCTTGGACAAAGTCCATATTGATCACCTGCCACTTCCATTCTGGTGCACATGCTTAGATTTCACTCACTGACATTTCAGACAATATGACATGTAGTTTTCTACATATTTCTTCATTCCCTTCCAAAAATACAATTTTCTAAGCTCTACCATGAGCTTGGTTACTCCTCAATGAGACATTATACAATTCCTTTAGAACCGTGCTTCGTAGATTATCTTGGTCTGACACATAAATCCTTCCATTAAAATATAAAAGACCATCACTCTCAAAACTTATTCCTTTATTTTGAGGATTCTGAGCATTCTGTGATAATGCTTTTCTAACTTGATCATAGAATTCATCTCTTGAAGAGATTTAAATCACTTGATCCTTTAAAGTATTATTGACAGTAGCCACAACTACAACGTAGCTTTTGTGACTTAGGGCATCAACTACTCTATTTTATTTGCCTTTGATATAGTTGATATCAAAATTATAATCATACAAGAACTCAAGCTAGCATCTCTAATAAGCATTCAAATTCAGTTGGGTGAAAATATACTTGAGTCCTAAGTTATCTATCTTGAGCTCAAATGGTTTTCCCAATAGGTAATGTCACTAGACTTACAAGGCATACACAATTACTACAAGCTTTAGGTCATGTGGGTCATAGTTCATCTCATAAATTTTTAGCTTCCTTGATTCATAAGCCACCACTACACCATCTTGCATAAGGACTCCTCCTAGTCCATCCCCTGATGCATATGTGATCATTGAAAATTGACCATGGTGGTCTGGAACTCTTAACACTGATTCTAAAGAAAGTCTTCTTTTTAATTCTTTAAAAGCTAATTCACACTTTTATGATGAGATAAATCTTTGGTTATTTTGTTGTAAAGAGGTAATTGGATTAACTATCTTGGAGAAATCTAGAACAAACTTCCTATAATAACTTGCTAATCCCATAAAACTTCTTACCTCATGTATATTCCTTGGCACTGGCCATTCCATAATAGCTCTTATCTTAGCTAGAACTACAAAAATATCATTTGCAAAAATAATGTCTTAGAAATTGCACTTTCTCATATTAAAATGCACACTTAGATAACTTGCCATATAAATTGTGCTTTTGTAATCATTTCAAAACTAGTTTTAGATACTTAAGGTGCTCCTCTTGATTCTTAGAATATATAAGAATGCCATCTAGAAAGACCAAAATAAAGTGATCTAAATAATCTCTAAACACATTATTCATGAGATTCATGAATGTTATCAATGCATTCAACCCAAATAGTAACACAATGAACTCATAATGTCCATAATGATTTCTAAAAGATGTTTTCAAAATATCCTCATCTCATATTCTCAACTGATAGTATCACACTCTAAGATCAATCTTAGAAAAGATAGATACTCTATACATTTGATTTAAAAGATCATCTATACGAGGAAATAGTTTAACATTTTGTAATCACTGCAAAGTCAAAGAGTTTCATCCTTATTTTTGATAAAGACAACTGGTGCACCTTATGGTGACACACTTGACTTGATCAACCCCTTTAAGAATAATTCCTAAAGTTGATCCTTCAATTCAACCAACTCAGTGGTTATCATCCTATATGGTACTTTAGATTGTGGTTCTAAACTTAGTATAATATTGATAAAGAAATCAAAATCATGTCTAGGAGGTAATCCTGATAACTCTTCTAGAAACACATCATGAAAATTCCTAAAGAAAGGATAATATTCAAGATATGGTTCCTTAGGTCACTCCATTTCATTTATCTTGACAATAAATGCTTGACACCCTTTTATTTGAGCCCTCTTGAGTTACATAGTAGAAATCTATGTAAGCCTCAACTCTCTTTTCTCACCTTACATTTGTGTCTGATTCCCAAAATCATCCAGACACTCAACCTTCTTCAGGTAGCAATCTACCTTGGCCTTATGATTTTCAATCCAGTTGACTCTTAAGATCAAATTATATGATCCTATTGGTGTTACATACAAATCCACTAGTATTGTGAATTCAGGTAACCTAATCTTTGCTTCAACTAAACACTTTTCAACCATGACTTTTGAGTCATTCCCATACTATACTGACCATGCATTTGCCATTACTCCATCTCTTCTAAGAAACTTACTAAGAATTCTAGGTGCTATAAAACATTCTATAGCCCATGTATCTATCAAAATGGAAACTAGATTACACAAAGTACCAGACAACTCTATAGGTGATGCTTGAAATTTGGCTTGTTAATTATCCACTACTACATGAATACACTACTAAAAACTACCTTACTAAGAATTAGAACCCTAGTTCTTTGACTTGTCATGAGGACAATCATGAGCATAGTGGTCATCTCTCTAAATAAAATAACCTCAAGGTGGTCCTTTCCTATTAGCTTGTTGGTTTCCCTTGAAACCTCCTTTTAAATTATCATTCAATTTCTAATTACTTGATCCATCATTGAATTTAGCATTGTGAATTTTGAATTACTTCCTAGAGTCTCCACTCCTTGATTCTAGTTATTTTTAAAATTTGATTTAGAACTTCCAAACTTTTTCTTGAATTTATCTGTGGCCTATGCAAGAGTCTTTAGCTTTAGTTCCTATTTGACTGCCTTCTCAAAGACATGGTCCATGGTAGAAGGTCCATGATCATTGCACTTTAGTGATTTGGTGAACTACTCTCAGTACTCATTCACTAATAAATCCCCTCATTTTAAATTCTAAAAATATGTGAGATTTTGATCAAAATAATGATGTGAAAGCCACCATGACCTGAATAATGTCACAAATTGATCCCAAGTAGTGGTCAAGTTAAGGTTCATTTTCAACTTCTTGTTGGCCTACCACGTAGCTATCTCACTAGCCAACTAGTATGCTCCCCAAACCACTTAAGTGACCTCAAAGTAGTTTTGAATCTCAAAATACTTCTCCATCTCCATAGCCATGGTTTAGCTTTGTTACCTAGAATAATTCCATTGAACTTAGGTGGACTCACCTTTTTCATGTCTCTAACCAACTTTGTAGCTACTTGTGCTCTTACATCATGAAGATTTTCCTACTCTGTGGGATGATCATCAGGTTCTTCTTGATATTATTCCTCTCCTTGGCCATTAAATTCCTATTCTAGGGTTATAATCTGATCCTTGGTACCTTTCATGACTACAAAAATTTGATCCAACTTTATCGCTTACTCCATGACGTATTGGTTAGGATCAAATAGAGGGTTACTATCATTGATATTTGATAAACCCTCTCCAAATACTCTAGTTTTCACCATCTCTTTTCTAGTAAACATAAAGATATGAAAGTGTTAGTAGACTCATTCAGTGCTAGAGTTTGATCCACAACTCTGATACCACATGTAACATCCCTACTAGGATCTATCTAAAATTTTATGATTTTTTTATTAAAATAGAAACACTATAATTAGATTACATCACAGTGTGAGAATATAATCAATGATCATATATAAAATACTCTAATTGATAACTATAAATGAAGGATACTACATCATACATCATTGATCACTATCAACATGAAATACATCATACTAAATATAAAAAGTATATACAATTTTCTAGCATAACTAGTACAATCCTATAACCACTTCTATCAAAGTACTATAGTGAATAATTATAACTCTAAAAAATAATGTTTAGAGTAATAAATATTATATAAATTACAAATACAATATACATGGCTCCATGGAGCATGAATTTATAAAAACTCTAGTATCTATGGCTATCTCAAGTGTCATCTCCAAGTAAGTACTATTGTGGGAAGGGAGAGCATCATCTGAGCACTTTTCCATACCAACCACAGGTCAATGATTCCCGTCACAATCTCCCATTAGGGAATGGACCTCCCTTCATGGATGAGGAGATAGTAATGGTATGAGAATCTAGAGAAATAAGCTAGTACTGTATGTTATATTATTTCTAAAAACATGAAGTGTACCATAAAAAAGTTTATTATAACATGATATTTCAAAAACACGTAAACCATACATATGAAACGACAATGTCTAACTAACATTACTTTGACCAAAGTTTTCAATAGTTAATGATATTTAAGATTAGTTAATTTCAAACACACCACTTGATCGAATTACCTTCAACTGACATTATGATGTTGGTAAGCTAGTGAGTCCATCTCACTACTTACACATAATCAATAATGTGAGATTGGTTATCATAAATATAATCACATATTCATAAAGACTATCTCCTACTAGTAAACACATGTACATGTTGAGTACATAAATAATCAAAAAGCATACATTTAGTCTGTCAAATGTATGAATGAATCTTCACATCATTGTTTAACACATAAATAGTAAGAATAATAATTATAACTTATACCCTCCGATTATAATGTATATCTACCTAAAATTCTCTAATTACTACAATTAATTTTCAAATAAAGATATTCTATGACATCCCATAATATCATATTTCATAATTACTCAAAAATAAATAATTAGTCACAACATCAAGAGGCATTTTCCATGAAGTCCTAATTTCTCATCTTCTTTCCGATTTTATGTATTTTATTATATTTTAGAAACTTGTTCACAATATGTGGCCAGTGTCATATTCTCCCAAAGTATAATCTTTGTTATAATAATCACTAGATTAATAAATTCACACCATAGAACTCTGATACATACTATACATGAATTTTCACCTATTCACATTATTATAGTAAGTTCCATACAAATGTAATATATACAGGCTTTATTAGCAATCTAAAAGAATTGTACTATACATCACGAACACTTCTCTTGAAGGATTAAATTTATTCTTAGATTAATTTATTTTTTCCAAGTATCAAATAATTAAAGGAATAAGTTATACCAATTATACAAAATCCCTCACCAAGGTCAAAATATACTTTTCAAATTTATGTAACCTATCATATTATACTTATAACAGATTCCAAATGTCCTCAAAACCAAACTGTCATATCTTTATAAACAAAATATGGAGAATTCACTATTTTAAATAGTTAATTTGTATTATCAAATGAAAAACCATATAGATATCCAAGGATTACTATCCCTTTGTATATTTCCCTCTTCATTATCATGATATTAGATTTCTAATCATATAAGATTTATAATTATCTCCATACGACCTATACTTAGCAACTATAATATAATGTTATAATATTTATATTTATATGAGGTTCTATCATCGGATATATATCTATAACAAGATTATCTTTAGTATCATAGATATTTTATAATGCCTTAGCTCTTAACAAATGAGTAATATAGTTATATGAATATATTTTATAATTCCATAGTTGCTAACTCAGATTCCATTGACATGTACTCAAAAATGAGTATCAGAGGAATATAGTGGCCTATACATGGGATTTTTCTAGTTATGTGATAAAGTACTCATATTTTAAGATAAACATAATTGAACATATATATATATATATATATATATATATATATATTGTTATGTTCAATTATTTTTATCTTAAAATATGAGTACTTTATCACATAACTAGAAAAATCCCATGTATAGGCCACTATATTCCTCTGATACTCATTTTTGAGTACATGTCAACAGAATCTGAGTTAGCAACTATGGAATTATAAAATATATTCATATAACTATATTACTCATTTGTTAAGAGCTGAGGCATTATTAAATATCTATAATACTAAAGATAATCTTGTTATAGATATTTATCCGATGATAGAACCTCATATAAATATAAATATTATAACATTATATGTACTCATATTTTAAGATATATATATATATATATATATATATATATATATATATATATATATATATATATATATATATATATAAATAAGGTGTACTACCAATTAATAAAAAATGTAGACTCTATTATGTTAACATGCATATCTCATGTATGTGTGTCAATTGTTAATAGGGAGATTAACTATTAAATCAACACTATAATGCCCAGTTATATGTAGGGTACAAAGGTTTTAATCATAAAGAAATATATTATATATAACCTACAACAAATACTATGCTATTTAACTCGGTAATTTTAGGTATAGGTGACAGGGAAAGTCGCTGTACCAAAACTAGTGATATATATATTATAAGTCACCATTCAAAACCAGTGATAGGCAAAGTCACTTGATTTAGACTATATGCCAATCCAAACTAGTGATGGTTAGTGTATAATTTTCCAAAGTAAGTAATTCTACTTACTATGATCTGGTTAAGATATATATCAATTGCGTCATATCAACCACCCAATATATGCAATTCTGTTTATATAAATCTTTCTTTTAACCCATCTATTATATGCTTGCATATTTTTATTACTTAACCCAATACATGTGTATATAGTAGATCATGTATGGTTATATGTCCTCTTTCTTTTTCTAGGTCACTAAAATACTGTGAAAGTTGACGCACTTATTCTTACCTAGTCATTATTATTCCAGATTGATAAACATATACATAATATTTATTATGATAGAATGATATACATAGTATACACGTATTCACACAATCTTTTACCATATATTGGTTCATTATAATATTATCTATTACTATAACATTTCAATAAATATACAAAATCAAATTGCATTCTCTACTTGGTAAAAATACTCTCCTTGCTCCTTTTCCGATATCCTTTTCTTCTTCTCCTTCAATTCTCTCTCTGCCTCAATATATCATGATTCTCTCCTTCCATGACAATATATTCTTTGTTTTCCTTTTCCCTAAAAAATGGGTGTGGCTCTTTTTTGATTTTAGAATAGACTTCCTCCCCAAGTTATTGCACCAACTTACATGTTTTAATCCCTTCTTTTTGAGTATGAAATTAAAAAAAAAACAAAATATTATTTTTCTTAATTTTATTTTATGTCAAGATTTTTATCCTTTTTGTTTTTTTAATATTTAAACGTTTCTTTTTTTATCTTATTCAATTTTTGATTTTATTTATTTTTATTTCTTATTTTTATATTTCTCAAATTATCTTGGTAATAAATGACTAACTTAATTAGCCATATTAATTTAATGAAAACACTAAAATCATAAACACATAAAATTAACTCCATATCATTGCTACACTAAGCTAATCTTGTGTAATATACTATTTAAATGCAAACAATATAACATATATTATGGTAACCATTAAATTATGCATCTAACATGTCCTAATAATATGGTGTGTAGGGTTTTAGTTGTCTTCTCTGTCATCTTCCAACATTTCCATCTATGTCACCCTATCTGATGATGCTCTCCCTCTATCACACTCTAAGGGTTGAGTTTTGCTGCTTCAAACTCACAACAAGCAAGAAATTAGACTATAATAATATGGTATACATTCATCATAACATATAACTAAAATAATAAATCAATATGATCATAATGTAAAAATGCACTACAGCTAGCTCATAATAACGTAACCAAAATAATAATCAACTGTCCCATAACAATATATATCTCAAAGCTTAGTTAAAAATAACTAAATCTCATATGATAACTATAAATATCCATAGATAATAAAATAGTTTGCTTAGTGAGGAATCAAGATATAATAACCAAAATTAGTAAATAAATGTATGTAACACAATCAAGATTAAAGATGAGCTTGAAGTAGAAGTTGAAGTCAATAATATGTTTTTTGGTTATGCTTTATGTCCAAAATATGGTTCTCCAAGACTCTTTTTGTGCAGTACATATGGTGAGATCATGTGTAACACTTAGTATAAATTATGTACAAACTTCTATAAGTCTCTTAAAAGACCAACCAAATAATATAATAAATTGAGTATAGCAAAAATTGTGACATAAAATCAGAGTATAGAGTGGAAGACAACTATGAAAAGAGAGGATGACATAACTAAAACAAATATTCAAAACATTTTTTTAGTTTTAAAATTATAAACTATATAATAAACTCTACCAAAATGTCTTAACCATATCGATAATCAATAATGACATTTTAAATAATTTTTTTATTTCAATTAACAAACCATGCCAACCAAAATATAATTATTACCTTAAACATTTAAAAACAAAATACAATATGAAAACCTCTTTGTAGTTTCTATGGCTAGATGTGTTTTCAAAACATCAACCTCAGTCAATTCATCTGTATCTTCTTTATTAGGGCTATATACAATAACTATGAAGGCTGCCAAAGCAAGTCAACAAGTCTTCCAGCTAGTGGATCATGTTTTAGCCTTGTCAAAATTTTAAAATAAATGTATGTTACATGATCAATATTTAAGATGAGCTTGAGGGAGAGGTTGAAATCAATAATGCTTGTTTTTTTGTTATCCTTTATGTCTCAAATATATGTTTCTCTAGGACTCTTTTTGTGTAGTACATTTAATAAGACCATATGTAGTGCTTAGTATAAATTAAGTATAAACCTCAATAAGTCTCTCAAAAGACCAACCATATAATATAATAAATTGAGTATAACAAAAATTGTATCAATAAATCAGAGTATAGACTATAAACCGACTATAGGGCCATACAGAAAGACAATTATGAAAAGTGAGGATGACATAACTAAAAAAATATTTAAAATATTTTCATAGTTTTAAAATTATAAATTATATAATAAGGTGTGCCAAAATGTATTAACCATATCCATAATCAATAATGGCCTTTCAATTTTTTTATTTCAATTAAAAAACCATGCCAACCAAAATATAATTATTACCTTAAGCTTATTGTGTCCTAAGTCACAAGTGGTCCTTAACACATTTATAAAACTGAGTAAAACAAACATGCTCTTCCTTCTATATGGTTCTAATGACTAAAAACCTTAATAGTAAATAACTAAAACTATAATTATAGACTTGTAAGTTGAAATTGATATGTCTTCAAGGCATAACAAACCAAATAATATTAAAAGAAGTTAATGATATAAATGATTTCACATCCCAAATTCTCAAACCTAATGTATATTTTATTTCTAGCATTGAATGCAGTGTAGGTGAAATTAAAGCTATGGGGATTGAGGTTAAGATATTATCTAATTTTTTAGTGAATTTGAATTGGCATATTAAAGGGCCAAGATAAAATTTAATGTTGGTTCAACACGTCACTCATGGGATTAATGGAAGTTGATCGAATACATTCGTGATGGTTTTCTCAAAATTTCTAGTCATTTATGCAAGTTATTGGTGGAAGTGAAGTTGTTGGTCTAATACAGATACTTATAGTTCATTACACTATATATACCTTAAATAAGTTTGGTATAATATAATAAGGGAACACTATAATATACTTATACATATCTATAATAAAGTTTACAACAATTACATACATGTTTTTTAAATCAAACATAACACAAAAATACTTGTACCTGGTATAAAATAACAAGGGAACACCATAATATACTTATTCATCTCTATAATAGAGTTGATAATTGTTATAGACATGTTATATTAATCAAACATAACATAGACATACCTAATCAAGTATTAACTCTTTTTTATCAAAATTAGAGTCACCCAATATTAATTATCAAAATGTAATCTGGCTACAAAAATATATAGAAAATTATTAGGGATCACAAAATCTGTTGTCCTTCTTTGATCAACCTCAAATTTCAAATGCCTAAATTTCAAATTTAAACATTTTAATTTTCTTCATTTTGTTCTTGATAATTTTTATTTGTATTCTCTTCAAAAGTTGTTGGACTCGGATTTAGTACTACAGAACTCTCTGAGTGTAGTGTGTTTGAAGAATTATTAGTCAATACTCTTCTTTTAGATGTAGACTAAAATTTTTCTAGAGCTCTATCAAATGGAAAATTGAGGACATTTTATGTAGTTTTATAGAGCCACAATCAAGTATCCAATTATTATCAAGCTTGTTTGTTTTTGATTAATTAAGGCAGCAAACTAGGGGCCGAACCCTATACAATAAAAAAAAATAGGAAGGCTGGCAAACAACAGATGCCAGCACCAAACCAACTGCACAATCGAGAAACAAAGTCAGAGGCAAAATAAAACACTGGAAAGACCAGAGTTAGAAAGGATGAAACTACATAGCTATATAATTAACAAGATCCTTAAGATTCTCATTGTTCGCATTGTCAGCATTCCCTGGATTACCCACCACTTCCAACATAGTCATATTCAGTAGAATGTTATTTCGAAGGCCTTTGGTGAAGACCTTTTCTAGATTTTCAATGCGGACCTTCAAGGCCCCAATATCTATTTTCCAATCATTCTCATTCTCTAAACCCTCACCAACTTCTTCTACATGCATCTTCTCGATATTATCAACAGTTCCCCTAGAATCAGAACCCTGCTCTTCAGTGACCTCAAAAACTCGAGAAGCCTATTTCCCAGTGCATCATTCATGCTCCATCATCTCCTTCTGAATGATGTCTGTAATGTGTGGGGGTATATGAGCCCCTTGTCACCATACCCTCCATCCTGAGAATTGCTAGCCAAGGTTGGCACAAGCATCAACGACCCTGTTACCTTCTCTGTAGGTGTGGGTAATCTCAACTTCGAAAAACTTTTGTAAAAGAAACTAGATGTCTATAATGATGTCTTTTAGATGGATACCAATGTTAGATGATTTATTAATGACATTTATGACCAACTTAAAATCTCCCTGAATATTCCAATTTCTAATTCCTAGGGATATAGCTAACTTTAATCCCCAAAGTAAGGCCATAGCTTTGGCATAGTTATTGCTCTGGCAACCCATGCCACTAGCATAGATAGTAGACATCCCTCCTTTTTCATTTCTTATTATAACTCCTCCAATTGCTTTACCACTCAACTTGGATGCCCCATCAAAATTGAGTTTCATCCAATTGGGTTTAGGTGGTATCCATTTAGTATGAAGTCTTTTAAGAATTTTGGAATTATCATGCCCAGGCATAAGGTTTAAAACCTTCCATTTGGCAGAAATTTGACTTTCAAATTTAGATAAGGGTTTCTCCACAACACTAATATGAGCTGTTGTAACACTTTCCAAGATGGTCTTAGCAAAGGAGTTAAACACCTGAGTAGCATTTCTAGCAGTGTCCCTAAAAATTTTGTGATTTTGCTCTTTCCATAAAGTCCAGCTCAAGCATGGCAGAGCTTGCTTCCATAATTCCTTAATCTAGGGATGTGTGAAGGTTGAGCTCCAGCTGAGAATTACTTCTTTAAGGTCAGAATTACAAACCCATTCAATGCCAAAGTTTTTAAGTATTGTGCCCCATAAATCCTAGGTAAACTCACAGTGTATGAATAGGTGTGAAACTGATTCCTCTCTAGAACCACACAAAAACCATCTATTAACCAAAGTAAACCCCCTCTTTTGAAGGTTGTCTTGAGTAAGGATTTTGTTATAGGTAGCAGCCCACCAAAACAAGTTAATCTTTGGAATGAGTTTATGATTCCAAACCTTTTTCCAAACCTCCTGATTTTGAGCTTCAGGTGTAAGCAGATGATAGGCATATTTGATAGAGAACGATCCATTCTTATTCAACCACTAGTATTGTTCATCCTCCTGAGGGAAGAGTGAGATTCTGATCTCCTGAACACATTTCTAGATCTCCCAAATTCTTGGGATAAGCTCAGGCCTATGCACATAACAATCCAAAAGGTTTTTCCAGCTCCTTATCCCATTGTTATTTTCCATATAATCACTAACCCTATCACCAAAGAATTGAGTAGTTAGGTCTATAATTTCTCCATAGTTTTCTTGGGAGATGAGAGGCTTGTCCCTTAACCAATTATCCTCCTAGAATTTAATCTATCGGCCATTTCCAAGCTTCCACCTAATTCCCTGTTTGAGAAGACTTCTACTTTTTAGCATTTTATTCCATATCACAGACCCCTGGGGTAATCCCGCCTGTTGAAGAAAGTTAGAATCATCAATGATATGCATGTATTTGGCATACATTATTTCCCCCCACTCACTATTGTTGTGAATTATATTCCAACTAACTTTTGAGAGGAGGGCTTTATTCATTTTCCTGATGGATCTTATATTAAGTCCACCATGAGATTTTGGGAGACACACTTTTTCCCATCTGACTAAAGACATTCTTTATTTGTCTTCCACTCCTATCCATAAAAATTTCCTTTAGATCTATTCCAGCTTTTTAGCAAAATATGTAAGAATTTTAAAAAGAGACATGAAGTAAGTAGGAATACCTTGCAAGGATGCTCGAAGAAGTTGCAACTTACCCACACTACTGAGTAGTTTTCCCTTCCACCCAAGAAGTTTCCTCTATGTAAATTCCACAATACCATTCCAAAAACTTGAAGATACCTCTCTGACCGAGAGTGGGAGACCTAGGTAGGTAGCTGGTAGGGTAGCCTCAACACAATCTAAGATATCAATGATTATATGTCTAAGTTCATTGGGAGTGTTAAAGAAGTACACATTGCTTTTCTAGAAATTTATTCTTTGTCCTGAGTCTCTGGCATAATCATCAAGTATATTCTTCCATCTTCTAGCTTCGATCACTGATGAGATGCCAAATAAGATGGTATCATCCACAAACTATTGTATAACCATAGGATGGAGGGAAGAGGCAGGTTTGATGCCTACTAGCTTTTTTGAAACTATATCAGCTTGTATGTATCTTCCCAGTGCCTCAGCCATAATAATGAATAGGTACGGGGAGAGAGGGTCTCCCTGATGAATTCCTCTCGAGGAGGAGAAAAACCCTCTAGGAACTCCATTAACCAGCATTGAGAATTTAGTAGAAGAGACTGCATTCCATAATAAGCAAGACAATTTATCATTAAACCCAAATTTTCTAATCACTTGGAATAGAAAAGTCCATGAGACTCTATCATAAGCTTTGGATATATCAAGCTTGAGGGCCATCCAAGGGATTCTGATCTTATCTATGGAGTGGATAGTCTCATGTGTGGTGATCACAACATCAAGAATCTATCTGCCCAGGATGAAACCTTTTTGAGTAGGAGAAATAATTTTGTCAAACAAGGGTTGAATTCTCAAAACCAACAGTTTAGTACATATCTTATACACAGTGTTGCATAAGCTAATGGGTCTAAAATAAACAAGGTGTAAAAGTTGAGATTTTTTAGGAACAAGTACAATGAAGGTATTATTGACTTGTTTCAAAAGTTTTCCAGATTTGAAAAAATCATGAATTGCAGCTGTGAGGTCCCCTCCAACAATCTCCCAATATTCCTGAAAGAATATAAGAGGAAAGCCATCAGGACTCAGGGATTTAAAAGTGTCCATGGAGAATAAAACAACATGTAATTCATCAGATACAGGTTTTAACATTTCTAGATTGTCTTCTTTTGTTATCAAATAGGGGATTTTATCAATGAATTGACTCATAGATCTATCAATTCTATCATTATTGTTTTCTTCCATAAGTAGTTCTGAAAGAAAACCCTGACTTGCTCCCCTATTTTGTTATCCTCAGTAATAATGTCTCCATTATCCAGGACAAGCTTAGTTATTGAGTTGGCTTTTCTATGTTTCATAGCTGAGAGATGGAAAAAAGCAGTGTTCCTATCACCTTCTTTAAGCCATTGAACACAGGATTTTTGTTTCCAAAAAACCTCTTCCCTTACCATAGATTCTTCCATTCTGAAGATGAACTATTCTCTTCTTCTAAGGTGCCCTTAGAGTCATCCCCTTGATCAATCAGTTGCTGAATAGCCTTGAGTTTTCCCATTATATTTTTCTTTTGCTGGAAAACTTGCCTAAAATTATATCTATTCCAGCGATAAACTTCTTGTTTAATGTGCTAGAGTTTCTTGACTATTCCAAACATGGGAGTACCTTGAATGGGAATATTCCACCATTGAGCCACCATTTGTCTAAAACCTTTGTGTTTAATCCACATATCTTCAAAATGAAATGGAGGAGGTCCGTGCTGTCCCTGATCTCTCCAATTGAGGATAATCAAGCAGTGGTCAGACATGGTTCTAGGTAGAGCCTGTGCCTACATATTATGATAATCATTCCAGTTGCTTGATATCATAAATCTATCTAATTTAACCTAAATCATTTGATCTCCTCTTCTTTTATTGGTCCAAGTAAAATTTTGGTTTTGCAGCTCTATGTCCAATAATCCCCAATCATTGATGAATTCAACAAAGTCAAACATGCTGTTCGAGTAATCAATAATTCCACCCTATTTTTTAGAAGGGTATAAAGGTGTGTTAAACTATCTGGCTAACATCCATTTAGAATTTTAAAGATTAAGCTTGTTTGTTAACTTTGACTTTAAAAATGATAATGCAATAAAAATTCTCTCATCTTCCATTGAGGCCAAAATCATTGTTTGGAATTAACAAGATTAAAATATTATGGGATACCATCACGTAATATTTTACTCAAACTTAAGGTAGTCCATAGTTTAGTGATTGATCCATCTTCAAAAGCATTATCCAAAACTTTAAGTTGTTACAACATTGTTGTGGCAAATTGAATAAATTACTCCCTTAGCTTTGACAAATCTAAAATACCTTCAATTTGTTCACCATTAAATTCTACACTCTTGTAGAAGTGTTGGGCCAAGGTTTTGATTTTATTTTAAAAAAATTATGAGCTAACATTTTTCCAATATTGAGGGTACACCACAGCTATGGATTTTAGTAGTTCATCTCGAGGAAAATGATATATAATCTTTGAACATAGACATTTTGTAATTTCCTTCAAGGTGGACCTTATAGAGGATATAACCTCAATAAATCAATTTATTGTAACATGAATTTATTTAAATCTATTAGATCAACCAACTGTGTCAAAAGTGTGTAGGGGTTTTTATATCCTCACACTTTTGCACATAAATATCCATCTTCATTAAACTACAAATAGTTACTACTATGTTCAATATTTGTCATTAAATTCCAAACTTGTGAAATTTTACCCTATAAATGATTATTGTGTTAAATATAAATTATCAAGGGTAAGGCATTTTAATTTGATTAACTTAGAATATTCTTGAATGTACATAGTTCTTTTTTGATATTTATTTATCATTAAGTTCATTTCATCCAACATGAGTAAAAGGCCGCATAAGGTCAATAATGTCTCTATATCACTTAACCAAAGAAAAATATCTTGAGTTTTTTCTATTGTGGAAATGTTCCTATATTATGCCCATCAATGAATGATATTATACATATACTCTATGTACTGGTCCACAAAGGGAAACTCATCAAGTATCAACATCTTAAGTAGCTTGTTCTACATTGAACCTTCAACACAAAATTTGAAATTGTAATTTTTTTTTTGAATTTATATAAAAGTATGAATGGATTTCATGAATAAGATCTTCAACTTTTATCACTAATTTAAAATTTCTCACAATTTTCAATGTTAAATTCATTCTATGATCCATGCAATGAATACCAATCATATATGGTGTACAAAAAGTTTTTATCCTTACACAAAGACCACTTATTTGACCTTGCATAATCGATGCTCCATCTATGCCTACACAAATAATGTTTCTTCTAATTGAGAAATCATCCATGCCACCAACCTATTTCAAATTATTCTTGACCAATTTAAAAAAGTTTTGAGAAGTTGCATTTTATCTCATTTTATGAATGGTAAGAAAATGAGGCTAAAGAACATGGTTTACAACAGTGTAAACATGTATACACACCCAAAAAATATTATCAATGGTTGTAACTTCATCAAGTGACAATGTTATATATCTTGAAAGCCTTATTTTCTCTTGATGATCCTCCTTTTCTCTTGATCAAGGAAATTACCTCATTCTTAACCAATAATAGCTCACCAATGGGTATTTGGAAAGTTCATGATGCTAAGAAATTATACCATTTTATTATATTTTTGATAATTGATCATTGGTCAACCTTTGTTTAAAATGTAAAAAAATAACACAAAGCTATATAGTCTTTGACAGCTGGTCGATTCTCATATTTTTTTCAAACAAAGCTACAATGGTTCTTCCTCTTGCATGAAAATTTTATTGTTTTAATAGGTATTCTTCATATTCACTTGCATACCTAACATGAAGAGACTCTTATTTTGTTCTTCATCGTATCACTTATTTCTCCTCTCCATTTATAATTTTCTTTTCATATACTTTACCCACATGCTTCTATATGGTATCTAGTTTTAGCTGCAAGTGTTTATCCCTCCCTAGTTTCCAACTACATATCTTGATTCTACACTCTTTTGGTGGCTTATTAGTATCTTCATTCAAAATAGGTTTAACATAAGGATATTTACAAACCCATTCATCTTTAAAATTCTTTGAAATTTTTTATTTACATGACTTCCTTTTTTGGAGCAGTTATGAATTAATTGAACTACTTGTGAGGTTAAATTATCAATACTTTCAGAACCAGATTGTCTTAAATCACCTATGTCATGATCATTAGCATTGTTAATTGCATATGTTGAATGAAAGTGATCATAAACCTATTGAACATGATTTAAATCATGAGAAAGAATGTTGGGTTCTGGTTGATTTTCTAAACCAATATTTTTTGTTAAAACTTATTGTTGATGTTTATCAAAATATGACAACAAGGTCTTTCCCTTTGATGAACCCCCTATTATTTTCCTAATACTCAAACTAGGAGTAGGCATTTTGAAGATCAAAAACTTTTCAATGTCAACTTTATGAGTCTGTAATGTAAAGCACTTTCTTTAAGGATGAAATAACTACTCCACTTATTAAATTAAATTTTACATTTGCATTTTGAAAGTTGGTACATAAAAAAATTAATGATACCAACACATTTATTTGAAAAAAGATGAAAAATGAACAACAAAATATCCATATGAAAATGATATCGTAGACATAATCTAAATCTACACAATCTATAAATTTATAAATCAAAACTTGAACCAAACCACAAGTCACTTGTAAAACATGGAAATAGGGGTCAACATTGATTTATAAGGACATGTTACAATTTCTTAGTGATTGTTTTTATGCACTTTGGATATTTGTTTTTATGGTTGGAGAATAATAGTGATTTTAAGAAGCAATAAATGTTTTAGATTAAGGTAAAAATAGGTTTTGAAGGGACCCTAAAACCCTGAAACAAAGATAGAAAGATGAAACAATTATGACCACAAGCAAAACCTTAAACCTACTTCAAAGAAGTATCAAAATCAGGTTTTACATGGACCTGAAACCACCGAAAAAGAAAACCACAAGTCATAACCCAAGTTTTACATAGACCTGGCTACTCCATTGTCAAAAGATTACAAAAAACCAAGAAACAAGACTAGATATCACAACCAACTAAAAGAACCAGGATCTATTCTTCCAGTTCCAAAATCATCTTCACTGCTTCCTTGCCTTTCATAGCAGTGTCCTGAATGGCAGTAGCCGCTGACATGGCCCCCTCTTGCATTGCTTTCTTTTTTGAGCTCTGTCTAGTCCTTTTGCTAGGCCCCTCCAAGGATTTGATTTCCTCATTAGCTCTTTTTCCAATATTAACAGCTGCAACACATATGTTAGATGTAACCTCCTCCATCTTCATTCTACTTTCCTTGATGAGTTCCCTTAGGTTGTTCTCATAGTCTTTGAGTTTGATGGGAATGTCTCTCATCTATTTTTCCATGTTATTGATTTTGTTCCAAACTGCTTCTGGTTACCTTCCATTATTTCCATTTTCCTTTTGAGATCCATTATCTCCTTATACATCCATGAATCGAGTTGGAGGATATCATTTGCTTTGTAATTAACCCATCTCGTAGGTGTGTGCCTTCCATCATTCTGCCTTTTATCACTCCACTCTTCTGTGTTCTTATTAGGACTATTTTCGCCTTCTTCAATGTGAGGAAGTAAAAAATGTTTCTAAGATGTTAATAGGGGTGTTAATAAGTTTTGGGAATATCTCCAAGTCAAATAATGAATGATTAACTAATTAAATATCTTAGTTATCAAATATATGTATATGTGAATCAATTTTCAAATACAATAATCTAACTTATCCGACATAATAAAGCCTATAAAAGAGGTTATCTCTTGAATAAAATATTTATGATTCTATTAAAGTGTTTTATCAATATCTTGATATCTCTTTTATATCTCTATAGCTCAAACAAGGGGGAAAATGAAACGAAAGCAACCAAGAGAGAAAAAATAGAAATGTAAATGAAAATATAACAAAAAAAAGAAATATGATCATTATTATAACTAAGAGAAACTAAAACAACAAACTAACATACTTATATTTCAATGCTAAATATAATAATTTAGTGGTTAATCTTAGATTAGTAATTTATGAGACTTATAGAGGTCTGTACTCAAGTTATACTAAGTATTGCACACGATATTACTATATGTATTGCACAAAAAAAGTTCTAGAGAACCATATTTTTGAGACATGAAAGATAATGAAAAAATATATTGATTTTATCCTCTCTCTTAGACTCATATTGAATCTTGATCATGTTACATACATTTATTTACTGATTTTGGCAAGGTTGAAACATGATCTACTATGCAAAATATCAAATAAAATTAATTACTAAAACATTAAAATCCATGCACATTTTCGTAATTTTTTAGTAAACCATTCAAACATACTATTATATAGGAAATAAAATACTACCATGTATATATCAAAACCATCAAAATTAATATCAACATACTAAAAAATATCATGATAGTATTTCATAAGTACCAAGTATCAATAGAAATTTCAACACAAGAATTTAACCATAGTCTGCATTAGAAACTAAATCTACCAAAGGGGCACCCTTATATGTTAAAAACTTGATATACTCCATGGAAGAAATGGGAATTTCAATCAAGTGGGTTGGGGCCCCTTTAGAATTATCTACCTCTAATTGAACCTTTTAACATTATGACCTCCATAGGTTGTGCTGCAAGGCTGCTAACATATTTCCTGCTAGAAGAAGTAGGTTTTTTAGGTTCAAAGGATAAAATATTAGTGTTAAGTGGAATAATTTAATTGGGATTCAATTTTAAAGTTACTCCAAGAATATTTTCGGGTGGCTCGGGCAATGGAACATTATGTTCATCAAGTTGAATGGAAATATGCATATATTAAGAGGGCTCACTTGGAGTGCCTCATCTATGAGGATAAATCCTCCAATGTGATCCCCTCCATCCTTTATTTCCATATAAATTCAAATTTTAATAGGAAAAGTGTTAATAACATTCCAAAAGGTAGGGTTAATGACATCAAAATGCAGCGAAACATGAAAATGAGTAAGTAGCCCTGAGACCATGAAAGAATTGGCCACCTCAAGTTATACCCCATAAAAGAGTAACCTCATTATGTTGATCATCATCACAACCCCAAACATATCTATCTAAATTATTTAATCTTGGATTCTAGTCTGGCATCTAATAAAGTATGCTAAAATAAGCATTTTATACAACTGAGCTCAAATACTTCCTGATTTTCATGATATTAAAAATATAATGCATCAAATTATTCAATTTAAAACAAAATTTAAATAATATTAATATAACCATAATTGTGCATAAAAATTAATTATTCTATCCTCTTTACAACCATACTTAAATAATAACTACTAGCCTAACAAACCATACATTATTCTTTCATAATCCTCATGCTACTTTCATGAAAATAATAAATAGGCCATAATCAAATAAATGAAACTCAAATCCATAAAAATTCCTATCCCTATTAGTTTCATATATATATTTATAAAATTACATGCAACTATATCTTCAAATATCTGAAACAATATTTCCAATTTTGACCATGTCAAATAATTAAATTAATCATTTTGAACAAAATTTTCTCAAACATTTTAACAAAATGAAGACATACCACTGTGTCAAAATTGATTATTTATATAATCTACATTATCTTCAAAAAAATTTCTCAAAATCTTAATGTTCACTTTTCGTCTGTGTGTGTGTGTGTGTGTGAGAGAGAGAGAGAGAGAGAGAGAGAGAGAGAGAGAGAGAGAGAGAGAGAAGAGAGAGAGAGAGAGAGAGAGAGAGAGAGAGAGAGAGAGAGAGAGAGAGAGAGAGAGAGAGAGAGAGAGAGAGAGAGAGAGAGAGACCACTTAAGACATAATAAAATTAAGGTAATAATTATATTTAATTTGGTATGGTTTGTTATTTGAAATAAAAAAATATTTGAAAGGCCAATATGGATATGGTTAATATATTTTTATAGACCTTATTATATAGTTTATAATTTTAAAACTATGATTTTTTTTTTGAATATATTTTTTAATTATGTCTTTCTTACTTTTAATATTTGTCTTGCCCTATGGCCTCATAGTCAATTTATTATTTATACTCTATACTCTTTTTTTTGTCATAATTTTTGATATACTCAATTTATTATTTATTTGGCTGGTCTTTACCACATACTTCTTTTAAACAAACAAGAAATTGATTTTTTCTGAGAAATAATGGCATGCAAGATACTTATTTTAAACAATGCACAAAGAACAAAATGAATAAACACAATGGAGCCTCATGATCATTTCAACCATATTCTTGAGTAATCCAAGAATACCCATTTCATAGATTTGAGAACATATCAACCTTGTATCACATGTGCGAATGAAATAACTGTGCAGCCAAAATGAGTGAAAGAAAAAAAATCATTTTTTTATATTGAAATATCATTAACAAAATACTAAATCACCCAAGGGTGAAAACAATGATACTACCATATAGGTAGTCAAATTCCAACAACCAACCATATATCAAAGTTTTACTAAAGTTACTGATATGTCAATATAAAAATCCTCATTTAGGAGGCATCAACAAAAACTAACGAAAAAAATAAAAAATCAGCATATCAAAAGGATGACTTTCACCCATAGAGAAAGTTATACATTCAAAGTTTGAATAATTCCAACATTAGAAATCAGATTTTCCATATCAGGTCATAGTTGCTATGTTATCTCAAGTCCCTTCTATGAATTCTCATCAGTCACATCCTTTACTGGGAAATATATCTCAACTTTTTCTAAAAGGGCTAACACTATTATCTCTGATAAAATTCTTACTTCATTTGCCTCCTATATACCACCTATATCCACCATTTTTTTTTAGCTTGCTTGTTAGTTCTTGAAAGTTCTTGTGAAAAAATTTCCAAGTCTACTTTTGTTCTTGAATTGAGAACAAAGGAGACTCTAGAGAAACCCCAAAAGCTTGCTGTGAGAGAGAATTATTCACCATAAGAACACTAGTTTCTAAGTCCATTTCTTCCCTAACTGACATACTACCTCCAAAGTTGGGTTTTGATGGGATGGATCTTCTACTGAGTTTCATATAGTCTTATATTGCATCTAACCAACATTTAGTGTCATTCTTGTCTAAAAAATAAGATTACATCTAAGAGGGAATATGATCTTTTACCTACTCAAAGTAGTATTCTTTAATGCAAGACCAATCATATTCTAGTATAGTTATCTTAATTAAAGTTGGATGGGAAATGCTCTAATCAGGATGTGGGATAAATTTAGGATACCCACTAGTGTCCAAGATCCCTTCAAAAGTTACTTTCAACAAACCTATTTTAAGGAAGTGCTCCATCTACTTATTTGGAATCCTCAATTGTAGATATATCTACACAACCAAAATTATTACAATGACTTCAACTATGAATTCCGTAAGTACCCTAACTCTACCTTGAAAAATCTCATTGTTCCTTTGATTCCATATAAACCAAATAATCTCAGTTGATGAAACCAACCAAAATTTGTGAAAAAAAGATGAATCTTCTTTGTAAAATAAATGTATCCAAAAGCAATATTAAACCACTTAATTTCACAGTAAAAAATAATAGACCAACTATGGAAACAACATTTTCAAATCTTAGTAGCATATTGGTAGGAAAAGAAATGGTGTTCAATTGATTATAAAGCACTACACATAAGAAAAAAAGGGGGGAAATACCCAAATATAACAAGCACTTCACCAATAACTAACGTATTATACAACAACATCCATCATCTAAAATAAGTTTTTTTGGTTCAATACAGGAAGCCCAAACTACTCTAAATCTAAAAGCCCAATTATGGTAGGTGTCACAAAAATTCCACTCATGATTAAGTATTAAATATGTGGGGTGGGTAGAGGAAAGTTTAATATAAAGCATCTTGGTCCAAAACTCATGAAGGGGAGGCCTTATGATCTATTTGATACTATCCCATAATTCATTATCATTATCAAGATGATTTACTGAGTTATAGTCCCTGAGTGCTTTCCTTAACATGGAATAAGTCCTATGTTGTGTAGTAGGAATATGATACCTATGTCTAATGTTGTACCAAGGTAGCCAACCCTTAGGCCCAACTAAATCTTTAAAGTCCCTTAGACCTTTCTTAAACCAATCTAAACAGACATCCAATGTTAATGGACAATAAATGGTTATTAAGGTGAAGATTCCAGCATAATTATTTATACCTTTGACAAAAAGAGCCCATCCAATGAAAAACATGTTTTGTAGTTACAAATAATTTTTTAAGTTCCCAAGAATTCTAAATAATTGAAAAAATGGGAGACCCTGCTACTTTAAAATAATGAGGGATGAGAAGAATGTCAGCATTATGCAAACCTTTCCATATGACTTTATATTTAGGAAATACTTTCAAAATGTTATTTATGACCAACACTTTCCAAGGTTCATCCCATTTAAAGGCCTTGATTATCCACTTAACCATGAGGGTTATAAATTGAATTCATAGGTCTTTTAGTCCAAGACCACCAAGATCTCTTAGTTTACATTAGAACTTCCAAGCAACTGCATGTCTTTTTCTGTTACCCTTTCCATCTGACCATAATGATTCTCTAATAATTTTATGCAATAGGTTAATATAAATTTTTTTATTTATCCAACATGAATCATAATACAAACTATATGAATAAATAATTTTTTGATGAACCTAGATTCTACTTGGGAGTGAAAGCAGGCGGCCTTGCCACTTTTTAATATTCTTGTTAATCTTGGTGTAAAACCATTCCCAAATCTATTTGAGGGAAGGATTAATATAAAATAAAATCCCCAAATATGTAACTAATTATTTAGGACCATTCTAGTCCCATCCAAATTCATCTAGCTAGTCTAGTTGGTTCTCCTTCCATCTAATAATACAAGTCTTATGGTAGATAATTTTGGATCCTAAGGCCAGGCAATAGATACTTATGCAAGGTTGTACTTGGAGAGTTTAAAAAATAGATTAGAATCATAAAAAATATAACATCAATCATTTTTAAATGATTATGAAGCTAGATAACTCTCATAGGGGGGATAATCTCATTCATTCTCAGCAAATAATGTAGTACATCTGTTACCAAGACAAAAAGGAATGGATCAAGAGGGCACCCTATCTAATTGATATTTAAAGGGGAAGAGAACATGTGATATTCAAATTTAATTCCATAACTACTAAATCATTCTTGAATAAAATTGAAATAATTCTACAAAACCTATCATGACATCTAAAAGCCCTAAGCATTCTATCAATAAAGGACCATTCTATTCTATCATATGCTTTTTCAAAGTCTAAGAGAATCATTCCAATATATTTCCCAATATATTCCTTCCCATCTTTTAATGAGATTATAAATTATATATCTACCTTCCACAAACACAGTCTGGGTTTTAGATATCATCTGGGGTAGTAGTAGGAATAGTATTTTTGCCAAAATCTTAACCAAGATTACATAAGAAACATTAATCAGTGTAATTGGATGCCAGTTTTTAACAAGGTAAGTATCTAATTATTTTTTAATGGGATTAATAACCCCTTTATTAATTTGTGGGTCAAAAAATCCCACCTTAATTGCTTCTTTATACATTTCTAAGTAGTTTGTAAAAATCTAATCTTTATTGACTTTATAGAATTCAACTAGGAAACCATCAATGCTAGGGTCCTTATTAGATTTCAAAGAGTTAATCACACTCATAATTTCATCTAATGAGATATCACTATCCAAATGTGATACTTGTACTAAGGAAATCTTTCTTGGAATAATCTTCTCACATAACACCCTGCTCTATTCAATCTAATCATTTGACCCCTTCGTTAAAGACAAGTTTGAATAAAAATCAAGGAATGATTTTTTTATAGAATTTGGATCATCTAAAATCTTATCATTCTCCTTAATGCCCATGATTTTATATTTTTGATCCTTAGATTTTAAAAATTGAAATAAAAATTTGGAACCCTTATCACCGAGTTTGAGCCAGTTGAGCCTAGATCGAACTTGGGCACCCTTTTCACAATAAATATGATGTTGCATTAAATCATGATTGGTAGAGGAGAAAAAATTGAGCAAATATTCATTTCTCAGGTCACTTTGAAGGTTAGCTTTTAACCTAATAATCTATTCTTGGGTAATTTTGAAGGACTTCTTTTTCCTCTTTGCTATAATTTTCCAATAAGATATAGAAAATTTATTTGACAAGTTCATAGAATTTTTTTGGGTATAAATTTTAGATTCATAATCCAAGGTAAATTTTCTACATTCAAGGTAGACTGGGATCCATCCAATAAATCTCTATCTTCAAGGTGGGACACATTGAGTTTATACAATCTTTTTAAGTTGGTTTTCTTATCTTTTTCATCATTGCTAAGATAAAATTTTAACTCAATGGGGCGATGATCCAAAATGGTGAATGGATAGACCTTGAATGCATTACCATCATCTTCAAGATAAATCTCAAAGGCATCTTTACTCAAGCAGAATCTATCAAGTATTGAGTAAAGTATTCTAGACCCAACATGGCTATTACACCAAGTATACCATATTCCTTTACTTTGAGTTTTACCTTTATACAAGGGGTCAACCAATTTGTGAAATATTTTGAATTTGGACTAGAAAAAAAATCATTTCCTTTCCATATATGAATTTATCCTCTCTTTTTGCACTCATGTTTAAATCACCTCTGAATATAAACAGAATGTCTTTCATATTAGATGCAATCTAGTTACATAATTTTGTTCTATATCTATAGTCATTGGGTACATAAAGATTGTAAATTATAAAAATATTATCCTACTCTTTGATAACAACTTAGAACACCCTATTACAAGGAGAAACACCATGATCTGTAACATTGTATTTCCAAACCTAGTTGATTAGAATAGAGGTAGCCCCTTTACCTCCATTGTGATTAGTTGAGAAGAAAATTGCAATGGGCCAAATATAGTTAAGGGTAAAATAGAGGATTATGCCAATATCTTTTATCTATTGAAGAAGTAGAAAATCAAGATTAGTTATGGAATGCCCAAACTATTTGACAATTGGTTTACTATAAGCGAATTCAAGCCCCCTTACATTCTAACTTATTTGCATAATAAATATCAGGATTATTTGGTTTTATTGGGGGACTTACTTCCCCCCTTATTTTGATACAATCTAGAAAAAAATTTAGGAACCTTATTTTCCTTTTTTTTTAAAAACTATTATTATCTCCATCATCTAATACCCCATTTCTTATCCTTCTTCCCTCTTTGACACTAGGACTGTCTAGGGAAGTAATTTTAGTAACAACAATTTTTAATTTTTTTCCAAACCCTTTAGGGGTCTAGTTATCCCCGTTATCATTATTGGGGGGAGTATATTTATTAGTACCACCAGTGGTAAGAACCTTTAGAGCCTCCTTATTAGGATAAATGTCCATCAAGGGCTCTATCTACTCAAAGAGATTATCAAGATGAAATACTATTTCACTGATTGACCTCTCCTCATATTCAACACAATGAAAATTATAGGTTCCATTCACAACCACCAAGGGTTCATCTTTAGAGAGGGGATAAACATCAATCATAACCTCATCATGTAGGACTAGATCATTTCCTAATTTAGAGGGAATATTTTTTTGTTCTATCAATTCAAACTATTTACCATGTTCCTCAATAATTGATGCATCAAAATTTTTAGGTGAAGGATTAAAATTGGGGAGAGATTCCCCAATGTCAATCCCATGGGAAGTGGAAACACTCTCACCAAGATTTAATCCATTTTTAAATCTAGGGCCTTTATCAGGGGATGTTATGCCTTCCTTAAATTCAACATAAAAAATAGGGTTTTATATGTTTTCTAGCTCTTCAATTCAAGGCAAGAAGGGATTAAAAATAACATCTTTGTTGTTGAGTTTAGGGCCTCATTGGGAGATAATATCATTGATTTTATTGGTAGGAAGTAGAGGGTAATTATTTCTCATGTGACCATCTTTTTTAGAAATAATAAGCATTTAAACATCCCAATCCTTAGATAGGGCATATATAGGAGTTCCCATATAATTCAAAAACAAGAAATTCAAGAAATGTTTCCAGAGGGTTTAAAGAGATTATAACCCATGCATTTATATGGTCTAGAGATTGCTTGGTGTATTCAACACTAAGCACTTCACCAAGGGGATGAAGGGCTTGAGGGATGAAATTCCATAATTGAAGAGGGACATTTTCAATATTGACCCATCTTGGGGTCATTTTGAATACTAGGTCTTGGCTTTCCAAATTAGGGTTCTAAAAAACTGCCTTGAACAATGATTATCCCACATTTCGTATGGATTTATTTATCACTATTCTCTACATATTGGAGGTTTTAAAAAGGACCAAAAAAACTCCCTTCTAGAACATTTTGCAAAAAATGACATAAATACCCATTTTCTTTCCCCAAATTGAATTTACCTAATTATCAAATAAATTTCTTGAGGGGATAGAATTCTTATTCATATATACAAAGAAAATCCCAACATTTTAAATCCAAGATTCTTCCCTAGCTGAATCCTTTTCCATAGACAGATTGGGGTGTATAAAAAGGGTTTTACAAGAGCTAGGGCACTTACCATTTTATCCTTAATTGATGCTTTCTTCTCCATCCTTAGGCATGCTACTCATGCAAAAAAAAACTCTACACCTTGTGAATAGATTCAAAACTCTTCCCATCACAAAAATTTACTGAACAACTTCTTATTTTATCATTTTTTCCACCACTCTTCTCAATATAAGGTTCTGGGTTGCAAGATTCAAGACATTCATTAGCTACTATTTTTTTTATTTCCATTCCCATTAATATAACCATAATAGAGACACTCCACATGATTTGACACACTTATTTCATCACCTTCCATAGGCAAACACCATTAATTGCACTTACCATTAATCTTCCAGCACGTATCAAACGATGAAGGGCAGGGTGGGGGAGCGCAAAGTGAAAAGCACACCAAGGACTAGGGTGACACAAAACCAACACATCATAGAGGTAAATAAACATAAATCTAAGCACATAAACAATTAAAATATAAGATAACCAAGATACATAAATCAAATCAATGTTAACCATAAACCTTTTACATTTACAACACATACAACCATATAATTACCAAGGAAGCAAAGGGGACCAAAGAAGAAGGAAGCAAACATGAAGCACTAATAATGGAGGATGACAATTCATCTCCCCATTATATATCTCCACCTCAATTTTTAGTTTACATTAATAATATTGAAAAATCCCTTTTTTTAAGGAAAATATTTGTAGATATACACATAATTTACAAGAAAACCAACATGTAGTGTTTTGAGTAGATATCTTTAAATAAATGTTTTTTAGGAAATTTATCATTATATTTATTCAATTTAAGATAGATGATTATGCATGCAAACAACTTCTCTTAGTCTTGAAAATAAAATAAACATAAATTTATACATTCCAATCACAAGGAAACCAACTTAGAAATTATTTGTGCCTTCATTTCTAACCTCTTATCCCAAAATTTTGACTACCAAAGCTTCATTTTTGCCAATAAATTGTATAAATGAATAGAAAAATTGAGAAACCTTCACATACGTATTTGATCAACTAACATAAATCATGAGGGTTACATGTTGGACCAACATTAAATTTTGCCTTAGGGCCCCTCAATATGCTGATGCCAATTCACTAAAGAATGAGACAAGATCTCAACCTTGATCCCCATATATTTAAACCCACTTGCATCGAAGTTAATCCTAGAAATATCATAAACATTAGGTTTGAAAATTATTTATTATTAAGTTTTTTAGTTATTAAAACTAAAGAGCATGTTTTTTTACTCAGTTTTATAAATGACACCAAAAAAATATTCAAAACATTTTCATATTTCTAAAATTATAAACTATATAATAAGGTCTACCAAAATGTCTTAATGATATCCATAATTGGCCTTTCAGATATTTTTTATTTCAATTAAAAAACAATGCCAACCAAAATATAATTATTACCTTAATCTTATTGTGTCCTAAGTGGTCTTTAACGCACATAAACATACACATACACACACATGGTGATTATAGATAACTAATACATGTCTCAAATAATTTCCTCATGAATAATAACCATACATGTATAATAATTATGGCAAATTTGCGTTCTAAAATAGGATTAAGTATAATTTATAAGGTGATTTGAAACACATGTATAAGAAATTGTATAAAATTGAGGCTATTTGACTATGTATATTTTCATAGAATTAGCCATTTTCAAAATTGAAAAAACTTACTTATAGCCTTTTGGCTATAAATATACTCTATTTTTTTTCTTGAATTAGATGGATCAAGCCATTTGAAAGCATTTAATGTAATTGGGATTTTAAACCAAATAATTTTGTTATTGTCATTTTTAGTGATATTTTGACTTTGGTTATGAAATAGGTAAGATATCAATGGAGATATCAAATGCCCTCTTAAGTGAAAATCCTTGTAATTATTTAGAAAAATATCTTTGAAATCATGAAGAAACGGATAATCATCTATTGTGGGTTCATTTTCAACTTCAACTTCATCTATATGCATTAAATAAATGATACATCCCTTTATTTGATCCCTTTTTATTTGTATGGCTTAAATTTATCTCACATTTATCTCATGTTTGAATCCTTGAATTGTCATAGAGTGACCATTATCATTGAGACATGTGACTGTCTTGATGTAACAATTTACTTGAGCTCAATGTTTCCATAACTACTTGGCTCATTATATCAAATCATATTAACCTACTGGGCCAGCATATAAATTTACTATTGTCTTCAATCTAGGAATCTCTAATTTGACTTAAAAATACATTGGTGTACCCCCTAATATGTTTGGTTTACATACTAATATTTCTAGCTATTTTACATAAAACTTTATTTTCTAGATAATTTCTTGAAAATTTTAGCTGCTACAAAACATTCAGTTGCTCCAATATTTGTAATTATAGTAACAAAAAAACCAAAAATTTTGCCTAAAGTTTTCAATGGTACTACTTGGAATTTAGCTTGATGGTTGTTCACCGTTGAATAAATCCTTTGTTGAAAGGCTTCTTACTAACTTATAAATGGAGGTGTTTTTTAATTTGCTCCACCTATCATATTAGGGAACCAATTGGGATAATGGATATTCCCACAAATAAAACATCGTCCTGCAAGGCTAGTCCCTTGTGTAGTTCCCCCCCATACCAAATTTATCATTTTTTGTGGTTGTTATTTTTCACCCTCTTTTTTTATTGTTTGACTTGGAGCAATTTCCACTCCTGAAATTATTATTGGGGCCTAAATTTTTGTTTATTATGTTCTTTTTATTTATTTAAATATTATTTTGAAAAGGTTTTATATTTTTTGTTGAAGTCCTATCCATTTTCCCTTAAATCACATCCTAATTTTTTCAAGGGACTTGAGTTTATTTTATTGTTTCATTGATATTTCAAACACTTGTTCAATATTCAAGGGACTATGAAGGTCAACATTATCACTAATATGAAAATTTAACCCTTAAAAAATTTCTAATTTTGAATCTTTCATCTTTATGGTATTGAGTGATGTACCTTAAGAATCAGGTGAGGTTTTACAATACTCTATAACAAACATATATTCTTGCTTCAGATTTTAGAATTTAGTCTTTTTTCATCAAAGTAATGTCGTGGAAGAATATCTTATTGAAATATGATACAAAAACATCCTATGTGATGAATTCAAAATCAAGCTCCTAATTTTTCTTCAAAATTTTCCACTAGGATGAAACTTCACTCAATAGTTGATATGCTCCCAAACTGCCTTAGTTTCTTCAGATAAATCCATGAGCTTAAAATGTTTTTCCATCTCAATCAACCAAGCTTCTACACCATCACCCAATATGGTTCCATCATAATTTTGTGGTGATATTAGTTTCAAGTACCTGAACAATTCTATTTAATAATAATATTTATTATTGGGACCCTATTGGTCATGTGGATCTTAATGTTTTTGGTTCCGATCTTGATGACCATTATCCTCTTGATTGTTGGGGTTTTGGTTGTTATCAGGGTTTTTTTTTCTATTTTTTTCCCATACCATATTCTAAAGTCAATTTGTAAATTTAATTCTCTATGGTACCTCCCTTATTTAGGGTATTTATTAACATGGATTAGATATAATTGATATTATTCATTAGTTCCTCATCTTGCTAGCTACCCTCCCTAATAGCTATTTTAATGAACCATGTTTTCTTAAGCAATTAAAAAATATGAAAATGTGCATTAGGTCTAAGTGTTAACACTAAGATATGATACCACAAGGTAATAAGCCCTTTAGAGAACACTTGAAAATACATATATTTTTTAATTATTTGTGTGATTTTAAATTATCTTTCCAAAATCTATAAAAACATTCCTTACAAAAGTTTCCTAACTATTCCTAACTCCATAATGTTAAAAAAAAAACTTTAACTATTAAGAAATAAATGCAATAGTGCAAGGTAATTCCATTAATTCCTAATGTTGATTAATATCAAAAATCCATAAAAATTTAAATACACATTCATATAACACTCCTTCCTTCCTTAATATCCATTCATTTACAATAATGAAATATATTATTCAGAAATCAATATTTCCTTTATTCATGTTCAAAGGCACAATTCAAAAATATATGTTCATTCTATAACTAAAGTAATTGTCCAATTTTAATAAATCATTGTTTTTATTTAATTAGGTATCAAAGTTACAAACATTAAATAAATGCTCATTCTTAATTACATCATCATTCATAGTTCTCATAATTACATCATTTTTAGTAATACATCTAGTAGTACATATTTTATAATATATACACAAATACAACATAATTATTTGATCAAAATGGTACACATAATAAATATATATTTCCTTAATGTAAACATTGAGGATGTTAGAGATGATCATTGAAGTCAGAAGTAATTGTATAAGATGCAAAGAAGAAGAGTATCATAAAAGACTTTACTTCTAATCATAGAGCCTTTCAGGTTCCCTACACACCTCTCATCCACTGAGAGTGGCCATACCCTTCATGATAATGATATATATGAATCTTATGAAAGGATAGATGATGATATATAAATAGGTCAATACTACAACTACTTCTTACAATAACGTGCAAGTATGATAGTAAACTAGAATAAGAAGTGATACATTCTAAATGTATACAAAACAAATAATAATCCTTATTTCTAGATAAATTAGGTATACATTACTTATGGCCATAATACTAAATTTAATAATTTTATATTGTCACATCTATAATTAGTAATCCATCGAGTCATAGTGAGACTAAGGATTTCAATAATCAATTAGTACTCACATTCTAAAGTTCACAACTCTATACTTAGGTTTTCTCAACCTACCCATACTAAAATTAACTTAACAACCCATGATATCTAGGAAATAACATAATTATGATCTTTGAAAAGTACGGGAGGGATAACGTTTTGCATGGGTGTTCCATACTACCTATGTAAGATAATATCCCACTCACAATTTAATGAGGACCACATAAGAAATGTTTTAGTCTTAAGACATCCTATCATTGAATTGAAATAAGTATTCATAATAAATTAAGTCTTTAACTAATGAATTATGAAAATGTTACTGAGAATATACCTAAATTATTCAAGTCATATAATAATATTTTTACTCTGATGTAGTTTAAAGCAGAGATTGATATCAAGTTTTATAATGCTTGAAGGTAATTTGAGTTTTTTTCGAGTGTTCAAGCTGTAAGGTGTAGAGACACGATCCACCAATTGTCAAAGATTAGTTATATGTGTAGAATTATATTTATTTTAATTTAATTTAAATCCATTTTTTCAAATTTTAATTAAGGGTCTCTACCAAAAGATTACTATTAATGTCATTATAATCTTATTATGGATTCATATCTTTATTTCATTTATATTAAGCTTATATAATATCTAAAAATCCAACATATATATCCCTAAGGGATCACACTATTTTTTAGAAATTAATCTTTATTTTGGGTATATTAAATACACCATCTTTATTTTTTTATTATGTGAATTTATAATTCATATATTTTAGATGTATAAGGTGTTACACATTTTTTTTCATTTTGTAAAGAATTTTGGAGTTCCATGTCATATGTAACTCCTTCCACACTTGCCACATACTTACCCCTCACCTTATAAGGATTAGTGACACTAGACATACACTAACAAAGTTGTGTAGACTATGATGAAATTTTCTAGTAATTTATTTTGGCTCACTAGCTCTATTTAAAGATCTCTCTCCTCTCTCATTCTATACTAAATATAATGTATTGAGACACCCTTGCTCATCTCTTGAAGGTCTTTCTTCTTTATATATTCTTATCTCTTCTTCTCTATTTTTGAATATTGTAATTTCAGAGAATGTTGTTAAAAGTCATCATTCTTAATGCACATTGGGTTTCCTTTGGTTGATTCAGTTTCCCCACTTCTCACTTATTATCTTATGGCATGGATTAATATTGAAGTGATATATTTATTCTATGCATTTATTTTCTTACTTTTAATGTTATTTGCATAAGATCATGTCGATTATTTTAATATGGTACTGTAACAAGTTATGTTTTAACATTGAACTTGAAGAATGTGTAGGTTCATGGGTAAAGAAGAGGCAAAGAATATTATTTATTTATTTACTATTTTTAGATCTCTTAACAATGCTTATCTCTTTACTTGATTTCATTCTATTTTTTTTAGCTCATTAAATGCGTTTTATTGTTTAAATAATGACAATTATTTATTTTAGAGACTTTTGATGATTTTTCACTAAAAACCTATTTGAGAAATGGGACATATCTTTTGATTAGAATTTTGAGTTTATCTAGTATTTTTTGGGCTTGTTATACTGTAATTTTTGAACAAACTACTAAAACTTTAGCATGACCTAGATCACAAGTATTAAGAAATCATGAAAATGGTAACTATCTATTTTATTTAAACATGATAAACTAATAATATTTTAATGGTGATTTATTATTTCATTATTTATAAATATTTTAAATGATTTTAAAATAAAAAATTTGGTATTTTATTATTTAAATCTAATACTTTTTATGTTTTTAATATAAATGTTATGTTTATTTGACATTAATTGGAGTTTTTGATAAGAATTGGATCTTTGTGTTATATATTTTTCAAGTTTAAACTTGTTTCTTCAATCTTTTTTCCTTGCCTTTATTGCTAATCTATGATTTTAAATTAGCATTATTATTAATTTTTTGAAAAATTTAAGCCAAAAATTTATTTCATAGAAAATGAAAATTATGCTCTTAAGTGCCAAATTGAATGTGATAAAATAACTATTAATGCATTGCAAACCTCTTTTAATAAGAAATTGGAGAATACACATACCTTGATTCACACTCTCAATGAAACTCTTTCTTTTATTGAAAATATTCACGTCTCTAATGTTGTTCTAAAATGTGAGTTTTATTCTCCTAGAGAGTGTATTATTTTTCAATAATATTTTTCTAACATTGGTTTGAAAATTATACAATCAATGGATTATACTGGTAGTGGACTTGGTAAAAGTGAAAATAACATTATTGAGCCCATTTCATTTTAAAAAAAGAAAATTTTATAGGGCTTGGCATTAATAATTTTAAAAATAATGTTAAAATGAAGTCATATTGTCCTCCTAACTAAAGGACATTGTATCATAATGCTTTCACTTATAAGGTTTATTGTTCTCATACTTTGGTTAAAAATGATAAACATTGTGAGCATTGTGGTAAACACGAGTATGATATTAATAAATATTTAAAATTACATCCTTGTATATCTTGTGGTAAAATAAATCACTACCTTTATATCATTAGAAAAAATCTAAAACACCTCATTTTAAGGTTAAATAAATTTGGATCCCTGAAGTCATGGTATATTCTCAAGATAATGATGTGTCTTATTTTTATAATTCTTCAGTCCAATCATGTAGAATATCATTTTTGAAAGGAAAACATCATATTTTTCTCAATTTTGATAAGTTTAAAACTTAAAATTGATTATTTTCTTTGTTTTTGTACTTACTTTTTCTTGTAAGTTGTAAATAAAACTTATCTTTGTGGAACTAGTTTCATTTTTGACTAACTTATTTTGATCATGCACGGTTCTTAACTTTATTAAGTAAGTTGTATTTATGCTCTTTTGATCTAATTTTATTAAATTAAATGTATGTAGATCATTTTTATGGAATTTTTACTTAACCTAAAGTTTGGTGAAAGTTTATGTGTTTTATAGGTACAGTGGATCATTTCTTATAATCTCATTTCATGTTGATATTTGTTCCTAAGAGGATTGAAATTCTTGTCCGAAGAGGGATTTTAGAGATTGTTGATTATCAAAACTTTCATTTTTAAAGCTTCTTGATGACACCTATACTCTTCTTTCTTTTCTCAAATCATTATAATATTATAATTCTTTTCAAAGGAAGTTGCCATCAAGGGGGAGTGTTTGTAATGTTAACTCCCTTATTTGTTGCAAGGATTTATCATCTTTTGTAACACTACATAAAATTTAAGGGGGAGTGTTGGTTATTAATCATTATTTTGAATATATCAAATATAATATACCAATTTGTATTTTTTCTATTATGTGAATTTATAATTCACATATTCCAGATTTATGAGGTGTTACACATCTTTTATCCTTTTCGAAAGAAATATTGGAGTTTCTTGTGATATTTAACTCCTTTAAAAATTATCACAAACTTACCCCTTGAATCATGAGGATTAATGATATTAGACGTACATTATGTGAATTTATAATTCACATATTCTAGATTTATGAGGTGTCACACATCTTTTATCCTTTTCGAAAGAAATATTGGAGTTTCTTGTCATATTTAACTCGTTTCAAAATTGTCACAAAATTACCCCTCGAATCATGAGGATTAATGATAGTAGACATACATTAGGAAGGTTGTGCAAGGCTATGATGGAATTTTATAGTAATACCTTTTGGATCACTAGCTCTATTTAAATAGGTTCTCTCCTCTCTCATTATACACTAACTAGAACATATTGAAACACTCTTGATAGTATCTTTGAGGTCACTCTTATTTATATTCTCGTATTTATTCTCTTTTATTCTTAAATATTTTAATTTTAGAGAATGTTTCTATAAGCCTTTCTTCTTAATGCACATGGGGTTTCCTTCCATTGATTCAATTTCCCAATTTATCATTTCGTGTCTCCTGGTGTGACTTACTATTGAGGTGATATCATTATTTTTAAAATTTATTTGCTTACTTTCAATGTTATTTTCATAAAATATTGTCAGCTATTCTAACATTCAAAATATAAATCCATAAATTTATCCATGTTAATATCATGAATTCTAGATTTATAATCATTATTAAATAGACTTTGGGTATTTATTATTTGCTATAGTATTTTATGGAAATGAAAGATGAAATGATATTTACATGATAAGTTGTAACTTGATAAATTTTGGTGACCTTAACTTATAGCTTATTCAATGTAAATCTATAACTTACTCACACACAATAATTATCATAATGTTATACATGACATCAAAATGAAATTTCCATCATAAGATTTGTACCTAACTTATAACCAAGGATTCATTGAAGTCTAGTTGGTGTTTATTATGATTGAAATATAAAGTATTACCAAAGCACCTAATGCACATATTTCCCATAGCTCACAAACATAAATGAGGAAATGATGTTTTTAATGTTATGATGGTGATCAATGTCCCATGGTTTTTTGTCTATGCACATAAATTAAAACATTAATTGAGTGATAAAAATAAACTCATATGCTAACTATTAGTCATTATTTTATTTTCACACAAATACACTAGACTAAGATCTATAAAATAGATTACACAACACAAAAAATAAATTACACACATGACATCAAGACACATTTTCATTCACAAGGTTTTCAATTAGATGGAGTTTGGTTGATATCAAAGACATTAGTGGAAAGTTTTTTTTAAAAAGGTGTGAATTAAATAACTCACAAATCCCATATGAATTATTTGTGCACAATTTATTTTTTGGGTCTTGCTTTCATTACTCACATGATTTCATTTTGCATAAAAAGGAGCCAAAATTAAAATGGGGGAAATTCAATAGGTTCAAGATTAAAAACCCTATAGCCTTTCTTATGTAGCGACTCTTTATTGTTTTGGTTTTAAACCTGAGTAATGGTAGGAAATAGGTGGTGCAAAATTCATAATTGATTGGAATGATAAATATAAATAAAGAGTTCTTTTACATATTAAAAAGAGTCATTTTTTCATTTGGAGAGCAGGTTATAATTGTTATTTCCATTATTTTTCTACTTTTATAATGATTTTTTTAGTTAAAAAAAATTAGCCATTAAAAAAGCTTTTTAAATATCATTTCAAGCATTTAATTTAATGAAAAACATTTGGAAGAAAAAGAAGCACTTGTATTCTCATTGTGAGAGTTATCCTCCTAGGTGCCCTTCTGCTCTTTCTTCTTTGTGAAATGATTAATTTTTGTTCTCATCTCCCACACCTCTCCTTGGAGTCTCTCTTCCTAACTAGAACATGTCATTCTTTTAATAACAACATGATATTTATAAAAGAAATGAGTTGTGTCATTCATCATGCATCTAACTAATAAATTTTGTTGGCTAAAAATTTCCAGCTTTCAATAGAGTTTTCTTGGTATTTAATGTATATTTGGCTGGGCGAGGTTTGTTTCCATATAAAATATTTGTATTTAATTCAATTAAAAAAACCCATGTGGATTTTTCCGTTTACCTAGAATTTTATTAGTGACTTTTGATCTATGATAAAAACATATTTAGATCAATTACAAGAGAGGAACATGCTTATTACAAACTTTACCATCTTTACTTGTTGGAGATATTGAATACATCTAAGCTGAAATCTTAATAAGTCTTAAAATATTGATTCCAGATAATAGTGAGTCCCAACCATGTGTCTAAACAAGTGAAAATGAGAAACAAAATAAATATTTTAATTTAATGTTAATTTCATCCATTTAATAGTTAGTAATGTCCTTCGACATGACATGATCATTACCTATTTATTATCACGTATATTTTCATTTTAAATTCGTTATAAATTATAATTATGAATTTTACTTACAAATTAAAATTTACATTTTACCATTTATAAATATATAATACTAATATTGGTAACTTAATCACATGATTTGAATAATAAAAATCTCAAATTTGCGAAATAAAAATGTGCCTATTTCCCACTATGGCATAAGAAAAAGTTGGTAGTTATTATTATTTTAATATTATAATGCCTATATTCATTTTACCTCACTAGGGGCAAAATCATAGTAAGTTATGAGAATAAACAAGGCTACATAAGGAATTAAATACTATTGTAGAATGCTTAAAATATGTTATAAGGATAAAAATGAAGGGTTTACAACCAAAGGTAAGTAATAGAGAGTCTTGAAAACACTCGTGTCAACTTTTTTGGCAAAAAATATGGAATGAGTCCTTCACGGACTATGCCACAAAAGGATTTCCAACACTTTATTTCACATGCATAAAGGGATCGACAAAAGTATGATTGAGAATGTTTAAATTATTTTGATGCTTAAGACTTGATGTTTACTGATGCTATTGTAAAATCAATTACATTATTTAAGTAAGGTCTTGATTGAACTATCTACCCATCCCAAGGGTTTTAAAAAAATTATAATGAATAGTTATCAATAATAGTTTTAGACCTATACACAAAATATTTTCTCTCTTGTCCTTTTACATCACATATATCCATCTCTCCTCGATGATATCCTCCCTCATTTATAGGGAAATATACTTGTGGTTCAGTCATACACTAAGCAAAACCTATGAAGTGGTTAAACTATATTAATTATAACTCATTTCAATATACATGTAAAATAAATCTATGAATTATAACAAATGAAGGCTCATCTAATCCATTTGATGATGAAAACTATATGCATGCTATTACCATTTGACACTATTAAAATTAATATAATAAAATCAACAATTTTGAACCACTTAGCATTAGTCTTAAGAAAGTCACATTTTTTTGACACTTATCTAACAAAATAATTCAATTATAATTTAATCATAATAACCATGAAATTCATTGACATTAAAACAACCATGTCAATTCCTATCTAAAACTTAATAATTCAATTAATGATCCATTTGACATTCAAATTAGATAAACATGACAATCCCATTTATTTTCAAAAGCATTTATATTTGATGGCAGTCCAAATAATTAAAACCACAAAATATATTTAACTAAACATATATTTTTTCAAAGCACAAAATAATAGTTAAATGAGAATCTTTAAGACACAAATGTCCCAACTAAGTAAGTCCATGTGGCACACCATGTCAACACAAAATAGATAAATAGTCAATCATTAAAAAAAAAGTGTGACACCTCGATAATGTTCATGTAGGTTTTGATAGTCTATTTCTTGATTTGAAAATTTATTAAGCTATTGCAAAGTCATTTTGAGGACTGTGACACAGATAATTAGTAACATAAATAAGAAAATTAGCTAAGTGCAATAGCTTCCCTCTTTGTCTTGTCAATTTTAAAAATTAATAAGTGTAATAAATCTCCCTTTGGCATTCAAATTTGTATGGTTTATACCTTATTTTATATAATCTATTTTTCAATAGTTTTATATTATTTAATTCACCTAAATCTAGAAATAAGTAAAATATTTTGGTGAACCGATCTTTGTCTTGAGCACAAAAATTACTTGGTATTTTTCCCTTAGGTTTTCATCTTTCTTTCTTAGGGGTTTAGATTTATCTTGCATTAGGGTTTCATGTCTAATTTTTTATTTCCTCTCATTCATATAATCAAAATCTTAACACAACTATAATGAATACTAAAAGTTTATAAATTTTAATTAAGTTATGATTGTCATGGTTACATTTTATTTCCTAATACATATAACATGTTTAGAATGCATGTAATTAAATGGGTTATATTTATCTATAATAAAAATATATATGAAATTAATAATGATGAATTTTTATCTATCCTTAGTAACATGATGTAGATAACCTCATACATTCTCTGGTATACCCAACTCTGACACCTGCAAATTGTAATTCTTGCATTCAATATGCATAATCTCTTTTATTTGTCAACTTCTTGATATAGTTCTCATGCATAATATTTGACTAGGATTATAATAAAAATATCATTATAAATTTGTATCCTCTACACACCTATACTCATCCATTATTTCATCCCATTCATTCTCAAGACTCTTTGACATGCTATCTCCCATTAGCTTCACTATGCTTCAAGGTTTTTTAAGGCCAAATTTCCTCTTCTCTGGAATAGGGTCTTATGTTTACAATATGTCAATCTTGGATAGATTCACTCAGGATTCAAAATTTTTTTTCAAGCCTATTCAGACCCTCTTACAATCTCAATCTTCTTCTTCACTTACCAAGCCCTTAATCTCCCTTCATAGCTAGTAGCCTTTTTTTACTATTTTTCTACTTATACAAATATGTACCTTTGAATATTGAGAACCTAATAATATTTAACATCAAAATCTATCCTATCCTAAGTTTATATGAATTTTCATGGTCAAACTCCTTTGCCTTCACCCTTTTCTAGCTCCTCATTCTCTCCAATTATTCATGATACATACTCCATTGGACAATTTCAATGATCAAACACATAAATTTGTCTCAAACCTATAGTAACCATGCTTTACACACTATACAATATGGAAATTTTTATCCAAGTTCTTAAGCACCATTCACACATAATTTGTATTCATGAAACAATACTAATATAGAGCACTAGAGGAATCACTTCAACTTCTACAACTTTATTTGATTTTATGCATATATACATCAACTGCTCAATCTCATTGGATAAAATATAGAGGTTATTACATTTTTTTATCACACCATCCATTTATCCTACATACCTATATATTTTTAAAACTCATAATTGAATCCAATTGACCACCTTATATGAGACTATCCTCTTTTCTTATTCAAAACCTCATTACATCTATGAAAGAAAACTACTTTCTTGCATAACTAACTCCTAAGACAACTACCTTCACATGGTAAAGTACATTCAAGACTCTCAATATTATCATTCTACTCATTTCATGCATGTATACACCTTAATAAACTCACCTTAACTCATTTATGACCTCTAAAAAACATTTGTTAACACAACCTTTCTTGACAACTACTCACAAGGCTCTTAAACATATCAACTCCATTCAAATTTTCAAATGAAGTTTTTTGGTGAGAAAATCTCCCTAGTCAAAGAAAACTTAAAAATGACACCTAATAACTCTTATAAGGACTTAAATGCCTTCCAAAACATGTTATAAAACCTAAAAAACTTTCATTTTATCAAATTTATACAAATTACTTGATGACCCTGCATCATATTCCCAGGGAAGAAAGAAATGAAACTCCAATGAACTACTACATGCTTCTTTCATGTCTTTAAATTCATGTTATTTGGACCATCCTTGTCTTTTTCTAATCCTTCATGTTTTAGATGCTTCCCTTTATGCTCACTCTTGCCTATATAAAAGATAATCCTACCATTTTTCTTGTAATGCTTGCTTGCATCATCTTGCACTTGTTGTGCACTCATTCCTTGCTCTCTGCCTCTGAAATATGGGTTGTAGATACCCCAAATCACTAATTCAACACCTATAATTTTATCTTCCTCTATTTTAAACTACATGCTTACATCAAATACAAAGACAATGTCATGTCTAACTGCTATCTCAAGGAGATTTAATCCTCTATAAAGTTCCATGTCTTCAACTTACTGTATTGCTTCTATCATTATTCTATCTTCATGTTCTTTATCCTCTTTCATGAGGCCTTCAACTGCTGTAACTATCTTCTCTTCCTTTTCCATCATTTCACCATACAAAGCTTCCTCTAAGGTTATCATCTCCTTCTATAATGATCAAAAATATCATATAAAAATGTGTGTTCAAATTTCACATCTTCTTCCTTGGTTTGCATCTCTCTTTCCAAGCCTTCTATAAGGCCTTCAAACTGATCTCTTTCTTATTTATCTTCTCTATCACCTAGCTAGCTGTAACTATCTCCTTATTCTTCACTCAACTTCTTCTCATCCTACACAAGGCACTATTTTTTTTATATACATCACTATGTTGTTCAATTTACTGCTCTATCACCCAAAACCTTTACATCTCTCTCCTAAGTTGATTTCATAGCAACTTTTTCTACCTTATTTCCTCTCTCATGGTTTGCATCTTACTTCTCTTTATTAGTTGACTTATTAGCCACCTAAATGTCTTCTCTCTCATGATCCATACAAAATGTGGGTTCTCACTCTCTCTAACCTACTCTATCATGACCAACAACTCATCTATTTATTGCCTCACCTCTTGCATTTCTTTCCCCATCTCTATCTTCTTCTTCTTGGTCTCATCCTGCACCATATTCTCTTTAATGTAGTTTTTCTCAACCTTGCCCTATTTTATCTTTTCTATTTCTTTCCTCATCTTATCTAATATGTATATAAACTTATTGGTCTCATCTAAACCTATAACTCTTTAAAAATCCTCATCCATTTTCCACCTCATGACCTCTCACTTGGGTCTCACTCAATCTCTCATGACCTCACTCAGGTATCTTTCTCTATCTTGTCCTTTACATAGGACTTCTTTCTCTCTCCTCAATCTCACCTTTGAGATCACTCTCTTTATATTTATAATGGATCTCTCACTCAATAATACTTTACTGGATTTAGGGATGGATACCTATCTCTTATCTTTTCATTCACACTTACAACTCAACACTTTGCATGAACAAATCCAAAAAAATCAAATAAAAATTAAACAAATCATGTAACTTGTTTTCTTATTGACTATACTTAACTTATTATCCCAATTAAATACTAATATGATACTAAATTATGTAGATAACCTCATACATTCTATTCTATACCCAACTCTGACACCTGCAAACTTTAATTCTTGTATTCAATTTGCATAATCTCTTTTATTTGTCAACTTCTTGATATGGTTCTCATGCATAATATTTGACTAGGATTATTTTAAAAATATCATTATAAATTTTTATCCTATTAACACCTATACTTATACATTCTTTCATCCCTTTCATTCTAAATATTCTTTCACATGCTATCTCCCACTAGCTTCACTAAGCTTTAAGGTTTCTTGAGGCCAAATCTCCTCTTCTCTGGAACATGGTCTTATGTTTGCAATCTATCAATATTGGATAGATTCACTTAGTCTTCAAAAAAAGTTTTCAAACCCATTTAAACCCTCTTACAATTTCAATATTCTTCTTCACTTACCAAGCCCTCAATCTCCCTTCATAGCTAGTAGCCTTTTTTGACTATTTTTTACTTTTACAGACATGTAGCTTTGAATATTAAGAACCTAAGGATATTTACCAAAACCCTCTATCCTCTCCTAAGTCTTCATGAAGTTTCATGGTCAAAATCATTTTCCTTCACCCTTTTATAGCTCCTCCTTCTCTCTAATTCTCCATGATACATACTCACTCCATTGGATAGTTTCAATTATCAAACACATAAATTTATCTCAAACCTATAGTCACCATGATTTACCCATTATAAAATAGGACACTTATTCTTTAATTTATTAAGGACCATTCACACATCATTTGTATTCATGAAACACTACTAATATAGAGCATTAGAGGAATCACTTCAACTTGTACAACTTTATTTGATTTTATGCATATATACATCAACGGCTCTATCTCATGGACATAATACAGAGGTTATTACACTTTTTTCTCACACCATCCAGTTCTCCTCTATACCTCTATAATTTTAAAACTTTGAACTGACTTCTATCCACTACCTTCTATGAGACTATCCTCTTTTCTTATTCAAAAACTCATTACATCTATGAAATAAAACTACTTTCTTGCATAACTAACTCCTAATACAACTACCTTCACATGGTAAAATACATTTAAGACTCTCAATATTTTCATTATACTCATGTCATGCACATATACACCTTCATACACTCACCTTAACTCATTTAGGACCTCTTACAAACATTTGTTAGCACAACTTTTCTTGACAACTACTCAAAAGGCTCTTAAGCATACTAACTCCATTCAAAATTTCAAATGAAGGTTTTTGGTAGGAAACTCTCCCAAGACAAAGAAAACTTAAAAAAGACACCTGATGAACTTTCTAAGGACTCAAATGCCTTTCAAAACATGTTATAAAACCTAAGACACTTGCATTTGATCAAATTTATACAAACAGCTTGATGCCTCTGCATCATAACATATATTGTTTATATATTAAATCTTAAATGCTTTTAGTTACTATTCCATGGAAAAAGGCATGTATAACTTATTTAATTACTCTCCATAGACCTCACCATATTGATATATACCATCCCTTCACCATTATTCACCCTAGTCTTATATTGGATGTTGAGGTCCATGTTATCATAACACAGAGAGCTAGGGTGATATAGAGCATCAAATCAGTAAAATATTCACTTCTGACATTAATTCCCATCATAAGGTGCCAAATAATATTGCTAGATAGTATTATATCATTTATAAAGATAAGAATACTTGGATCAGTAAAATATCTATGTTGGAGTTGCTTCAAAAATCCATTATTTATAAAGATATTATTCATACAACATTGGATGACACAACCTTACCAAACGATGCAAAAACTACTTATTTTACATCTATTGTCAACACATTATGGTGAAGTGATGATAACATTTATTTTTAGAAATAAGACTTACATCCTAGACACATTGTTAATCAACATCTTCCATTTATATTTAAGTGAAAATATTAAATAAGGGAATTAAGTAGGTTTTGGTGGATAATGGATCAGGACTCAATATTTTTAATATATCCTTTATTATTAAACATGGTATAAAGGACAAAGACCTTATTTACTATGATATAACTATTCACGGCTTTGATAACATACCTCAAAATTTTTTAGGATAAATTAAATTAAATATCACTATAGATCAAAGAACAATGGTGATAATATGCCAACTTATGCCCAATGATTTTAACTACAATTTTCTATTGGGTGGACCTTGAATTCTTGAGATGAAATTATTCCTTATACCTTGTATGCATGCATCATGTTTAATCATGAAGGATATATACACTTTTCTTATGAATTATGAACCTTTCAAGCACTACATAATGACCCAACCTAACAAAAATTACATACCTTATATACAACCTTTGGTGTTTTATCCTACCCCATAATTTAAGCTAAATGATTATGATTCTATAAAATTTTATTATTCTCCTCAAGAATATGTATGCCCCATTTCAAAAATCAATATTAAGGCATTGATCTCTACTAAGGTTACCTATCTTGCACAAGTAACATAGTCAATGCAATATAGTTTTGTATCAAAGCATATGCAAAAATTGGGATAAACCAAACAAGGACCAAGAAATCAAGTGAAAGGAATTATTAACTTGATGTCCCCATCTTATCATAAAGGAAAATAAGTCCTAGAATATAATAATTATTCAATAGTTAATGAGGAAAGTGTGATAAATAAAGTTAATATATGGTCATCTTATCTAAGAATTTCTAACTCTCTAGAAAAATATTATCCAATAGAAGATACTTGAAACCATTGTCAAAGACAAATATGAGTTTATGAAACCAAAAATAAATAATCTCATAAGGATTAAGGACAAAATTACCACTCAATACATTCCCAAGGAAAATAAAACAACTTCCAATGTGAAACCCAATGCTATAAAATATACAAGAGTAGTTCTAGAAACATAGCCCTTTCCAAAGGAAATCACTACTGACATTGAAGAATTAATGACATAATATGAATTTAGGAAGGATATGGATATCCTCAAGGATACCAATATTGAAATAATTAAGATACAAGAGTATTCCTCTCCAAGATAATTATATAAGACCAAAACAATGACAAAAACAAGATCTAGAAGGAAAATTGGTCAACCTGAGATAAATAGGAAGAAACAAACTAAAAATGAAAGATGATAGCTTGGGAATATTTCAAAATCCATAAATGAAACCTTAGGGATATCTTGGAAAAATACACGAAGTTATACCTAGGAAAAAAATACACTAAATGGAATCCATTATAGTAGGGATAAAAACATAATTGGACACCTTCTTGGTGATCACCAAGCAAAACAAACCTACCCAATGAATATTATCTCTTAGAACATAATGTGCATCAATGCTCCCTAAAAAATAATAGTGTTGATGAAGTTGATTAACTTGAACAACCCTAATATGCTCAAGGTATAAGAAAATATACTAAAACATCTCCTTGAATGTATTAATGGGTTGTATAGGAACTTGTAAAGAGAATTTTATGGTAGTGATGCTAATGTCTGGCAGGTGGACTAGTGTTATTATGAAATATCCCTAAATTTCATAATAACACTATAGAAAATAAACCAATGCCTTAGTTTATAATCGGTAAGCTTCAAATATCTTATTTGATTTTTTTTGGGTTAATATATATGGTTCCAAGAACATGGGAGAGAAATAACTTGTCTACTAGAAAATTAATTCCAATATTAACACAAACTTGAACTCAACATGGATTATTAGAGGAAATTTAAACACCAGATTTGATTCCTTCGAGAATAAAAGGGAAAGTGAGGGGATAATGGTAACCCTAACTTCCAAAACTTTATGAATAGATTAGAGCTTTAGGACATTGAAAAAATAAAGGTTGGTTTAGATGGAATAACCATAAAAAAGGTAAGGATCTCATCCTAGAAAGACTTGATAGTTTCTTGTTACTAAGAAATAGATAGAAACTAACTATATTATCTCTCTATAGGTCTTAAATTCAACCACTTTAAACATTGGTTAATATCCCTTTACACTAAAAATGATATCCTACCAATCATATCTCCCTTAAAATTTGAAAAAATGTGGCTGCAACACCCAAATTTTAATGTCTTATCAACTAGAACTGGAAAGATCCCAATAATAGGTATGAAACTAAAAAATGTCAGTTCTTAGATAATATTAAAGGTTTCAAATTAAGTTTTAAGAAGTGGAATCAAGATTAATTCCATAACACCTTCAAAGATAAAAAGGATTTTGAAGCTAGAAGAAAGATTATCTAAGATCTCAAAATTCAAGCCATCAACTTTGATGTTGTCCTCAAAGTAGAAGAATAATTTACCAAGAACTTAGAGAATATCTATACAAAAGATGAAATTTATTGGAAACAAAAATCAAGAGTTAGATGACTCTTGAAAGGATATATAAAAACCTAGTTTTTTACCATTCTTGTAATATTAAAATATAATATAACCATATTAGAAATATAGAAACAATCAAGGGAACTCTGGATAAACCTTAGGAAATCAAAGACATTATGGTAAATTACTAAGATAACATCCTTAAACAAGAACATCTTGACAACTAGGAGGACCAAGAATTTTTCTTGAATGACATTGCAAACCTTGTCACCTCTCCAAAAATGAAAATGTTATGGCTGATATCTCTCTAGTAGAAGTCTATAATGAAATTACTTGGATGATTCACAATAATATAATTATATATTGAATAATTAAGAACAAAGTAAACAAATCCATAATAACAATTGGCAAAAGAGCATAATACTTAAATATTATGACTAAGCCACTTTGAGGGGGTAACCTCCACAATAATTCAGTGAGAACATAATTTGCAATGTGATGATAAAAGATTAACCACTACCTCCTATATATACTCTACTTAACCATGGTTATTCCATAGGTCGACCATACTAAGAACACTGAGAAATACAACAAGATAATATGAAGGTGTTTAAGTCATAAGTTGACTACACATATCTTTAGATGTACTATAGGTTAAGGGTGTAGCATGCCCTTCCCCTTTAGAATAATGTTTTCCTTAATGTTGAATCAAACTAGGATGTTGCTATAGGAATGCTTCATCCTCCCATGTTGCATCTTCAAAATTTAGATTCTTCCATTTGATCAAATACTACTTAATCACTCTAGTTTACAATTATGTAATGTGTATGTGAAGGATATCTTTAGGCTCCAAAATGACTCCACCTTCTTCATCTAATTGAGTTAACTCAGTCTGAGTGGAAAATCTATGTCCAATTACCTTTTTAAAACAAGATACATGGAATATCAGATGTATGTGAGTGGATGAGGGTAATTCCAACTTGTAAACCACACTATCAATTTTCTACAAGATATGATAAGGGACATAATACTTAGGTGATAACTTTTTATCTTTTTTTATTACTTTAGAGACATTTGTTTATATGGATGTAAACACACAAAGACCTAATCACCTATATTAAACTACCACTCACTACAGTGTTGATCTACATGCTACTTCATTCAATTTTGTGCCATTACTAAATTTTCTCATAATTTGACTAGTACTTCCTATTGATGGTGAATGTGTTCCTAAATAGATCAAACCTCGTTATGCATAGTCAAAGGTGAAGTGATGTATGGGGGTTTATACCCATATAATTCCATAAAAGGAGACATTTTGGAAGAAATGTGAAAAAAATGTTATACCACCATTCAACAAGTGGCAACCAATGAACCTATTTGTCATGTTTGTCAAAAACAAAATAATGAAGATACCCTTATAGAAATTTGTTTAATAATTCTATTTGTCCATTAGATCAAGGATGATAGGATAAAATATGAGAAAAATAGGTGTCTTAACATGCAAATAATTCATCTGAAAAAATTACTAGTAAATATGGGATCTCTGTCACTTACAATGATATTTGGAGTACCATGCAATTTTTGAATTATATTGAGAAAAGTAAAAGCTATTATACTAGAAAAAAATGGATGTGATAAGGAATAAAAATGAGCATACTTGGTGACTCAATCCATAACTACCATGATAACATTTTTACCCTCAGACCATGATAACCTAGTAATGAAATCCGTGGAAACCTCTTCCCAACACTGGCAAAGGATGGATAAAGGCTGTAAAAGACCTAGGATATTAGTGGTTTCACCTTTATTTTTTTGACATACCATGAATTCAACCACATATTTTTGTACATCCCCCTTGAGTCCTTCTTAAAATAAATCTTTCTTGATTCTATGATATATTTTAAAAAACCTAGAGTGACCTCCAAGTGGAGAGACATCAAGTTTTTGAAGAATTTTATGCTTAGGGAGAGAATGATTACAAACTTATAATCTATCTCTATACTATAATGTGTTCCCCTTCCATGTAAATTTTTTATATTCATTATAACCTTGTTAAAAATTGTGAATCAAATCCTTGGTAGCACTATCATTCTCCCATTTTGATCTTGCTTCCTCTAGCCAATCTTCTTGTCACATGGTCATGGTGCATAACAATGCCTCAACTAATTAATACCACTAAGAGAGGGAATCTACCACCACATGATTTGTTCCTTTATTATACACTATTTAAAAATCATAGCCCAACATTTTAGTCACCTATTTTTGCTATTATTAAGATGATAATCATTGTTCTAAAAAATATTTGAGGATATCATGATTAGTCTTTACCTAAAAGTGATAACCCATCATATAAGGTCTCCATTGATTCATTGCATGAAAAATAGACATCATATCTTTCTCATAGATTAGTTTGAGGCTATTTTTTCCCTTAAATTAGTGAATTTCAAATGCTAGTGGTATAAATTCTTACATTAGTACAACCCCCATGCCATATTTTGATGTGTCACACTCCACAACAAAAGTTTAAAAAAATTAGGAGTAGCCAAAATTAGAGTTAAGCACGTAGCCAATTTTAAAAAATTCAAATGCCTTGGTAGTTTAATTGGTTCATTGGAAAGAGTATTTATTAAATAAAGAGGTGAGTGAGGATACAATGATAATATAATTTTTGAAAAACCTGTAATAGTAACTTGTTAGCCTTAGAAATCCTCAAAGGTTCTTGAAGGTCTTGGGAACCTACCACTTCATCATCACTTGTATTTTTTTAGGATCAAATTTCACTTCTTCATGTGAAACAATATGACCCAAGTAATCCACCTCTTGGACACTAAAATCACAATTGTAAGGTTTGGCATAAAGCTGATATTGCTCTAAAACTAAAAGTTCTTGTTTCACATGCTTTAAATGGTCTTTCCAATTTTTGCTATAGATGAAGATATCATAAAAAATATGAATACAAAATTTATCAAAAATTGCCTAAAAATAGTATTCATCAAACTCTGAAATGTAGATGGTGCATTTGTGAGGCCAAAAGGCATGGCCATAAATTCATAATGGCCTTCATGAGTTCTGAAAGCTATTTTGGTATGTACTTATAATGGATTTGAAACTGACTAAAACCCAAGCAAAAGTCTAACTTGGTAAAATAAATAGTACCATGTAATTCATCTAACAAATCATCAATTATTAGAATAGGAAACTTATCTTTGATGGTGTACTTTTTGAGTTCTCTATAGTCTAGGCACATCCTCTAACTATCATCTTTCTTTCACAACATGGCCATAGGGAAGGAATATTTGCATTGACTATGTTGTATAATTCTTGCCTCCAACATATTCTATACCATTTTTTTATATTTCAATCTTATAGGCATAGGGATACCTGTAGGGTCTGATGTTGGGTGGTGTACTTCTTGGAATGAGCCTGATGGCATGATCATGCACATGACTTGGAGGAATTCCTTTTGGCATGTCACTAAAAATAATAGAATAGTCATCCAACACCCTTTATAAATTAGGATGTGTAGATTCCTTGGTCGGTTAAACCTATATGGAATATTAGTGTGCCAAAAACCCCTATGCACCTTTTCTTAGAATCTTCATCATCTGGTGGGAACTATCTAGTTATAGAGATTTTGCCTATAATCCATGCAGTTTAAAGGTCTTGACTTCTAAATGGAACCTCATAAATAGTTCTAAGAAATTCATCTCAATAGTGCCCAAAATGGTGAGCCAGTGCACTCCCAAAACAATGTTAGCTCCTCCCATGGGAATATAAAACATAGGGGAATCTAATAAGTAGTCTCCCATAACAAACTTAATGCTATGCCATTTTCCATAGCAGTTGATTATACCACCATCTACAATTTATACCTAAAATTTAAGAACTAGGCAAATGAAATAGTTCAAATGAGTGGCCAACTTATTGTTGATGAGTTTATGTGTACTCTCAGAGTCAATTAACATGGTCACCTTTTATTTCTTTAGGAAACCCACCAACTAAATAATTTGAGGAGTACTAATACCTGAAAGTGGATGACAAGAAATATTAGGTTGAGAATCTTCAAATTCATCCATAGGTTCTTCCAAACCTACCCCTAAAGCCTCATCATCATCTTCCTCCTCATTGACACTTTTAATATAAAATAACTTATTTTTAGCACATTGATGTCCTTTGCTCCATTTTCTATCACAACTATAACACAAACCTTTTGCACCTTTTCTTTAATTTGCTGAGGGGTCAATCTTGTAGGATGTAGAAATGATGGTGCTAGGAAAGTGTGTTCACAAACATTATTGAAAGGTCTTCATCTAAAAAACTCTTTTTCCTTAGCCATGCATTCCCTTAGTATGGATTCAGATGCACTACTATAATGAAACATGTGAATCTCTAATAGGATACTATATTTAAGGCCACCGAAAAATAGATTAGTCAAATTTGCCTCAGTGATGTCTATCACATGTAAGTTAAGATTCTAAAATTGATGAATGTAATACTTTATAGTCTTAGTTTAGTGCAACTTGGATAGCTAGATGAAGTAGTTTTTAGAGACATTTTTGGGATAGTGGAGTTGTAAATGCTCAAAAAATAATAACCATGAAACTGGGAGACCCTTCTATTTTTTTTGAGGACACAACTAGTGATACCAAATGAACTACTCAAGTTCCAGATTTAGAGAATCCATGACCACCTTTTGTGAATAAGGAGTTTGATGTAGATCAAATAAATTTTCAATTTGAGTAATCTATGTGAGTGAATCTTTACCATAAAATTTGCACAAGTCTACTTTTGGCAACATGGTTTTCATGCCTGGATTGGTACTAAAATTGTTTAGATTGGGAGACCCAAAATATAGTGGTTGATAGTTATTTTAAAAAGGCTAAACTACCAAGTTGGTCAATTTCCCAGTTATTTATTGTAATTTATACCTAAATCCATTCATCTCCCATCGCATTCCCATGAATTCCCATTGACCTGCATGGAGATCATATTTCCTTACCATAACATGTAACTTTAATTGAAGGTGATGAACTATAGTTGAAATATTTGAATCTCAAGTTTTAGATTCCATGTTATCCTAGTGAGGAGTTTGGGCATTTCTTGCCCTTTCCCACGTCCATGAATGTTACGTCCAACCATGTACAAACCCTAGGATGGTTTCAACCCTAAAAAAGTGTATTGAAAAATGATACCATTGTGATCGCCTCAACAACATGAATCCAATGAATACTAATTTTCACAAGGTTGAAAATTTTATCCTAAAAAATTATACCAGAAGAAATATCATTGTGATCATCTTGTAGAGATAAATACAACTGCTAATTTGCACAAGGTAAAAAATTTTCTAGATTTTTTTTGCGTTGGTATTTTTTTATTTTTTGTAAAAAAACATCATGAACAAAACTATGGTGATGAAAAAATTCAATTCTTCCTGAATCATAAGTTATATTTTTTTGACCTTCTAGTGCTCAGGATGCTAGATCTGAAAAAACTATGTCGTATAAACTTTGCCAAATTGGTGCTCTAATACCACTTGTAATTAAAAAATTTATATTATTCACAATAATAGAATTATATATCACATAATTAAGAACATAGTAAGTAGATCCACAATAAAAATTGGCAAAAGAGGGAAATGCTTGAATATTATGATTTAACCACTTCTAGGGGGAAACCTCCATAACAATGTAATAAGAACACAATTCATGATATAATGATCAAAGTCTAACCACTGTATCCTATATATAATCTACTTAGTCATGGTTATTTTTTAGGCTAACCATACAAACAAATCAAAAAATACAACAAGATAATATGAAGGTGTGTAGGACATACGACACAAGTCAGGAACACATATCCCTAGACACATTATAGGTTAAGTGTGTAGCAAAGTCAAATAAGCTCTCTTTGGTATGGCAAGAGACTGATCACTAGTGCTAGATGGATTTCCCACTTTTTTCTTCCAACACTTTTGGGACCTCCTCAATGACAAGCCTAGGGAGATTATTTAATAATCCAAAGACTCTAAAGCCATGCTCAAAGATTGTAACACTACTTTCCTTTTTCTCATTCCTAATAAATATGATTCTATATCTCTAAAGGATTTTTGCCTTATCTCCCTTTATAAAACCATCTAAATAATCATCTCAAAAGTTATTTCCAACATGATTTAATTTCTTCTCTCGAGACTTATCTCTATGGAATAAAGTGGCTTCATGAAAGTAAGGAGAATCATGGATGGTATTACCATTACTCATGAAATCATCCATTCTTTGAAAGTTAGAAAAATAAAATGAATGATCATCAAAATTTAAATTTCCAATGATTATGATAGATTTAAATGGTCATATATAGATGGGATACTACAAATATTTGAATTCAAAAATAAAGGGAGGATGTTGTTAAAAAGTTTTTACCCTACCCCCAAATTCTCCATTCTAATCAATGGATTTTCAAAATGGATATTTTATTCTTCTAAATGGATTTGACAAGGTGACCTTATATCTCATTATGTCTTCATTCTTATGGCTAAATATCTTGGAAGATATATTAAGTATCTCAAGTCAGGAATATAATCAAAGGTATTCAAGCCACATCAAAAGGAAATTCCCACACCCTACAATTTGTCATCAATAATTTACATTTTGATCTGCCCTCTCTTTAGGAAGTGAGATAATTTAGAGATGTGTTGAGTAGATATGAGAGAGCCTCTAAAAAATCTATTAATGGAAATAAATTAAAAAATGTTCTTCCTTATTGTAAATCCCAAGCTCTATAATTTCCTTTGTATAATTTTGAAAATTGAAAAAGCTTTCATACTTGACTCCTACCTTGGATTCTACTTCTTTAGTGGTTTAGGAAATATTATAATGTGGAATATCTTCATTTATAAGATTATCCATAAGCTAAGAAGTTGTAAAGGTAAGCTTCTATCATATACAGGTAAAATCACACTCATTAAAGTTATTCTCCAAGCCACTCACATTTATTGGTTCTCCCTAATGATAGTCGCTTCAAGGATTATATATGAAATTAATAAAGTTATTAGAACCTTTCTATGGTAAGATATAAAATATAAATTTAAATTCCCTCTCTCGATCTAGGACATTATTTGTAAGCCTTTTAATTAGGAAGGTGGAAGCATAAGGAATATGAATTTTAACCTTGCACTATTTACCAAATTAGTAAGGAGACCCAAAAAACACATCTAAACAATGGAGTATCATTCTTAAAGTTAATTATCTTGATAGTGAGAACCTAGAAATATTTTTTACAGTCAAAGACCTTCCCATAAAATTGAAACTTTAGAATAAAATTATGGAAACTAAGGGGATCCTATTGAAATGGTTTTTTTAAACATTCTAAAATAACAACTCCATAGATTTTTTGGAGGACACAAGGCTTATCTACCAACCTCTGAGACTAGATGTGAGTTTAGTAACATTAGAAGGGATAGTACAGTTCATTGGGTCAACAAAGTTAAAGACTATTGGATTGAAATCACTAATTTTTGTTACATTACTATAAATTGGCAAACATTTTGAAATTAGGATAGATCATAGGAGGATACCAATAAGAAACTAAATAACCTCCTTCAAGGTTTATACATCCCCTAGAGCTTAAAAAATGAATCTCTGAGATGGAATATAAAAGTCACATGGATCTATGTGGTCAAAAAGGGTTATAATTATAGCTTACTATCCCTCATCTACTCTTGAGGTTTATCCCTAGAAAAAAAATCTAGAATTCAAAAGCTTGGCCAAAAATTAAAGCTTTCTATGGCTTGGTATGCATGGAAAAATTATATATAGAGAATATCTCATAAAGAAAGGCTTCCAAGGACATTTGAGATGTGTCGTGTGATACAATTTTATTGAATACATTGATCAGATCATTCTTGATTGCAAATGTGTCTCATTGCTTTGGAACAAGCTCCTTTATATCTATAACTCTAACTATGTCTTAAACCAATCTCTGTCTACTCCTATTCAAACTTGGTAGTGTGATGAAAGCTTGAATATTCTTAGAAGTATTTGAGATATGGCCCCAAAATTTATCACTTGGTAAATTTGGCTTGAAAAAAAATTATATTTTTTCAAGATAATTGAAAGCACAAACATCAATACCAATTATGGGAAGAAATCAAACTATGAATTCTAAATATGATGTCAATTATGGATAAAACCAAAAATAAATAAGACAATCTAAATGAATGCGACATTATTTGTAATTGACCCTCTCTTAAGATGCACTTTGAGAAATTGGAGATTATCAACAAAATAATGTGAAAGGCAAAAATATTCAATATTAAATGGGTCCTCCAAGTTAGGGATGGTACAAAATGAACTTTGAGAGGGTGTCAAAGTATAAACTAAGGGAACTAGTATCTAGGGCTATCATCGAGTATCGAAAGGGAGTTATAATGTTTTATAAATCCCTCTATATACAATTAATACTAATAATATTATATAAGTGGAAGGTCTTATTTTAGGCCTCACTTTGGCCTTGGAAAATGACATCAATAACTTAATTATTGGAGGAGATTCACATGGTATTATACACATGATAACCCACAACACTAATTATAATAATAATTAAGGTTTGAATCTTATCAAAAGTTTTAATAATGGTTAGATCATTTAAGTCTATCAAGAAGGTAATAAATATACAGGTTGGGATGCTAACAATGTTACATACTTCATAAACTATTGGGAGCATGCATGACATCAATCATAATCAGGATGTGAAAGAATAAAAAGATATCATTTTAAAATAAATTTTTAAACCTTAATCTATGTACCATTAACTTGCTCATAATTAGATTTTTTTCGTCGGTCTCTTCCCTTTTATAGGTTGTTTCCTCTCTGGTCACTCTAACCTCCACTTTATCCTTTATTCATATAAGACTACCTCCTTTTCATCCCATTAAATTCTATTTCATTCAATCATATTATTTGGTGTCTCTCGCTACCCAACTCTATGTGCAATTATTTTTGTAGGTGGTGGTATTTCCTTCTAGCCACTATGTTGCCAAAAACAAGAAACTACAACAACAACAAAAAAGTGATGAGAAACAACGATGAAACAATTACAAGTAAGAAATGTGTGTGTGTATTATACGTCCTTGCCCTTCTTCCACTCTATCCCTAGTTAAATACACCTTGAATCTTCTTCAATAATTCATCATTTCCATAATCCATCAAACCTCCATAGTCCCACATTATATGAGGACCTAATTTATATTTAGTGGAAGTTGAGATAATATATGAAGATTGGAATGTACATTTATAAGGTCCTCTACCTTTTTGCTTCCTAGCTTATTGTGCTTCATGGAATGGGTAAACCCATAATCACTCTAAATTTATTCTAATGTGAAGCACTAGAAACCTAAAAATAAAATAGATTTACACTAATTAAATATTAATTTAAATTTAAAATAAAAATATAATAAATTGATTATATAAATTTTTCAAAATAAATAATTTCATTAATATATATATACTGAGAAAAGACAAAAAAAATATATTAAAAAATAAAACAAAAAAAAAACTTTTAAATTTATTTAGTGTATTGCTTCAAAATAAAAAATTAGATATAAATAATGAAGGAGAAAAACTTAGATTGTAACATTCAAGCAAATAATGATTACATAGATAGGCATGAGAGGCTCGAATATCAATGATTTAAGTACCAATCTATCCCTAATAATGTGGAGTTAACTATGACATCTTAACTTAAAATTACCCATATATTACTCATACTACATGTGCATGCTAACACTTATTTAGGATATTTTATAACATCCCCCTCCTTAGTGTGAATATGGGAAAGAATCATATCATATAGAAGCTATTTCTTTGAAAACTATCTTCAGACTAGGTACAACTCCATCAAGTTGTCTCATAACCTTTGTGAAGGTGTAGTTACTGAGTCAAATTCTATGGGTCCTGGACCACTTCCCCCAACCAAAATTTTGAATTACTAAGATTCACAAATTGTCAAAAATATATGGACAACAATACATATTGAGTTTACCTTAAAATCCTTTTTTTACCTTTAAAAAATGAGTTTATTTTGCAATATGAGTTTTTAAAACATGTTAACATAATCAGGAATTATTCAACACACTACACAAAAAAAATGCAAATAAAGATGCCACTTCATATTGTGGCCCATTGCTAGTGGCTGATGAGAAAATGTTGAATATTCAACCTCTTGTTTCTTTCAACCTCCAGTTTGAAGCAACTCACTCAGTATATGTAATATTAATCACTACCATCTGCACTCATCAAATCTTCCTCAATGAATAGATATTTCTTAATGACCATATTAGTTTTATTTGATTAATTTTTTCACTTTTCTTTGAGAATATCATGAACTTTAACTTTAAAATTCCAAGATGCGTGCCTTTTTTTCTTATATTAAAAACATTCAATTTCCTTATTTCTTTTTTTTATGATTATCTTTCGAATACCACACTTTCCTCTTCTAATTCTTCTATATTCACCCTTTTTTATTCAAATAGGAGAGCTTATATCATAGCTTCTAGAGATTGAGACAACATCTAACCAAGATAAAAATTAACATTGTTTTATTTGGAAGGCATACTATTTAACAATATGAATTTGACATCCTCATCCTCAATTGGAGATTTGACTTCTACTAGCTATCAAATGAGAGATCTTATAGCATTAATGTGACTAGACATTGTAACTCCATCACTCATTTTGAATTTGAATAATTGAAACTTTAGAATTTTTTTTTGCGTTAATTATTTTAGGACCAAATATTTTGTTTAGATGTTCCCATATTTCTATGGTTAGTTTTTCCAAATATACATAGTGCAATTCAAAATCTGAAAGTGCAAGGATAATGATGGCTTTGGCTTTATCATCTCTACTTTTCCATTCTAATGAGTTGTTAGGATATGTAGGTTGTGTTTCTTGCTTGTTGACTATTCCCAATTTTTTTGTTGTTCATTAATTGCATCTAAAATTTGACTTTCCAAATGTGAAAATTAAGACCAATGATTTTTTCTAATGGGATATCCATCTTAAGGAAATGAGCAAGATAATGACATATGACATTGGTTTCAATAAAAAATGCATATGTACAAACAAAATATGACACTAATATAACAAGAATCCTAATATTCACCTAAACTAGACTAAAATTTTTGAAACCTCTGACACATTTTATGACATAGTACTAATTTATTGTATTAATCATTTAAACAAACTTAAATGGCAAAATAAAAAAATCTTCATGCCTCTTTTTTGGTTATTTTTCAATGTAAAATGACTCTTTTAATTAGTAGAATATATTCAAACCATTTTTGGGTTTTGCTCTTTTCTTCTTAACCCATCTAGAAATTTTTGAATTTTGATAAAAATTGAGTGAGATATTGTGATTTTAATCACCATTTTTTTTGGATTTCTTATTCTCCTTTGAACTCCAATTGAATTTGCATCTAGAAGTTAATCAAGCCATATTTATCTCTAACTCTTACAGGCACCTCATAGATTATTCATTGCTTTAATACTAAATGAAGGAGAAAATATTAGATTGTATATTCAACTAAATAATGATTAAATATATATAGGCATGAGAGCCCCTAATATCAAGGAGTTAACTACCAATCAATTCCTAATAACATGGAGTTAACTATGATATATTAACTTAAAATTACCCATACATTACTCATACTACATGTGCACACTAACATTTATTTGAGATATTTTATAACATAAACACATACCAAAAAAATATTAATTAAAACCAATATTCTAAAAACTAAGCACACCATTATAAACATATAAATATAAAAGTATTAAATCATGTTAATTATAAATACAACATATAAATACAAAAACATGGTAAATAAAAATATTCCAGCTGAAACTTTAGGGCATAACTATTTTTACAAGGAAATATATGGAAACATTCTAAAAATTAATTGAAATCACAAATGAAATGAACACATTGTAGGGACATTGAGAAGAAATGTTTCAAACGCATATGAAACATGATGGTAGTTTCTGAAACGATGGTTCACATTGTGGATTCCATTTCATTCATTTTTACATGTAACCCCTTATATACATTAAGTTTATCATAAAATAGGCCATGGTCTTAGATTTTATAATCCATTTCATCCAATCCCTTACCCTACAAGGATTATATAGGCTTCATGTTGATTAGTCTGACCCTAAACCCAACCCTTCACACTTTGATCTGCACAATAGTTATCATAAGCAATGGGGAAGAAATGAGACAAGTGAATATATAATAAGGTAGGACAATGTTGATGCTAACAACTCACAGGTTATGGAAAAGAGCTTCTCAGTAGCCTATAAAAAGTCCATTACGAGCATGGTGAAAATTTTACCTCTACAATAAACAATCAATCCACATATGAAAGAGAACTTCATAATAGCTTGAAGGATTTAAGGCATTCATATCACCAACCATATTAAGGATGCAAAACATTACCTCTTGGAAAGTATGAGAATCTTGATCAACCAAAGTAATGAGACATGTGAGAATCACAAGGATACATACAAATTCATCAATAGAATGTGTGATTAATTTATCACACATTATAATCTTTTAGAGGTAGTCAATGATAACCTTATTTTATTTCCTAGCCTAGAGTGCTATTAATGGGAAATAAACCAAGCTTAATAACCAAATTTTATGATAGTTTAATAATTAAGTTGACACCATCAAAAATACCATAAACAAGATGGCATAAGACACAAAAAATATCAAAGATCACATACACCAATGGTTATGTATCCAAAATGGAAACCCAAATTTACTTAATTTACCTAAAAAGGTGATTGAAGAAAGAGAGTAGTAGTCAAGTTCAATCAATGTTGTCTCATGATGTGGACTCACTTACAAATGATTGATAGGTTTGGGCTATTATAATTTACTTGTGTCTAAACAATAATCCATTTAGGGTTGAATTATTTGATATCTCTAGCTCTTATGTGCTTAACACCCCTTGTAATATTTTTTTTATTTCAATATTTTTATTTCAAAATATAAAAATAATAATAGTCAAACACGAAACTTGTTAAAAATAATTATGTTAAGCATAGTTTCTTGGCCTAATATTTTAGCTATGTAAAGTTAAGTTATATTTGATGAAGTTACCTAAAACCTTTTGCATGATAGACCATGAATTCATGTTATTAATTCAATTCCATATACATTACATAGATGCTTAAAAATTTTAAACAAGGACTACAAAAATTATTTTCCTATACATGATGTCCCCTTTTGATAATACAAACTATGGAAAGCATATATGCTATTACTCTAAAACTTAACATACCTCAACCAATTATCATTGCACTATAATGACCCATTCCCATGGAATGGTTATATATGTATGATATGGGTGATAATATAAATACTAATGAGGTTATTTATGCTCAGGATGATGAAGATGATTACAAACCTAATGACATAAATGAGCAATTATAAAAAAATAGTCTTACACCATGTGGTCCTAGAGAGTATCATGATGACATGAATAAATTTGGTATTGGATAATTACATCATAGTCCACAAGATTATGGGAAACATTTTCCTTCTTTAATTTTAAATGACATACCACTTATCATGGATAAGATAAATCAACCAATGATGAACACTTGTTTAAATATTAATTAATCAACACAATCTAACGGTCCCCCACCAATTGTATTTGAAAAATGTGAAACCAGATTTAGATATATAAAACCAAAAGGATACAAAGATAATGAATTGGGAAAAAGGAGACAAAATTAAAATAAATACGATCTAAAATGGATCACATAATGGTTAATTATTTTAAAAATAATTATGCTTTAACATATCAACCTTTCAATCAGCATGCCTCACCATTTGGTATATCCCATTAAAGTGAAAAGAATGAGTAGTAAGAACAAGCATCTAAAATAGAATTATATGACCATGAGATACCTAACAATGAATTAAATAATGGTATTTTACACATTCATTTTTTCCCCATCATCATTTGAGCATACATATCATAATGAATGAAAATGGTTCTAGCAAAAATCTTATTACTAAGTCATTTTTTATCTAGTTAAGGCTAAAATGAATGATATTTACTTAGTAAAACTATTATACTTTATAGTTATGATGGAATTTCACACACACCACTTGGTGGTATTACACTACCAGTTACAGTAAGTTGTAGGATCCAAAAAACTTTGGTTTTATGTTATTCTACATAAGTTGGTATTATATATTACTTGAATGCCCATGGACTAGAACTAAGAGAAATATCTTCTATAATACATCATCGTATTTAAGTTATTTCATTATTATGAAGTATATATCATTTGTGGCACAATTTTTGATATGCATATCTATCTTTAAAGATCACGCGTATGATCATATCGTGCACTTCATAAGGACTGAATCTTTTAACTTCATATGCTACTTGATACTATCTCACCACCATTAGTTATGATTCCTTTTATGACATCTCCCGTAATATCTCCTATAGATTGAATTACCATAATTGTACCCTTAAATGCTGTGATACATATTCATTTTCATCACAAGATTGATTTATAACCTCTTGCTAAAGATCATATCCAAGCATATTTTTTATCATGACATAATCCTATGCATGATTTTAAATAGGTTTTCATAAATCCTTGATCTCACTCTCCACATATATATCCTTGGGTCAATGATTGCACTTATTACACATTTCATGACTACTTTTTTAATACTTTAAATAATACATCTAAATCTGATAATCTAGGATATCACAACATAGATGAGATCATTGGTTAGTCATTCTAATTTATATTTTATGCTTCATTGATATATCATTATTTTTACCATACTTTTCTTAATATATATGGTTTATTTATTCTATATGTCATATCTTTTTTGTGGTTTACTTCCTTGACTTTGATCACATTATTCATCTACCTTCAAGATTTTACACCCTGGCACTTGCCCTATCTTACATCGACCTTTTTTTGGGTTGATATGTTGCATTGGCCCTTTCCAATTGATTATTTATCCTATTCTACATAATTATGTATATTTACCAATTACGGAAACATATATATCAATACCTTATATCCTACTATTATCAATAAAATTTTCACCCTTTGGAAGGTATTTAAAGCCTTCCAAATTTGATGTAACATGGAAACACCTCAAGGTTGTGGGTGACCTATTGGAGAGGTAAATCTCTAGGTTAAAGGAATAGCTCCCCTTGATGGATCATTTAGGCTCAAAGATACAATAATGACTTGTTTGGAAAAGAGAGAGAAACCTACTCTAGTGGGGGTGATGCATCATATATGATGTGACTAATACCAACTAGCTACAAATGCACTTTAAACATGAGACTAATCTACACATGATACTACTCCAAATATGCCTCTCTACATCAATGTTTCTCATGAAGGTTTGTGAAGTAAGTTTGAGCTAGGATGACTAATCAAGAGGTCATGAGATAACACTAATGAAAATACAACTCACTAAACCCCTACACACTCTATTTGGACACTTCAAGAGACCTATAAAGAAGTTTCAAAATGAACATGAATGCAAGAAAAGGATAAACATGTTAAGAAAGCAAAGCTAGTCACTTTATAAGATCAAATAATCACACAAACATTTTGAAACCAACCCATGGAGAAGGTAAAACAAGACTATTCTCACTGATCAAAGGCTAAAAATGGGTAAGGCTTCACCATACCCATGTGAAGGATACAAACTTAGCCTCTCAAAGTTGAATATATAAAGAAACTGAGAGAATAAGAGGAAAAGGGCATAAGAGAGAAAGAGAGACAAGTGTAAAAGAGAGTTACAAATAAGAGAGTTATGAAACCATATCAACAATTCTTATAAGACAAGTGTACTCTCTTGAAGATGCTATCCTCCTACAAGTGGCATGAAAGTTTGAAACTTGGATTGACACCTTGGATTTACTCTTCAAAATTGCACATTCTTTGGCTTGTGGAAGGACAAGTCACCTTATTGATTATCATTTTATGTTGAGTTAATACTTATTATTCTCTTGACATATTTCAATTGATCTTTAAAGGTTCCTTTTGACACATCACTTCATTCTCTTGCTAGGTGTCTTGAAGTATTTTAATCTCACTAGGCCAATCTTGCTTACAAGTGTCAAAACTTGAGTTCATATTATCTAAGACACACTCTCTCCATGGATGTACTATTCACATCATATCATACCTATAAAAATTCATTTTGAGGTCTCAAACTACTCTCAATAACTTGTTTTGTACTAAAAGCTCTAATTTAGACTCATTCCTTGTAGACTTGAAATCATGTAAACCTCCTTGTGTATAAGAATTTAGGAAGAATATTTGTGAAATGAATACATTTTTGAGGAAATAGTATCCCCTTACATCTCCATGCCAAATTTTATGTCTTGAATTTGAATGAAAATGTCTTTTTTGCTCCTTTCTCTCCTCAATTATGCCTCCTTGCTTAGAAATTGACTTTTGGACCAAAAAAAATCCCACACATGTGAAACTTTTGGGAATAATTATATTCATGTTATCCATGATAAAACTAACCTCTATGTCAATTTTTATCTCTTGAGACCTTGTACGGATGGGTCAATCATGAAATGGTCGAAAACCTTAGTCTAGGTGTTTGAACATACATGGGAAACAATTTGAGAGTTTGGAATTTTTTTTATAGGATATAAGGCTTGGAGTAAGTTTTTTGAGGTCTGAAACATAATCCTACAACTCATCATGCTGAAGAGAGGTCTTTTAATGTGTTTTCTAGGCTTACATATAGGCCATTTGGCTTGCAAAACCATGCATTCTCACCTTCTTGACCAAGTAGCTAAATTAAAGAGATTACATATCATCTTGAGGGACCTATAGAAGTGTGAAAAAGGTTGTATGACTTATTAAAAGTATTTATATATCTTAATTCTTGATTTTGAGACCATTTTATACCCTATACCTTCAAAAACTCACTTATAATTATGCATTTATGCCTATTTTGTACACCCATGTACTTGATCATGTGACACAAACTATGTGATAAGGTGTTCACATGACCTATATAGTTAAAAAATTCAATTAAACGTTGAAAATTTCCATTAGATTCCATAGGAAGGACTATCTTTCTCATTGGGCTACTAGGAAGGGTTTTGGAGGTTTTGGAGTGTCTTCATCTCTTAAGGATTGTTCATAGAGAATAGATCCTTTCTCCCATTCCTAATGCCACATGGTGGAAGTGAAAGGACCCATAAACCACCTCAAAACACCTCTCAACCCAATTAAAATTATATTTCGTCATCTAAGCAAATTTTTGCTCTTTTATTGAGCTATTCACAAGATTAAGGCAGGGTTTGGAATGACTTCAATTCTTAGGGATCATTCATACATATATAATGTTTGAGGATTAAAATGATGGAATATATGTAAGATATGAGACCCATAACATCAACTCTATTTATGTATTGTTATCATATAACTTCCTCAAAGTGTTTTGAGCTTCAAAACATGGCCTTCTTAGATGTGAAAGACTGTGCTAGTGAGAACTGAGATAAAGTTTGCTTAGAACAATACTCCTAGAAATGTGAATTTTGACCTCAATATTATTCATGGTGTCTAAAATATGTCTCCTTATGTTTAAATGTTTTTTCTTCACATTTTATTTATATCCATATGTTCATCATTTGAAGTCATTGACCATATCAATCTTGTAAGGGTTTTAGGCCTATAGGCATCTTTTAGCCCTCACTGCCTATCCTTGAAACTAGCCACTAGTATTGAAGGCCAAAGTACTTTAAAATGTCTCTTTATATCCCATTACATCTCCATATATTCTTGTGTTAGTTCCCATATGATCACACAAAGACCTTGTACTTTGACAAACATATACTTGTAGCTCACAATTTGGATCTTATGACATCAACTCAAATATATGATCTAAATTGCTTAAATCCTAGTAATTTTATGAACCTAAAAATAAATAAAGGTTATTATATACTCCTCTTAGATATTTACCTTCAAAACATGCAAGTTATTGATCTTCAAGTCAAACACCTCTCACCAAGCATAGGCAAGCTTAAAAATTTGTTATTTGGACTCTGTAAGTATAGGGGTTTAGATGAAGTTTCTTGGTCATATCTTTAAAATTATTTAGGTAAATTTGATCTTAAATCAAAATATTTAGGTTTCATGAATCTATAACTTCAAATCACTGCATCTTCACACCAAACTTGGAACTAACCTAAGTTGTTTAGAACAACCTATAGGTGTATATGGACTATGTCTATGGGGTTAGAGTGAATCTTTCCAAGTATTTGAAAATATTAATAAATAAATTACACTATTGATATTTTGTAACCCTTCTTTGGCAGTCTCAAGACACCATACTTCCACAATAATCAATATTCTTCTTAATCTTCTCTAGGCCTGGCTGTAGGTGTTTGTTTGGTGGAATTTGAGATTAAACTTGAGAATTAATTTTAAGAGAAAAAATTAAATGACTAATCTTTTCATAGTCTTGAAATGTCATTAGTCTTTCATAACATTTTTAGGCCCTTTTGCCTTCTTAATTCCATATGTAGCATGTGTATGAGTGTCAAGACTATCAATTCAATCTTCTTGACACCCTCTTGACTTCCAAAAGGTTTAGGTGCCTTCAATAGTTTGTATCTCCTCTCCCATTTTTACTGAATCATGTTTTCACATAAACTTCTCTTTGATAGTGTTATCAACTTTGTTTCAAACATTAACTCAACTTGAGACTTCAAATAGGCCTGTACATCACCATTCTACCTATAGGTCATCTTTAGGTGATTTAAACATTGGTTTTGAGATCACACACTCTATTAGTCCCTAAATTTATTCAATATATATAAATTAAATTATTTTCATTCTTAGTTTTTCAATCTTAAAATCTTGATGTACATTTGAACACAATGTTCACATAATGCAGATCTATAGGTCTTAAAAAATGTAGGTCTATATTCCTATACTTTTAGCCCTTTTATGATGACTATCTTGGTCATCTAAACTCTTGAATATTTATCTTGAACTTGGTAGGGCCTGATATCTTTAGAAGATTCCATTATTGTGTTAAAACTTGCTTCATGAAATACTCTTACTCAGGACCCTGTCATGAAGTTGAAAACTTGTTCCTCGAGGCCTACCATAAATAAAAATGATGAGTTTGTGAGGGATTTGGAGCCAATGAGAGACTAATATGATCATAAATGATCACATGATATAATGGAGAGGCTAATAGGTGTTGTGTAGGACATTTGACAACCATTTATATGCTTAAAACTTAAAACAAATTCCAAACCTTGAAGTGTAACTCTTACAAACTATCTTACAAAGGTCTTATGCTCAAAATCCAATGCCACATGTGTGAGTATATTGGGTACCAAATATAACCATTATGAATACATATATATACTATATACAATCTTCATCATGCCCCAATGAATTCACACTTTTATGGAAATTGTACAGAAGTCAGCCTATGGGGATTTGAGTCTCAAAAAATCACTTTAGCTCATTACTGAATGTTTATAATGCTAAGGAGATTAATGAAACATAAAATTCAAATAATTAAGAGTCTATATGGGTCCCCAAATCTGGTCAAAATGACTCTATCTATATGACCTATACTATTCACCTGAAAATGGCCTTCATGAGCTTATGAAGAGAGCTATGGGGGAAAGGAAGAGTATTCTGACTTTTTGAGACTTGTGCAAGCTTATTGAGGGTAAATATGACTTGTGTAAGATTAAGGGACATTTTGAAACTATTTTCACCTACAGGTGATCTCAACAAGTCTGTACAAGTGCCTTAAACCCCTTCTTTGGCATTGAAACTCAAGATTATGACCACTTCTTGATTTGTAACTATCATGTACGTGTTGTAAACTATTTTTCATGCTTAAAAAGTGTTATGTATGGATAAATAACCTTGTTTGGACTTGGTATACATTAAAGTTAGTCAAAATATTTTATTCCTTTATTAAATTTTACCTTAAAGTCCACAAATACATATTAACCTTTCCAAATAAGCATTAAATGTTTATGCAAGTTCATTAAGTCATAGAAAGAATTAGAAGGGGGCCTAATAACTTATGACACCACTTAGACAAGTTTCATCACTCCATGACATGGATAACCTAATATAAAATAAAGATAAATAATTACCTTAATTACTCTAAAATAACCTTAATCTTTGTTAATAAGGTTGTAAAAGGACTATTATAAGATCTTATAGGACATGACAAGGCTTTGAATGAGTTTGGAAGTACATGAAAATCAAGTTTTCACATATAGGGGTTTAAAATTTGACCTTGGGGGTCAAAATTGGTCAACAAATTAGTGATTCATAGGGGTAACATGTTTGTTGTTCTGAACAAACTAGTAGCCTTGTGCTTCCATTGGGGAATGGAGTCATTTGCACTCAAATTTAGACCTAATCAAAACTTGATCATGATAAAATAATCTAATCTGACCTCCAAACACATAAAACAAGGAAAACACACACAAAACAAAGAAAAACTAAGACACACACCACACCTATGCTACAAAATACTTAAGGAACACAACAAAACAAAGTAAACTACTATGTATGAATTGACCTACCAAGATTGATCCTTCTAGATCAAAAGGGAATATTTTGAGATCATTATCTTCATGTGATGAGTAAGGATGTGAAACAAACAACCTCTTGGAAATTTTCTTGGTTGAGCTCAATTAATTCTTGGTTACCAATCCTCTTGGCAGTTCTTCAAGTGAATTATGAGCATCAAACATGTTCCCAATGAATACAAATTTAACTTTATCTTCAATTTTTACCTCATGCTGATGTTATATGATAGGATAACTCTCTAATGTGACCACAAATTCAACCTAAACTTTTGATGGATATTTAAGATTATGTTTGTTAATGTATACACTTTGATCAACTTCTTCTTGAGTATGTTTTATTAAAGCTACTAGTTGGTCATGCAAACTCAAGTAAAAGTTTTCAAGTTCTTCCCAAAAGGTATCCTCATATTGGTCACTTGAAAGGATGTAAATTTGGATCCCATTTTTAAAATTCTCTTTAGGGACAACATGTTCATCAAATGCTTCAATTAGAACATGGTCTAGTTGAGTTTTGACTTGTTCAATATCTACCACTTGCTCATGATGCTCAACATGGATAGTAACCAAAGTGTTTTCATGAGAAATTACCTCAAACTCAGTGGAAAATTCATTCAAGGTCACCATGTCATCATTATCTACTTCAATATATACTTCATGCTTCATCCTATTAGTTTTCTTGTCTTGCTCTTCAAGAGATCCACTACTAGTGAACACTTCAAGCTCTCCCATGAAGTCATGGTACAAATTCTACCATGAAATATCTTCATCTTGATTTTCAAGGGATACCACCACTTCTTCATGATTTCTTGGATTTACAACTTTATGAATATCTTTTTGAAGGTTGCTCTTTGATGGTTTCACTACACTTAACTCCTTCAACTCTTTATTGCCATAAGAGATGGGCCCATCATATTTAATGAAGAAAAGAAATTCAAATAAAAGATTTACCTCTTCTTCACTTATTTTTTGATGTTATTTTACAAATAACACCTCATATTCTACCCTCAAAACCTTAGGCTCTTGTTGGCAAAAGGAGAGGGTGGGAGGGCAAGAAGACTCTTTGTTATGATTAAAACTTGACAAGGTATCCTTTCAACTCAAGGTTTTGGATTTAGGCTTATTAGAAGGTTATTGGAGAGAGGGAAAATGATTCATTGGATTGAATTATAACATGTTCTCTCTTTCTTGGTATTTGGTAGGCATAAGAGAATATTCTTTCACAGGAGTTGGCATGGTGTAATCGGTAGTCATATTCTAAGAAGGCTTCCAAGATGGAGTGATCTTGGGTTCTTGAGGAAGGGTGGGTATGGATTGAGGAAGACTTGGAATCAAAGGAGGTGGAATAGGAATAATAATGATGGTTAATCTTTCTTGGGTTAGATATTTTTCTTTTCCCATCCCACTAGCCTATTCTCCATGAACTAATTATGTCCCTTATCTACAACCTTTCACTTGTTAGGACATATTGATTTTTTTTCAAACAATTCCCACTCTCCTCTTAAGAAGTATAACGAGTAGATTAAATTTTGAATGAGGTTTATGGGAATAAAGTGACCAAGCTCAACTCTTATATCCATCTTCCTCATCACTATTTAATTCTTTTGCATTTTTATAAGTAACTAATTATCTTGTTCTCTTCTAGATTAGATTTTCCTAGCTTTAGATTCTTCCTCAAACTTAAACTCTTGTTGATAGATAAAGTTATTTTATTCAATCTCTTCTTGTTATTTATAGTATTCCCTCATCCTATGATTCTTTTCCATTTTCTTCTCAAAGTCAAGTATCATATTTCTATCACTTTATTTAGGCTGATTAGGAAAACAATGACATTACCAAGGCTGATTGAAAGTATACATAAGAGAAGGAGGGGAAAAAATTCTAGGACAATACTAATATATAGTTGAAGGGATACTCAAGGAGAAGCAATAAACATGATCAATCTGATATGAAGAATTTATAAGAGTGGAATATGCATTTTCACCAAATGGAGATTGAGAATACATACCAATTTTTAATTTTGGGCACTTGGCCTACTTATGCCAGTTGTAGTTCATTTGGAGTTACCATTGATGTTTGTTAAATGATTCCAAAGGCTAATATGTTGAAGAACAAGACCAAAAGTCTTTAAACCTATTTGGACCTTGGTCTCACTGGATGTGCCAAAACTATTATCAATCAAATTTTCACCCTTTGGAAGGTAGTTCAAACCTTCCAAATTTGATGTAACATGGAAACACCTCAAGGTTGTGGGTGACCTATTAAAGAGGTGAATATCTAGGTTAAAGGGATAAGTCCCCTTGATGAATCACTTAGGCTCATAACTACTATAATAACTTGTTTGGAAAAGAGAGGGAAACTTACTCTAGTAGGGGTGATGCACCAAATATGATGTGACCACTACCAACCAGATATAAATGCACTTCAAACATGAGACTAATCTACACATGACACTACTCCAAATCTGCCTCTTTACATCAATGTTTCTCATGAAGCTTGTGAAGCAAGTTTGAGCTAGGAATACTAATCAAAAGGTCATGAGATGACACTAATGAAAATAAAAGTCACTAAACCCCTACACACTCCATTTGAATAGTTCAAGAGACTTATAAAGAATTTTCAAATTGAACATGAATGCAAGAAAAGGATAAACATGTCAAGGAAGCAAAGCTAGTCACTTGACAAGATCAACTAATCACACAAACATATTGAAACTAATCTATGGATAAGGTAAAACCAAAATATTCTCATTGATTAAAGGCTAAAAATTGGTAGGAATTTACCATACCTAGGTGGAGGATACAAACTTAGCCTCTCAAGGTTGAATATATAGAAAAAGTGAGAGAAAAAGAAGAGAAGGGTGTAGGAGAGAGAGAAAGAGAGACAAGTGTCAAAGAGAGTTAAAAACATGAGAGGAGTTATTGAAATATCTCAATAGGTCTTAGAAGATAAGTGTACTCTCCTGAATATGCTCTCCTCCTACAAGTGGCATGAAAGTTTGAAACTTGGCTTGATACCTTACATTTTCTCTTCAAAACTTCCCTTTCTTTGGCTTGTGGAAAGATAAAGGGCATTATTGATGGTCAGGTCATGTTGAATTAAATCCTTGTTCTACTCTTGACACCTTTAAATTGATATTTGAAGGTTAATTTTGGCACATCACTTCATTCCCTTGCTAGGTGTCTTGAAGTCTCTTTGTCTCACTAGACCAATCTTGCTCACAATTTTAAAAACTTGAGTTCATATTCTCCAATGAATTATCTCTCCATGTATGGCCTATTAAAATCATATTAGACCTGAAAAAATTCATTTTGAGGTCTCAAACTACTCCCAAGGACTCATTTTATACCAAAAACTCTAATTAGACTCATTCCTTGTAGCTTTGAAATCATGTAAACCTCATTTTGTATAAGAATTTATGTAGTATAATAGGAAAATAAAGACAATTTTGAGGACCCAATATCCCCTTACATCTCCATGCTAAATTTTATGTCCTGACTTTGAATGGAAGTGCCCTTTTTCTACTCTTCTCTCTCCTCAATTAGGCCTCATTGCCTAAAAACTAACTTTTGGCCCCAAAAAACTCCAAAACATGTGAAAATTATGGGAATAATTTTATTCACTTTACCCATGAAAAAATCAACCTCCATGTCAATTTTTAGCTCTTGAGACCCTGTACGGATGGGTCAACCATGAAATGGTAAAAAACCCTAGTCTAGGTACTTGACATGCATGGGAGATAGTTTGAGAGTTTGGAAAGAATTTTATAGGATATAAGGCTTGAAATAAGTTGGTTTAGGTTTTAAACATCATTATACAACTCATCATACTGAAAAGAGGTCTTTTGATGTGTTTTCTAGACCTATATATAGGCCATTTGGCTTATAAAACCATGCATTCTCACCTTCTTGACGAAGTAGATGACTTTTAGGGCTTGTATATCATCTTGAGGGACATAAATAAGTGTGTATAAGGTTTTATTACTTTTTAAAAGTGTTTATATACCTTAATTATTTATTTGGCAACCACTTTATACCATGCACCTTCACAAACTCACCTACAACTAGTGCATTTATGCCTATTCTGTACACCCCTATACTTGATCATGTGCCAAAAACTATGTAAGAAGGTTTTAAAAGGACATATATAGGTCATCAAAGAAATTAAATGTTTAAAATTTCCATTAGAGTCCATAATAAGGACTAACTTTCTCATTGGGATACTATGAAGGGTTTGAAGGGTTTAGAGTGTCTTCATCTCTTAAGGATTATTTATAGAGAATAGATCCTTTCTCAATTTCCTAATGCCAAAATGTGTAATTGGATGAAACCCTAAACCACATAAAAACACCTATAAAACCCATGTAAAATATATTTCAAGGTATAAATAAATCTTTGTTCTTGTATTGAGCTCTTCACAAGATTAAGGCAAGGTTTGGTATGACATCAATTCTTAAGGATCATTCATACATATATAAGGTTTGAGTGTTAAAATAATGATATATATATATATATATATATATATATATATATATATATATATATATATATGAGACCTATAAAATCACCTCAAATTATTTCTTTATGTCATTCATCTCCATCAAGGAGTTTTGATCTTCATAATAGGGCATTCTTGGATGTGAAAGACTATGCTAATGAGAATTGAGATAGGGTTTGCTTAGAACAATACTCTTAAAAATGAAAAATTTGACCTGAATATTATTCATGGTGTCTAAAATATGTATCCTTATGTTCCAATGTGTTTCCTTCATTTTATTGACATTCATATGTTCAAGGTTTGAAGTCATTGACCATATCAGTCTTATAAGGGTTTTAGGCCTATAGGCATCTTTTAGCTGTAACTGCCTATCCCTGAAAATAGACACAAATATTTAAGGTCAAAGTCCTTGAACATATATCTTTAGATACCAATACATATCCCTCTATTCTTGGTTTAGTTCCCATATGATCATGTACATGCCTTATACTTTACCAAACATAGACCTGTAGCTCACAATTTGGATCTTATAACAATGACTTAGAGATATGATCTAAATTGATTGAATCCTAATGATTTGATGACCCTAACTAGAAATAAAGTTTATTATATACTTATAATCTTGGATATTTACCTTCAAAACAAACAATATTTTTATCTTGAAGTCAAACACCTCTCACCAAACATAGGTAGGCCTGAACAATTATTATTTGGACTATGCAAATACAAGTGTTTAGATGAACTATCTTAGTCATATATTTAACCTTATTTATGTCAATTTGAAATTCAATCACAATAATTAGGTTTCATGACCTTTTACCAACACTCTACAACTTCATCAAAGCACTAGGTCTTCACCCTAAACTTGGAACCAACAAAGTTGTTTAGACCAACCTATATATGTATATGGACTATGTCTATGGGGTTAGAGTGAATTTTGCCAAGTATTTGAACATATCAATTACTCAATTACACTATTGATAGTTTTAAACCCTTATTTTACACTTTTTAGACACCATACTTCCACACCATACAATATTCTTCTTAATCTTCTCTAGGCTTGGCTGTAGGTGTCAGTTTGGTGGAATTTGAGCTTTAGCTTGAGAATTGATCTTATCTACTTAGACTAGGATAATTTTAAGAGTGATGAACTTTAATGATTTCTATTTTCACCATCTTAGAATGTCATCAGTATTTCATAACATTTTCAAGCCCTTTTTCCTTCTTATTTCCATATGTAGCCTATGTATGAGTGTCAAGACTGTAAGTTCAATCTTCTTGATTCTCTCTTGACTTCTAAAAGGTTTAGGTGCCTTAAATAGTTTTTATATCCTCTCACTTTTATACTGAATCATTTTATCAAATCAAATTCTCTTTGATAGTGTTATCAACTTTATTTCAAACATTAAATCAACTTAAGACTTTAATCAAGCCAGTACATCACCATTCTACCTATAGGTCATCTTTAGGTGATTTAAGCACTAGTTTTGAGATCACACCCTCCATTAGTCCAAAAATTTATTTAAAATAAATCAATTACATTTTTTTTCATTCTTAGGTTCAAGATCAAAATTTTGATATACATTTGAACACAATGTTCACACAATGGAGATCTATAGGTCTGTAGACCTATAGGTTTACATTCCTATACTTTTAGCCCTTTTATGATGAATATCTTGGTCATCTCAACTCCTGACTCTTTATCTTGAACTTGGAATGGAATTAGATATTTATAAGAGTCCATTATTGTGATAAAACTTGATTCATGAAACACTCTTACTTAGGACCCTATCATGAAGTTGAAATTTCTTCCTAGAGGCCTATAATAAAGAAAAATTATGAGTTTATGAGGGATTTAGAGAAAATGAGAGATCAAGATGCTCATGGATGATCATGTGATATGATGAAGAGGTTGATATATTTTATGGAGGAAATTTAACAACCATCTATATGCTTAAAACCTGCAAAAACTTCCAAACCTTGAAGTGCAACTCCTACAAACTATCCTATGAAGGTATATGCTCAAACTCGAATGCCACATGTGTGAGTATATTGGGTACCAACATAGAATAATTGTGAATACATATACAGACCTATACAAGCCTTCTCATATCCCAATGAGTTCACACTTGCATGGAAATTTCACCAAAGTTATCCTATGGGGATTTGAGTCTCAAAAAGGTACATTAGCTCCTTAGTGATTGTTCATAAATATAAGGATATTAATTAAAAAAATTCCACTAATTGAGATTCCATAAGGGTCCCCAACTCTGGTCAAAATATTAGCCTCCAACTCTACCTATATAACATATACTATTCACTTGAAAATGGCCTTCATGAGCTTGTGAAGAGAGTGATGGGTGAGGAAGAGTATTATAACTTATTGAGACTTTTGAAAGATTTTTTAGGGTGAATATTACTTTTGGAATATGAAGGGACATTTTAGAACTATTTTCATGTACATGTGATCTCAATAAGTTTATATAAGTGCCTTAAACCCCTTCTTTGGCATTGAAACTCAAGATTCTAACCACTTCTTGATTTATAACTATCATGTACACATTGGAAAATATTTGGAAAGATTAAACAAGTGTTATACATGGATAAATCACCTTGGAGGTCCTTAGTATACATTGGAGTTAGTCAAAACCTATTTTTCCTTCATTAAATTTTACCTTAAAGTCCACAAATAAATCTTAACCTTTACAAACAAGCATTAAATGTTTATGAAAGTTGGTTAAGTCATTAAAATACTATGAATGGGTCCTAATAACCTATGACACCACTTGGGCAAGTTTCATCACTCCATGACATGACTAACCTAGTATAAAACAAAGATAAATAATTACCTTAATTTCTCCAAAATAACATTAATCTTTGATAATAAGGTTTTAGAAGGACTATTATAAGACCTTATAGGACATGACAAGGATTTTAATGAGGTTAGAAAGACATGAAAATCAATTTTTCACCTATACGGGTTGATATTTTGACCTTGGGGGGTCAAAATTGGTCAACACCTATTGTGCACTTAGTTTTGAAAGAACTTGTAGGTTGTTTGGAATATACCTCTTCTTATTTTTGTGCCCATTGGTTTGCCTATTTATATTTATTCTTAATTTTTCCCTTTATCTTCTATTTTTATCTAATTGACCTTCACCTTCCTTCTTATTGTGTACATGCCTTGATCACCTTCTATAAAATTACAAAATGCAAAAGCATTACTAAATAAAAAAATCAAAATTTTATTTGCCTTTATCTTTTTGGATGGGTATATATATTGATTATATACTTATGATAGATGAACAATAATATACTATGCAATATCATAGGATTATTTCCATGATTTATGTCATGTATAATGAGAACAATAATAGACTATGATATTTTACGTTTGTTTTCATGATCTATATCATGCATGTCTTATGTTTGGTGCGATGGTCTTTAGCATGCATCTATAGGGTCTCACTTCTTGTATGTGCTTCATTGATTTATCTAGCCTTCCTAGGGGCATATTTACTAAATTGGTGGCATATGAGTTTTCCCTACTTTTCTTTGCCATTAGGGGAGTAATACCCTTCCTTACTTCCTCAAGTTATTACTATGATATTATATATATATATATATATATATATATATATATATATATATATATATATATATATGGATCATCCATTGGGGCATATCATTTACTCCCATCTATTTCATCCTCACATGAGAATTTTCACCTTGTTATTCAACTTTGAATAATCATATTTTATTTTAGTTACATACATATGTTTTACCCAAATTTTGAAAGGATTCTCAAATACTTCAACAATAAATACAAATATATATTATATTATAACACATGATGCATTTTAATTTTTATTTTAAGATAAGTGATTTCAACATAGTCAATCCCTTACCTCAAAAGGGAGGCACATATCCAAATATTTCAAGTTTTTAATGAATGAGAAAAATATTGAGCTTTTCACATTTGATCAAAATATTGATCAAATATATTTCAAGATTTGAGAAAACTAAGTAAAAAGAGAGAACCAAAAATTGTCCATTTGTTTACTTCCTTGAGCAAAAAATGGATTAGGTTAATGCAAATCTAGGAGAAGTGCTAGTATGTCTAGAATTTATCTAAAAATTTTGGATCAAAATAACCAAAATAGAGTTTGTTTTAACAATGACGTGGTTTGAATACCCCCAGACATAGTCATTCCTATGTTTACCTTTTAAATTATGTTTTTCACAATTTCTATGATTAACATCAAAATGACATTGACTACAGGTTACAATTATAAATTATTTTTAAGTATGGCACATTTTCTAATATACAACAAATCCATGTGGATGGAGCTTATCTCATGCATTATTTGATTCAGCTATCCTTCCCTAGGTAAGTCAAGGTACATGCTTTAACCTATTATTTTTATACTTTAATGAACACAAGTATTCACTCACATACACACATCAAAGTGGGTTCATATAAAGGCACAATAATTTTATGTGCTTTGATACCAATGAATCATATGGTGATGTCTAGGACTGAGTGTGCAGTAGACAAAGCCACAATTATATATAAGTGATGGATTTTAAAACACATAATAAGGATCAATTAGAATAATCCATCCAAATATAATGGATATAAGACTTAGAAGACTGATATTTATAAATGTAACTTTTATTCAATATGAATAATAGGGGAAGTACAACTATGTACAATGAGTCAGTAAAGATAAGATTGCATGTTCTCATATTATATGGGGAATATTTATTTGTTGATTACCTATACTGCAATGAAAGAATACATGACTATGTATGTGTTTGGTTATTAGATTCAATTCCAACAAATTCCTTTCTAGTATGTTTGGGATCTCTCAACTCTATGAATACATAGATGTGTACGTACATATATTGATTATCGATGTGTATAAGATGATAGTCAAAATTGTTAATGGTTGTTGGAAGAGCAGTTTCAAGTCACTTAATTTTCCTTGGCCAAATAATGGTTTCAATTTAACATGTGGCATGATGAGGAGATGTTGGGATATGGTGTAGGCATGAAGTATGTCATTTGGTGTGTCACATGGAAGTAAAGTGTTGGTATTAAAATGATTATGTGTAATTGTTTTATGTAGGATTTTAGTGACATGTGACATATGGATAAGCAATGCATAAGTAAATTAATGCATTGCAAGCTTATGAGGTGATGCATAATGCTATGGATGATGTAAAGTGATGTAAAATATTATAGAAGCCATGCACACTATGTGTCGAAGGTGGTACATGGATTTAGAAGCTAAGAGTGTTTTGATATGAGGTGCACAATACTATAAAATCTAAAAGTATTGTAAAATACTTTTATGGAACTATATAAGTTGAGAGGGTAAAAATAAAGATTGTAACATGAATGGGAGAATATGGGGCAATACACCAAGATATTATGAAACTTCACATGTACCATAAAATGTTGGGTAAGCTACGAGTCAAAGGAGAGCTATACAAAATGTAACAAGGAGCTATGCTAATGTTGCACATGACATGATCATATATGTTTGACATAATATCCCATAAGGCTCAAGATCTCAATTTTACAAGAGAAGTGAGGAGGATTGTATGATTATGAGGCATGATATAAGGCTATACATGGATCATTCTCCCTTTCTTGAGAAGAAATGGTATCCCTTATGTCATTGGTTAGCTATGAGAATTAATCTTGAAGCTATTAAAGCTTGTAAAACTTAGCTTAATCAGCATAGTACTCAACCTTGATCACTCAAAACAATTGATGTGTGCCATGGCGAGTGGATGTGTTTTTAATTTTGATGATCTAGTCTTTCTCTATAGGACATTAATGATCATGATCAAAATCATAATAATGTTATGTCACTACTGACTCAATAACTAGAGGGAAATAAGACTTTAGGAGATCCATATTTAATACTAGGTGCATGCCCAAGTATGAAATAAGATTAAGAGTAAATAAGTTCTTACCAATTATGTAGATAATGGTGTAAGAACCATAAATGAGAGGTTTTATCTTTTAGTGTGGACCCTTGAAACACTCATTTTGAAGGTGTAAACACACTTTATCACCAACTCAAAATTCACTGAGGTGTGTGATTCATGTCATGGTGCTCCTTGTACTTCTACTATGAATGTGAAAAGAGATGCTAAATATCTTGATGAATATATTTTATGCATTATATAAAACTATGCACTTTGTTTGCATCCCTTTCATGTTTGCATGAATCAGTTCCAGCTGGTGCACAAAAAGATATGGTTATATTTGCCATAGGCTAGAATGTAAAACATGTCTAGAATGGACTATGTCCATAGAACTATGATGAGTTCTATTATAGGCATGTTGGATGTATAATAGGTTGTCATCCCAAGTGTGAGAATGTGCATGGTTGAACATTTATAGGATATAAAAATGTGCATGGTTGATCACTTCCATTTTTACATCTATTTATTTATGAAATATTATCGACCAATCCAACTATATACACATTAAATCCCACAATGATTTCTATAAATTACTCATAAATCATTTGTCTTGATCACATACTATGGATTTAGGGAGTCTAAAATCAACCTATACATAGTTCAAGAATGCTTGTGTAGTGACAATTGTGTCAATGAATTTGTTATGGGTAACCATTATAGCCATATTTGAAAATATATCCATAATAACAAACACTAATTCAAGCTAGTGCTTTATCATAGGTAATTTAGTCATGAAATCTATACTGATGGATTCCCATGGTCTAGATGGAAGTATTAGAGGTGTGTAAATTCTTAACTTCCTATTTGTGGGATTTTTAATGCAACACTTAATGTGGAACTCCATGTTTCTGTACATGTGAGGCCAACATAAGTGTGACTACAATGTGGCTAGAGTATTTGTAAAGTTGAAGTGGCTTGATATCTTGGCATAGTGTGCCTTCTAGACAAGTCTCTAACAAAGATCAACATTAGGGACACAAATATGTCCAATTTTATAGAGAAGTTTTTTGTATTAGTAAAAATCTCAAACCTTTTTAATAGGTGCAATGGTGTGGTAGGCATATATGAAGTCCTTGTTAGATGAGTAAGGGGGTACCTAATCTTATAAGTTATGGTTGTGCATGTATAAAACTATAAATAACATGTGAAATGATGATCAACTAAGATAATATGCTATCTTGTTATCCTTTCCTTTCATGTGATTTATCACAAGATGGAATTATTATTGGTAAGTAATCTAATTCAAATGGTATGAATTATCTAGCTTATTTTATTTCTACAAGAATTAAAGTGGCTTATGATCAAAATAAATGACCATATACTTACCCATAATTTAGTGTTGCCATTTCTTGACTACTTACACAATAACATAAAATTATTTTTAATAGGTGAAGTATCATCGAACCATGTCATTAAATGTATTTGAGTGGTATAAAATAGGATGCTCATGTTTCATGAGTATTATTCTAAGTGCATATTCAAATGTATCAACATGAATTTCAAAATAATGCACAAGTTTTAGCATTGTGAGAATATGTGTTGTGTAAAGGCATTTTTTAAAAGCCTCAAAATAATGCTAACATGTAAGTATCTAGTTAAAGGTTGATTTGTCACAAATTATTTGATTGAGAGGTCATACAGTGTTGTATAACCCAAGAAAAAACTTGAAATATAAGTTGGATATTCCAAGAAAACCAATTTTATGAGATTACATGAAGTGGGCCAATCTTGGATCATGTTGAATTACCGGTCTAAATGTATACCACTCTATTTAGTGATGTAGATCAAGTACTATATGCTTGAATTTATAGTTTTGATTATATAGAATGTCTAGGATGTATGAAACATGATCTAGATTCTCTTATTAAGTCTTGTTGTAGATGATGATGCCATCTAAGTAGACAATGGTATTGGAGTTAAAAAACAACTAAACTATGTCATCTATTAGGCACATGAATGTTGTAAGAACATAGTTAATTTTGAAAGGCACAAACATCCATTCATATAATACATCTTTAGGATGGATTAGAACCTAATGATAGCCTAATTTTAGGTCAATATTTGTGAAGTATTAAGCAGCTTAGAGCTAGTACAAGAGGTTATCAATGCATGACAATGGATACCAATTATTTTCCATGATTTTTTTGAGTTATAATCTATGAAAATGTGTGAGGTCCCATATTTATTATGTTCAAAGAATTTCAAACTACCACAAGGAGAAGATCTAGGCCTGATCTTATGCTAATCAAAGAGCTCTTGTATTTGACATAAAACTTCAACATTCTCCCAAAATAATCAATGATAAAAGAGTTATCTATAAGAGGGGATTTAGGAAATGAATCAATGTGTTGCTTTATTACATAGTGTGTTTGGAGGCATTTTTATTTTGTGAATAATTGACCATATTGATTTAGTACTTTTTAAAGTTGTCGTAGATGATACGATGTTTAAGTAGTGTACACTTCCAATGATTTCTTAATATTTTACACAAGTGCCCTAGGATGGACCATGAGTATTATGAACTTATCTATGTGTAATATGAGTTTGAAACATTTTTTGATAGATTAATGTGACCTTGGTCATAGGTGATGGCTCAAATAGATTGAAAAAATGGTATTTGAGGTAAGCAACCCATTACTATGGATTTGAATTATATGTATTTTTGTGGTCAAAAGGGTGTGGTATTCCCAAAAGTATGTCCTAAACTTCTACAAATGTGATGTCACAAGTGAAAATATATTCTATTGGATTTAATTTATATTGGAAGGCACTTTACCACCATACTTATATATGTTTTCCTAACTAAATCCACTTAAGTTAGTGTGGGTGCAAATATGCCATAGTATGAATTTTGAGATGTTGAAATGCATCTTGTGAAATGATGTTCTTTTGAATCCCGCTAGTAATGATGATATGTAGAGGTTATCCTTTGACCCAAAAATTCTTGTGGAATATGTGCTTGAGTTCCTTCAAAGTGTCTTGTGAAATAGCGCTAGTGCTCAAATAAAAAATATTTAGATCAATGTCATCCATTAGTGTCAGATATAATGTAGTTGGTGCAAGCAATTTTTATTGGACACAAAATTTAGAATTATCATGGGAACATGAGTGATGCTAGTGAAATAACTTGTCACCTAGTTTCTTCTTAATTTTATTTAAGCTAGAAGGCATATGAGCCTTTTTGTATTGTGTGGCATTCTTATGCCAATCTCCCTTATGATATGTTTTCTACTTATTTGAAGGGGGATGATACGGTGTGTTGTGTGCACACTAGCTTTAGCACATAATGTTAGATAAAGAGGTGAAACACTACTTCATCTTCTCCTTCGATTCAATTTTGAGGGGTGGTAATAATATTTCCCCATAGAGTTAAAATTCAAGAGCTCCATCTTCACATGTAAGTTCAAAGTGCATTGATGTACTTCAACACCTTATATTTTTATGTAAAGTTCTCACATAAATGTGCATTGTAATCATGTAATTTGTTGGTTTAATATTCCACTAATTTTTACTTGCACTAGTACAATTAATATAATTTGATATATTCATCCTCAAAGTATTTAAGAGGATATTAATCTTCATTTTACATGTTAATTAAATTATTCTAAGACTCAATTAGAACATAGTCTTATGCACATTAAATCCTGAGGTTTTCCCACCAAAAAGACATTGATATACACATATTAAACATGGAAAAGTGATTTTATTAACATCGATAAATTGACTAATAAGTTTATCTTGAGTTTTTAAACCCAACCATCCAATTCTATGGCCTTGATCATATCTTCAAACACTAGAATGTCAAGATTGACTTGTATTTTGAAAGGGGTATGATACTAAAACTACTAGTGAGCATGCTATGAAGAAGAGGATGTAGATGTTAGGTTGAGTTGAAACATCAACTCATTATTTTTTTTGAAGAGATCAGTGTTATTTGATTCCAAGGAATCCTTAATAAGATTTTAAGTGTACAGGGTTTCCTTTAGTTGTTTATGGGCATTACTTGTCTTGATCTTACCATGGCATTCTTTCAGATAGGCTAAAATAAAGCCAATTGATAATCCTTCATTATACTATTATGTTCACATGTTTATAGGCATAAGAAAGAATTTATATGATACCAATGAATAGCACATCAATTCTCAGGACTGGGTGTGTAGTGGACAAAGCCACACACACACACACACACACACACACATAAGTGATGGATTATAAAATGTACATTGTTGGAAATATTGTCATTGATGTCAAAGGTCTAGTATTATTGGTGATAAAGGCCCCATTGCATTTAATGTTTTTTGTAATAAATATATCTTGGCTAATATGAGTTAATATTTATTTAATATTAACGAATATATTTTTGGTTGCATATGAGACAAAATAAGGGCCCATGGAGAAGTCAAAGAGCCATGGGGTAAAGACAAAAGAAGGATGGGATGCATTTTCCCATGAAGAGTCATCTTGGGGAATACCAAGAGTCACCAAGTGAAGACAAAAGAGTAAGGGCACAATTTCTCATGAAGGGACACTTTGAGGAAGATGAAGAGTCACCAAAGATAAGGACAAAAGTGGGAAGGACATTTTTGGTCATGAAGGGTCACCGCATGACTTTTCAAATGCTTGAATATAAAGGGTCATCCAAGATTGGTGCCATTTTCCATGAGGATTGAAGGGTCACAAAGGGGGAAGGCCAAAGGTCATTTGGAAAGCTATAAATAAAGGCTTGAGAAGCCATTTGTAATATGGAAGTGTGAGGTTGATTTGATATTGTGATATCTAGCTTAGAAGAGCAATTGTGAGAGATGAATATGATTTGTATTTGTTATATCTAGCTTATAAGAGCAAAGGTGAGAGAGAGGAAGGAGATGTTGTATTGATCTATCATTTATTGAGATAGCAACATTGAGAGATAGGTGTGTGGTATACACAAAGGGGTTGGTGCTCCTGTGGGTTGGTGCTCACGAATTATTACTGGGTTGGTGCTCAGAAAAGGGGTTGGTGCTCATGAATAGTAGTTGAGGTTTGTACTCGGCAAAGGGGTATGGTGCTCCTGTGGGTTTGTTCTCACAAATATACTTGAGATTGTTCTCTATGGTTTTTCCCACATTGGGTTTCCATGTTATATCTGGTGTCTCTCTCTATCTTGTGTGATGTTTATTGTTTGAGTTTTATTACATATCTTGAATATTTGAATAAGTGGAATTTGATAAAGGGAAGTTTATATAAGATATATGATATACTGATTCACCCCCCCTCTCAGTATATCCTATGCTTAATAATTGGTATCAGAGCATGTTCCTTTTTTGAAAAGTTTTACAGCTTGAAGATAGATTGGGAAAGCACGATGGCTGGGTCACAAGAAGGATTTTCTACAAATAAGGCACATTTGTTTGATGGGATGAATTATGCTTTTTGGATCATGAAAATGAAGGTTTATTTAATGACCCTTGGATTTGACATATGGAAATCAATGGTGGAGGAATATGAAGAGCCACAGACATCTACAATTACTCCAGTAGAAAAGAAGCCAAGTGAATGTAATGCTAAAGCTTTAAATGCTTTTTTATGTGGTTTATGTGAATCTGAATTTTTTTAAGTTATGCAATGTAAATCTTCTCATGAAACTTGGGTAAAACTTGAAAATATTTACAAAGGTGATGGAAAGGTTTAGCAAGCTAAGTTGCAGACTTTTAGAAGGCAGTTTGAAAGTTTGAAGATGGAAGAAGAAGAAGATATAGCAATTTATCTTTTATGAGTTAATCAAGTTGTAAATCAGATTCAAGGTCTTGGAGAAACATTGGATGAGTCAATGGTGGTGTAAAAGGTTTTGAGATCTCTACCAATGAGATATGATGCAAAGGTTTCAACAATTAAGGAGATGAAGAATTTAGCCAAGCTAAAGATGGATGAGCTTGATGGTATTCTCACGGCATATGAGATGTAGACAGAACAAGATAAACCCTCAAAGAGAGAAGTGGCTTTCAAGACATCAAAGAAGGAGAAAGCTAAGATTCAAGAATCAAGTGATAGTTCTAGTGATGATGAAGATGAAAATGGAGCACTTTTCATTCACAAGCCGAAAAGAGGAACATGTAAATATCAAAGAAAATTACCTTTTAAATGTTTTAATTGTGGAAATATTGGACATTTTTTAGCTAGATGCCTAGATAAAGTTAAAGATGATGAAGAAGAAAAGCCTACATACAAAAAGAATTTCAAAGGCAAATCTAGGAAGGGTTTTGAGAAGAAGAGCATGTATTCTAAGGATCCTAGTTCAGGTGAAGATAGTGGAGTCAGTGATTCAGAAGAAGAGATTCTATTCATGGCCATACATGAAGGTGATCAAGAAGAAGAAGAGGAGGAAGCTAAAGTGAATATGGAAGGAGAGCTCATTTTTGCCTTAGAAGAGTTAGAAGTTATTCAGAAGAAGAATCAAAGATTAAAGTGCCAGATCGAGAAAATGAACAAGAGTCAAAGAAAATGATTGAAGATCTACAAGCACAATTTGAAGAAGCCAAAGAGAATGAAGAAGATCTCACAGCACAGTTGGAAATAACAAGAAAAGACTGTGAAAGGTATGTTATTGAAATTGCCTCTTTAAAAGAAGATATTAAGAAAGCAGTCAGTGATTCAAAATTTGAAGATAGCACTAACATGCTGAATAAGATACTGGAAAGTCAAAAAGCATATTCAGATAAGACAAGGATCAGTTTTGAATAGAAAAAGAACTATGCTGAAGCTCTTACACAAGAGGAAACAAAAAGGGGAGAAGTGAAGAATACAGAGGACATTCCAAATAGAGAAGGCTGGAAGGAACAAAAATATAAAAGGCAATCAGGTCAGAGATATATAGACAGGTCTTATTTCTATGGCTATTATTTTTATTGTAATGGATATGGTCACAAGAAATTAAAATGTAGAAAAAGAGCTAACAATTTCAAAAATAAAGAGAAGAAAAGTCAAGTAGAGTCAAGCAGAAGCCACAACTCTTTTGCTCCTCTATCAAGCTTTGATGAAGAGACCATAGTATGCTACAAGTGTAACAACTTCAGACACATAGCTCGGTATTGTAGAAGCATGTTCAAGTCAGTCAAGAAGGATCAAAGCTTCAAAGCTCCATTCATCAAGAAGAAGGATCAGAATCTCAAAGCTCCATTCATCAAGGAGAAGGTTCAGACATGTACATGGTAGAAGAAACAACATGAAGATTCTATGATGGTGCAGATAGCTCTGCATGTGGGAGGTAAAGATTAGCCATGGTTAATTGATAGCAGATGTTCGAGGCATATGATAGGAGATAAAAGTAAATTTCATATTTCTAAAGAAGATCAATGGTGGTATAATGAGATTCAGAGATAAAACCACTGCCAAGATAGCTAAAAAAGGTACTTTGAGTTTGGATTATGGTAGAACTAAGAATAAAAATGTTTTGTATGTAAAAGGTCTTAAGCATAATCTATTGAGTGTTAGTCAAATATGTGATCAAGGATACACATTAAGGTTTCATGCTAAAGGTTGTGAGATTAGAAGAAAAGATTCAAATGAGTTGATTGCAGATGCTCAAAGAATAGGGAACAATGTATATGTTTTGTCAAATATCTTCTCAAAGGCACGATCAAAGGATACATTCCAAGATCGGCGAGAGGAGTTGGGAGTAATTTTTATTACTTTTTGCCATTGATGTTTAGCATCAAGTGAGGGGGAGCTAAGTGTTAGCTCCAGGTAGGCCCTTTGCCATTGATGTCAAAGGGGGAGAATAACAGGTACATGTATAGGTGCAAAAAATAGGTATAGGTTGCTACAGTAAGGGGGAGTTATTGTATGTTTTAAAATGATAGTATGTGCAGGTGACAGGATGTGGTAATTTCAAGATTGAGGTTGTCATCAATGACAAAGGGGGAGATTGTTGGAAATATTGTCATTGATGTCAAAGGTCTAGTATTATTGGTGATAAAGGCCCCATTGCATTTAATGTTGTTTGTAATAAATATATCTTGGCTAATATGAGTTAATATTTATTTAATATTAATGAATATATTTTTGGTTACATATGAGACAAAAGAAGGGCCCATGGAGAAGTCGAAGAGCCATGGGGTAAAGACAAAAGAAGGATGGGACGCATTTTTTCATGAAGAGTCATCTTGGGGAATACCAAGAGTCACCAAGTGAAGACAAAAGAGTAAGGGCACAATTTCTCATGAAGGGACACTTTGAGGAATATGAAGAGTCACCCAAGATAAGGAAAAAAGTGGGAAGGATGTTTTTGGTCATGAAGGGTCACCACATGACTTTTCAAAGGCTTGAATATGAAGGATCATCCAAGATTGGTGCCATTTTCCATGAGGATTGAAGGGTCACAAAGGGGGAAGGCCAAAGGTCATTTGGAAAGCTATAAATAAAGGCTTGAGAAGCCATTTGTAATATGGAAGTGTGAGGTTGATTTGATATTGTGATATCTAGCTTAAAGGAGCAATTGTGAGAGATGAATATGATTTGTATTTGTTATATCTAGCTTAGAAGAGCAAAGGTGAGAGAGAGGAAGGAGATGTTGTATTGATCTATCATTTGTTGAGATAACAACATTGAGAGATAGGTGTGTGGTATACATAAAGGGGTTGGTGCTCTTGTGGGTTGGTGCTCATGAATAGTAGCTAGGTTAGTGCTCAAAAAAGGGGTTTGAAGCTCCTGTGGGTTGGTGCTCATGAACTGTAGCTGAGGTTTGTACTTGGCAAAGGGGTATGGTGCTATTGTGGGTTTGTTCTCATGAATATACTTGAGATTGTTCTTCATGGTTTTTTCCACATTGGGTTTCCACGTTATATCTGGTGTCTCTCTCTATCTTGTGTGATGTTTATTGTTTGAGCTTTATTGCATATCTTGAATGTTTGAATAAGTGGAATTTGATAAAGGGAAAGTTATATAAGATATATGATATATTGATTCACCCCCCTCTCAGTATATCCTGTGCTTAACATACATGAAGGATTGATTAGATTAATATATCCAAACACATTCATGATATGCAAAATATAATATAGAAAAATATAAATTCTACTCATATATAGAATAGGGGAGTATACAAATGTTTACAATGAGTAAGGCTAAAAGTGTAAGATATTATATAATATGGGAATTCTTCCTTACTACTTACCTAAACTTCTACAAAAGAATAAATTACTATAAATATGTTTGAGTGTTGGAAAAAATGGAAATAAACTCAATTATATTATACATGTGTGATATCTTAGTTATATTGATGCATAATAATGGAGGCTCATAAATTGATTAGTGATGTGTATATCTATAATGCATATAAATATGTGTATGATTATAGGATGACAATTACAAAAAATATAATGGTTATTGGAAGAGTATTTATAAGTCACTTCACCTTCCCTAGCCAAGTGAAGATTGTGATCTAGATCATTGCATGTCAAGGGGATGATCTAACATGGCATAGGGATGGAACATGCCATATACCATACCACATGGTAGTTAAGTGATAATAAGTGAACATTAATGTTTAAAATTTATATGTGGGGTTACAATGACATGTGGCATGTTGCGAAGCAATGTGAAAATATGTTGACATGTCATAAGGTTGTGAGGTGGTTGTGTATGATATGTAGTGATGTGAAATATTATATAAGATATGAATGTGCACAAATAAGTTTATGAAATGTTAGATAATCTATGAGCACTACAACATGAGACTTATACGACTGCAAAAAATCCCAGTATTGTGAAGTGTTTTTGTGGAACTACAAAAGGTATGAGGGATGCAAAGCAAGAGTATGAGACTATGTGGGCTAATTCAACAAGGTACTTTGCCACTTCATGGGTACCAAAGTGTTGGAAAATTTGGGAGGAAAATGAGAGCTACACAAAATGCTATAAGGAGTTATGCCAATATTTCAAATGACTACAAGTTTGAATGCTTGTTGTGAGATGCCACAAGGATGCAAAGCTCAAGTATAAATGAGAAGTGACAATGATTATGTGAATAAAATTGGATGTAATATATGCATGGATAAAAAAATGTAGACACCTAATTTTAGTATAAGTCCCTTTTCCCCAGTGTCTTTTACTCCTTACACACTTGGTCCACTTCTATATATTTTGCTATTTTTAAGACACTTTCTATCCCACACCACTCTCTTTATAACCTCTAAGCCTTATTGATGTCTTCAAAATACATACATATTATATTTTTATCCTTTTTTTTCTATCTTATAACCTATTTTCACCCATTTAAAACTCTATCTCTCATGGGGTGGATTAATCTATATTTTGTATTTTTGTGGCCCTTCTACCTTGGCTTGATTTCTTGTGCCTTTGATTTATCATCTTAAAATTATCCATAGTCATCCATTATGCATGTCATTTCCTAAGGAGTCTTACATATAAAAATCATTCCTAATCACTTATCATGTTTTGTGATCATAGGAATCCAATAAGGGAGGTTAGTAACATGTTAGTTTAAGCAACAAAACTCAAAATAACACACTAACACTAACACTTACAAGCTTAGATCTTAGGGGTGATATTAATGAACAAAATACAAGTGAAATCATAACTAAAATATAAAATATAACAAATCCTTTACCTTCATTAAGATCTCTAAATGCATTATTGAGTGGCTTGCTCAACTTGTGCTTTAAAGAGCCTTTGGCAATGGAGGTATGTTTGTCCTTCTCTCCTTGGCACCATTGGCTTGTGTTGGCTTGGTGTGTCTTGGATTAATATTTTGTCATTATAACATTATTGATATGAATCTCATGCAACAAAATCTACATTATAACTCTACAATTTCCAAGCTTGCGAATTCAATAGGCAATGCTTGTATTTATAACAAATGAAACTAACCCCAACCCAAAGTGAGTTAAGGTAGAGTTAAGGCTTATAATGGGTTCAAACCTAACCTAGGTGAGTCAAATATAACCCTAGTAGAGTTGATAGTTGTCACGTAATAATGATTTTCAATGAATAGGCATGGGTCTCATTTTAGGATATTTTTCAAAAGGCTTAACAACTTGCAAAGGTAATCATGAAAAGCTAGGATATTTCATATTTTTGAAATTATTATTTATTTATTTATTAATTGCACATGGATAATTCAAATAGGAATTTAATTTGGTTTATCTTGTTAATTACATTTTATTATCCATTTAACATTTCCAAGATTTGATTTGTGTTCAAGTGCCCCACTTAATAGGTCCATAGGCCAAATTGACTGTTGTGATGTCACAGAATGATTAGGGATGAATCTATGAGAGGTTATGATTGCATGCAATAGGATACTCCAATTATAGATTTCTCAATATGACTCCAAGCTTTGACCAATGATGCATAAGTAAATTTGGGATGTTCAGTGATTTATAGGCTTAATTTATAATGGTTGGTAGAAATCAGTCTAAAATCTGGTCAAAGGTCAATGGTGGCTGGGTCAGGTGTCTATAGTTTTCCCCTATTTGGGAAGGCATTACAAGCTATATACATAGTAACATCTCAAATAATGAAAATATCTTGTATGCCTATGACTTCAACAGTAATATATGAACTGTAGGTTCCCCCTCGAGGGAGCGGTTGATAAAAGGGGCAGTGATCAATCCCTTAAAAGAAGGAAATGATGGGACCAAAAAAATGAAATGGGTTGGAAAACACTGATTTGTTTATAAATGGTTATAATCAATGGTATATGGAGCTACCCTAGGTGGGCAAACATGATGATTTTCCCATAGGTGGTTATAATCATTGGCATAGATGGGATAAAAAAGGTAGTGACTTTCCCAAAGGTGGTTATAATCATTGAAAAAGGCTTAGGGTAATAAGATAATAATTTGCCTAGAGGTAGTTATAATCATGAATGAGAAAATAATGATTTACCTATAGGTGTTTAGAATTATTGGGAGGATAAAAACATGCCCCGATTGGGTAGATAGAGATAATGGTTTTCTAAAAGGTGGTTATAAGCATTATCATAATGAAAATGTGCCCCAATTGGGTAGAAGAAAGATAATTATTTTCCCAAAGGTGATTATGATCATTAACCTTCAAATAGATGGAAAAATAGTGATTAACCCAAAGGGGGTTAGATTCATTGGTAATGCAAATGGGATGGTATATAATGATTTGCCCACAGGTAATTATAATCATTATACCCCGATAGTGGCAAACATGATATTGAATATCATGGTAAATCGATATAGAAAAGAAAGATGAATTTGGGTAACCTATGAGCAGGGAGATGCATGTCTGAACTAGAAAGGAGGAAAATTATTTTGTTGTTTAATTAATCTGTGTAGGATATGATTTAGATTAGATTGAGAATTGTTTGGTGCCAAGGAGATATATCATTACCACATTGCTATGTAGACTCTCGAAGCTGATTTTTGTTTTAGCATAGAATGATAGGCATCATGATAGAACACCATGATAACTTGGCCAAAATATGCATATAGATTGACACGTGATACAATACTCAATTGAAAATAATGCACTAATGATAAAAACCATGATGAAAATGTCAACGTATGAAGATGGATGGATTCAATAATATTGTGCAAGGAATCATCCAATGAATGAACATATACTGAATTAAGGCACAACAAGAAAGCAAACAAATAAATAAAAAAATAAAACACCAAGAAAAGAAAGAACAAAACAAAAAAAAAGTGAAATGAAATAAAAACAAATAATAGTTAATCACAATGTTAGCTCAAATAGATAACAAACAAGGCAATGGGCATTGCCTCTAGACGACCGAAAAAACAAATAAAATGGGGGAATAAAAGAAAAGGAAGGGGGTGGCAGAGCTATCTCTAGATGCACTAGGCAAGTGGATGCTACTTACATAGTTACATGGACATAATATCCAATAAAACTTAAGGATAAATATAGCTCTCTTAGGAAATGGGATAGAAGAAAATTATTATAAGAAAAACATGATTGTGTTATAGAAGAATATGGGAATGGGCTTGAAAAATGGAGAAAGCTTGAGCTATTAGGCCAGTAAGGATGGGGAAACTAAATAACAAGTGGTGTTTTGTGACTTAGTGAGGGTTCCTAGAATCCTGAAGGCAAAAAAGTGGTTGATGTTTAGGATTTTCTAAATCTTTTATGAATGTTTTTGGAATTTTATAAGTATCTCAACTTGATAGAGAATGACGAGATACTAAATGGTCTAAGTTCACAAAATGGAAAGAGAATTCAAACTAAAGATTGATCATAAAAAGGTGAGAGTGTGGCTTAGGTTGTTCACAAAATAATGAGAGCGTTCAAACTTAAATTTCTCATAAAATGGCAAGAGCATGAGAAAAGGGTGACTGAGTTGACCTCAACGTAAATCAAGCACTACCTACATAATCCCAAGATGGTATCTCAAGTCACTATAGTTATACCTTTTAGTGGAGGAATTTGACTAAATAACAACCAATTGAAACAAAATAGGCAAAGTTGGTAAATACCATAGCATAACATAGGCATGGCAATATGGTACTTCAAGGCATGATAAATAATTGTTGCCCCTAATTTGCCCATAGGTAATTATAATTAGGAAATAACATAATAGGTTAATGATACTAATTTTCCCATAGGCACTTATAATTAGTATCATGATGGTGAAACATTGATTTACCCAAAGGTGGTTAGAATCAAGAACACGCAGTATATAATGGAATAATAAATGAAGGATGTAATTGCCAAACCACTATCATACTATTCCAAAATATGACTTTTATTTGGAATACTAAAATAACTACTGAAACTTGATCTGAATCTTCATGTTGAATGCGTATGTGGAACCAATGGAATGGAACCAAGGAAAAAGGGCTAGGTGGGGAAGATGAAAACAACTTGGTCGATAAAAAAGGTATGGTAGAATGATACATGGTAGAATGGAAGAATGTCAATATTATGGTACAACTTAAATAGGCCTTATAGATAATACACTAGGTCTCTTAAGTAAAGTAACGCTTGAGGTATATAATTTTCATTAGCTCATCAAGTTCATCCCCATCTAGGGTAGCGAGACTATATGCTCTAGTTCCAAGTTTGCAACAATGATGAAGGGGAGTATTCAATTAAATTTGAACTTGCCTTTGTGTTTCTTCTCAACTATGGTATTATGTTGGTTTTATTTAAGGACAAGATCACCAAGGTTAAATTCTCTATGTTTGATGCATCGATTGTAGTGTCCATAGAGTCAGTTCTAGTATTCTTGAAGATTATTGACTATGGCCATGTGTTTCTCATCAAGTAACTCTAGCTATTATAGGTGAGTGATTTGATAATCTTCATCATCTAGGACATGCTTCAAAGAGATGCACAAAGAAGGTAACTTGACCTTAATGGGAAGAATGGCTTCAATGCCATAAACAAGTGAATATAAAGTGGCTCTTATTAGAGTATGGTGATTGGTATGGTATGCGCATAGGGCATGGAATATTTATAAGTTACAATTGCATCCAACATCATTGACCATATTTTTAAGGATGTTGAAAATGGTTTTATTAGATGCTTCAGCTTGGACATTACCTTATGGGTAATATGTCATGGAAAAATGTTGAGTGATTTTATATCAACATATAGTGATTTGACATTTTTATTCTTGAATGATCCACCATTATCAGATATAATGTCAAAAGGGATACCATAATGGTAGATGAGATGGTTGGATATGAATTTGGAAATTTTCTTTCCAATCATGTGAGGGGTATAGATTCAACCCACTTAGTGAAATATTCTATGGTGGTAAGGATATGCTTATGACCACCATATGAGATGGGGTTTATCTTCCCAATGAGATCAAGGCCCCATGTAGCAAACGGCCATGGATTAAGCACTAGTTTTATAGTCTTTGTCGGGAAATGAATCAGATTAACATGCCTTTGACATTTGTTAAATTTTCTGACATATACAACTACATTTACATCTATTATTGGCCAGTAGTACCTGATACACAAGAAATGTTTGGATAGGATTACCCCACTAGTGTGGGCTCCACATAATCCTTCAAAAACTTCCTATAACACTAATGTAGATTCTACCAAAAGTAAATAATGAATCAGAGTTCCATCAAAATTGTAGCAGTATAGGGTTGGTCTAAGTAAGGTATAATGTACAACATGGTGGATGAATGCCTTGGATTGTTTACAAAATAGGTCTAGTGGCATTATTTGGTCATGAAGATGGGTTTAAATGTATGATTACCATATAGATCTTGGTTCTATTATTGTAAAAAGAAGTTTGTAATATTGATGTATTTGAGTGTTTAGTAATATTGAAGCCGTAGCCATTTGGCCCCTGCCTCTTATCATGGGTTTCTACTTATCAAAATTAGAATAGAAAGGAGCGTCTGTTGATGTAAAAATACTGTTATCAGAGTTGTGAAAGATATATCTACGTCAAGATTTTGTAAGAACTTTCTTCTTTTCATAAAGATTATTAAGTTACCTTGCTTCGAAATTTTTTCTAGGAAATTGATGCATCGAGTCATTGGCCGTTATTAAATTTGTCATAGGCACCTTTTATCTTTGCAAATAATTATTCCTTATCCTAAAATTTCTCAATTTCTGGAACTTAATCTCTTACAATGGAATTTGGAAAATCCCAAGAATCCTCTACTGTAGAAATTCTTAATGAATCTGAATTTGAAGGAATGTATGAATTACCTCCTTTTATTCCATAAAAACTCTCAGAATGTTCTGACATTAAAGTCACTAAATAAGCCCTTGAAAAGGAAAATAGTTTGTATAAACCTTCGACTTTAAAATTTTCACAAGTATATAAGAAGTCTAAAATTCTCAAATCTAAGTTTATATAAAAAGTACTTATTTATCTTTTGTAAAACCCCATATTAAGTCTGTAGAACTTAACCTGAGCTATAAGCCAAAGAAGTCCTTCCAAATAAATTTGTTGTCCCTCTTACCTAAATCTAAAATCAATTATATCTGATCTCATGAGGATGTCAAGTTTGTTCACTTTGGTCTTATCTAAGTTCATATAACCCCATTAATTCCATGTAATATAAAACCCGTCTTGTATCTAGCTTTGTGTGATACACGTCAAGTTAGTTTTAAATATACTTGTCAATTATCTAGTCTAGGATAGATAAATAATAAGGTTATTTGTTTTTAATTTTGTCCTAATATCTTAGTTGTAATTTGAGATAAGGGATGTAAATAAGTTAAACATGGCTCTTTAGATTGTTGTGGATTGTTTACATCTCTATTTGGTCTAGATATGTTTGGAGAATTTAAGTATGCCTCCATCAATTTGACTGTTGTTTATAGTATGACCAATACTAATCACCCCAAAATCCTAGAAAATCTACCTTATGCTTGTAAATTAAGTGGCACAGTCCAATTATAGAAAGGACATATTGAGTCCATTGAAATTCCTTTTGAATAGAAGCTTGATTGGCTGAAAAATGTATCACCAAAAATGAAAGGTCAAGATAATATTCATAAGACTGATGGAAGAATAATAAATATTGTACCCAGGTCTCTCTCACTTAATAGTTCTTCTAGTAGGTTGTCTCCTCATAGACCATCTTCCTCTTCAAAACGAACTATGAGATCTGGCTATATCATCATCGAAGATGAAGACATCAATCAAGGACCTGATCCAAAGGATCAACTACCATCTACAATGATGAGTCTTCCTAGAGAAAAGACTCTTGAGTTTTATATAGATAATCTGGTCAAGATATACAAAGGTGGAAGATGGCCACCTCACAAAGGTACATACAAATAGAAAGGTGTTGTAAGCTATTTTTATACAGCTTACCAAGGAGAGACAGAACCTTCAAAAGAATTTAAACAAAGGAATTATCTATCTAGATTTAACTCACATCTTGCCAAAATTTTTGATGACCTTTGTAAAGATGTTTTGTCCATAAAACATAGTTTAGATAGATTAACCATCATTTCAGATAATTCAAATCATGTTAGGCAAGTCTGTAGTGATGTTCATACTTATATAAACCAAGCTCTCAATTATCTTAGGCCTACTCATGACAAGGTAAATACCATTCATAGTGCTATATCTACTTTTAGCACCCAAATGTCTTCCATTAATACTAAACTAATAGCTCTAGAAGATAGTCTTGACTGGTTAGTAAAACAAGAACAAAAAGATACTATCAAGATAGAAGAAGTTCCAGGACAAAAGCTAATATTATCCTATGGAACTAGTTTTATTAACTTTGGTACAAGCTTCAGGCCAACTAAAAGAAACAAGAGTCCCAGTACATCTCTTATGCAGATAACTCAAATTCCCTTACAACCATGGTACTTGAATGTAGATGATACTCTCAATCCTCTGAATGAGATCACCACATGGTGTAATTCTATGAGAGTAATTATTGTTGCATCTAATCTTGATCCAGCTACCACTACAATATTTGCTTCAAAATTCTTTTGGGAAATTATTACACAATGGTGGGATTCAATGCTTGAACAAAAACAACATGATATTGTACATAATTAGCCTGATCCTTTAGCATCCTTGTATAATCTTTTGATAAATGAGTTTGTACCTCTAGTAGGAAATCAAGAACTCGAATCTAAAAAATGGTTGCTCAAAATGGAGCTCTATGATTTGAAACAACTTGATGATTTTTATAAGCAATTCAGAGAATTAACTTATGAGAATCATTCTTTTGGTTCCATGGAAATCAAAATGAATTTTTTACAAGCCCTGCCTTATAATCTTATTGATAAGGTAATTGCTTATATTGACCTTATCAGTTTAGCTCTCACTGACACGTCTCTATCTGATGTCATTAATTTTGTTAAACAACAAGCTATGAAATTAGTCTCTGAGACTAAAACTATGCAAAAACTCACCAAGCATCAAGCTTCTAAAATTGCTCTTGTCTTTCCTAAAATAGCACCAGTTGGCTATCACTAATTTATACAACCCCGCAAACATCAGAAGAAGCAGTGCTGCTCTCATTTATCTTTTTAGTGTCATTCCTTTTTGTGTAAACATTTTTATGCTCCTCCTCATCACTTTATAAAGAATCAATGATCTCCTCATCCTCCATCCAAAACTCCTATTTGCTACATCTGTCACAAACCTGGTCACATTGCCCCACAATGCCATTACAAAAATTTTGCTATCAAAGCCATCTTTTCCTCCAACATAGCAGTGTGGTGGGATGTTATTAACACATAAGAAGATCTCTTCTAACAAGATGACATCTATGAACCAATTCTAGATGAGTTCTCTAACGAAGCATTTGATGATGATGCTGATGCTCTCGAATCATTAGCTGATGATTTGGTGCAATCATTCACCAATATACAATGGCCTAGATATTATGATTACTCAAGCCTTCCATTTGAATCTTATGGAAGATGGTATCACCATCATGATGAAATCCCAGAGTGAAATTCCTGACCAAGGAATAGAGGCTACAATAGAGGAAGAAACAAATCCAGAGGAAGGCAACCATTCATGCCAAGAATGCTGCCTACCATGCAAAGGCCTATAAATCATCCTTTAAAATTTTAGAGTTCATTTAAACCAAGTGACTCTTGGGTTCATAACAAGTTTACAAGAAAAGATCTCCCAAGATAAATACATTCTCCAAAGATTGAACCTTAGTGGGATATGCTACTACCTACTAAAAATAATGAAGATGTTATTGAGGTAGAAGATTCTTTCTTTTCTAAACAAGACTACTACCCAGGGCAAGGAGAATGTAGCAATCACCAAGAAGAAGAAGAAGGCAATAATGAAGCAAAAGAAGAAGAATAATTCTACTAGATCCCACTTCAAGATCCAACATGACAAAAATTGGTATGTATATATATTCCCCCATTAGAAATACCACAACCAGCTTATCTTACACAGTTGATTAATAGAAAATTTGCCTAGTTTATAACTATCAAAATTAATTAATGACTGGTAGATATAGGATCTTCACTTTCTTTTGCCAAACCATAGATCATCTAAGACTAGAAGAAATTGGATGTCTCTCTTGCTTATAAAAGCCTAGACGTTTAAGGGAATAGTTTTGTCTGCAACATGTATAAACACTAGCAACCCCTTCAAATCCAAAATAAAATATTCCATTATGATTTCTTTGATTTAATCAAAATGCTTGTATATATTCTTTTAGGTGGAGCTTTTTTGATAGATATTCTCCTTATGGATTGACTACTAAAAGTGTCATGTTCACCATTGATAATGAAAGGCTAAGGATTCCTCATTTGATATATGATATTGAGAAGTTTCCAAGTTCAATGACCCAGGCACCTAAAAATATAATCCCTACAGAAATCCAAGAAATAAGAAAGAAGATTAAAACCACTATATATTCTGATAACCCTCAACAGTTCTGGTCTAAGTGTATGCCCGAAATGGAAATCGTAATCATTGAAGGTAAATAGATGAAAATTGGGAAGAAGATCCCAATTCCTTCTTAGAATTATAATGATATGGAAGTACAGATAAAAGAACTTGAGGATAATGGCTTCATTGAAAAATCAACCTCTCCTTATTGCTGTTATGCCTTTATGGTAAACAAACATTCATAACAAAAGAGGGGTAAAAAGAGAATGGTAATCAATTATAGGCCATTAAATGCCATTACCCAACCATATCCATATCCTATACTAGATAAAATCTACTTATTAGAGAAAGTTACAAAATGTAAATATTTCTCACAGTTTGATTGTAAATCTGGCTTTTATCAAATCAGGGTTAAAGCTGTTGACAAAGAGAAGACAACATTTAGCTATCCTTTCAGCCATTTTCAATGGAATGTAATGCCATTTGGTCTAATGAATGATCATGCATTATATCAAGCTCATATGGACCAAATATTCAAAGGCACTTCATAGTTATCTGTGTATATATAGATGATATTCTAATATTCAGTTATTCTCTTACTAAACATTACTCCCATCTTCTAAAGTTCTTTAAGCTGGCAGAAAATGTAGGAATAGTCCTATCTAATACAAAGATCCAACTGTGTAAAATAAAATGTAATTTCCTTGGAATGATTTTACAAGATTCTAAATTACAAGTCCAGTTGCATATCAAGGAAAAGGTCATCATTTTCCCTGAGAAGCTAGACAAGCCAAAGCTTCAAGCATTTTTGGGATTGATAAATTATTTGAATAGCTTTTATCCTAACTCTGGTGAAGACATGTTTATACTTCAAGAACTTCTCCAAAATTAAAAGGCATTTAAATGGAAGGAATAACATATAGTTGTTATTCATAAAATAAAATACAAAGTAGCTCTGCTTTTAGAACTCCACATCCCGAAATCAGACCAGTTCTTGGTCTATATTGATGCCTCTGATATTGCATGGGGATGAATGCTTGTTTGTAAATATGATAATAAATATTTTGTATGTGAGTGTTCTATCAGAGTATTTAGTGTAGATGTTTTAAAATGGATCTCTTCAGATAAAGAGATTTATTCTATGAAAAAATGTCTAGAGAAATTTATGTTGAAACTTCTTCATCTACCACATTTTATTGTAAAAATTGACTGTACTAGATTTATGATCTTTAGAGAAAAGGATCATGGTCAGAAACATGGTCATGGTAAATATGTTATATGGCAGGCATTTTTCAACCAATTCAATTTCTCTATCAAGCACATAAAAGGCACTGATAATATCACAGTCGATTGACTTAGTAGAAATCCACTAGTAACTTTAATGCAACAACCCTATTCTAGTTTTAACTTATCTACGATCTATAATTAAGGATTTAATTCCTTAAATATCCTTGTTCAAGAACAAATTCTAAGATAAGGGTTGAATCCTCACTACACAAGGATTTCTTATGTTATAGGTTTAGAATTGCAGATGTCATGTGCAACCTCTATCTAGGCAGATCGTCATAGTCAAATAGGCACCATTACTATAGAGAGAATAAATAGTGAATTACTATTTTATTAATTCACTAAATTAATAAAATGATCTTTGTGGACCTAGAATATTAGGATAAGATCATCATATAATTAGCATCTTTACAGATGGATTGCATGATATGGACCACATCGCATTCATGAAGAAGAAGATCATGATCAAGACACTGTCGTACATACCATCATTCGTTGATAGCCAGAATGGGAATATTATTTCCATATCAATCCCCACTATCATGCATGTGAAGCTAGAACCAAAAATTGACATCTTTCAAGTACATTCTAGCTAAGGTGTCTCTTTCAACCCATTAGTGAAGATGATCTATTAACTAAAGTGAAAGCAATGTTAGACCCACTAAGATAGATGTCCTCATCTAGTGCCTCCAACAACATCTCTCTATAGCTAAATTTTGCACTGTAAATCATGATGGGATAGACACCACCTTGGAAAATATTCCAAGTAGGACCTCCCAATTTACTATAAATAAGACCTCTCTGCTTAGTAGTAGGCATTAAAGAAAACTCTTAGATATTAAGTAGTTTACTATTGATCCAAACATATGCTCTTCTCTTGCCTTTATTAGGAGCTTGAGAATTAGAAACTTAGTTTTATTATTGTAAAAATAAGTGTGTAAGATTGATGTATTTGAGTGTTTAGTAATATTGAAGCCGTAGTCATTCAACCCCTACCTCCTATCACAGGTTTCTACTTATCAAAACTAGAATAGAAAGGAGTGGCTAGGACCAACAATAACATAGATCACAGTGATAGTTTAAGGTTCATGAACTGACGTTAACATATTTTTAATAAGGAACTAATATTCTTTTGATGTATCTGTATGTCAAATCAAAGATGCAATAGTGGCCATGACATATACTATTATGTTACTATCCTTTGGTATATGTTCAAAATGTACATAATATATTGTTTAAGAGTGCCAACCAGGGATTTATATGGTACTATCTTGTCATCCTTGGTCTAAAAATGGTCTGTAACTTGATTGATGATTAACTAAGAATCCCCATAAACCTTTAGATTTTTTATGTTCTAGTGTACTGCCTATCAAAGTATTGCAATGTGTGCTTCATATTTAGCCATGTTATTGGTACAAGGAAAGTTATTTCATAATGATTTAGGGATTAGATCCCCCTATGGTGTAATTAATAAAAGGCCTACCCAAAATTTATGTGTTGTGAATGATCCATTAAAATATAGCTTCCATTTCTATTCCTCAAGATGTTTTTTAGTGATGGTCATAATGGACTCATCTGGGAATTGGAATGTTAGAGGTTTTGTGTCTACAAGGGGTGATTCAACAAGTTGATCTATGAGAACTTGCCCCTTGATGGATTTCTGGTTGACATATTCTATCTTGAACTGACTGAGGAACATGAGCCATTTGGCCATATAGCCTTATAAAGATGTTTTGGATAGTAGATGCTTGAGTCGATCTACTTTTGAAATATCCATGGTATTGTTATTTAACATGTAATTCCATAGTTTTTGAGCTGTGAAGACCATAGTTAAATAATCTTTTTTAATGGGTGTATAATTGTGCTCATATGTGACTAGTGTATAACTTAGATAGTACACAACATGATCCTTTACTTTATTATCATGTTGATATAGAAGTGCCCCCAAGGATTTGTCTGTAACTGATAGGTATAATAAGAATGACTTTTCTGGCATTGGTGGCAATAAAATAGACAAATTTTCTAGATAGTCTTTCAAACATAGAAAAGCTTTTTGGCACTCATCATCCCAATGGAAGGTGACTCCCTTTTCCAATAAATGTGTAAATGGATGGCACTTGTCAAGCAACTAAGATATGAAGCATTTGATAGACTAGATTTTGTCTTGCAAATTATAAAGCTAATTCAAATTAGTTAGTGGTGGCATTTGAGTTATGACTTTTACTTTGGCTGGATAAACTTCAATGCCTTGATGAGACACAATGAAGCTAAACAATTTTCTTGAAATAATTCTAAAAACACACTTCTTAGGATTTAGCTTGACTTTGTATTCACATAATATTTTAAATATATTTCATAGTGCTTCTGGATGATTGACCCTGGTCTTTGATTTTCCTAATATGACATCGATGTAGTCTTCTATAATGTCATGTATCATATCATGAAATATTATGGTCATGGCTCTTTAGTATGTGGCCCCAGTGTTTTTGAGATCAAATGGCATAACCTGATAACATAATATTCCCTAAGAAGTGGTGAATGCTATTTTATTTTGGTATTTTGGCACAATATAGATTGGTTGTAGCATAAAAATCTATCCATTAATGAAAGCATTTCAAAACCCATTGTGGAGTCGACAATCATGTCAATGGTCGATAGAGGAAAGTCATCCTTTGGGAAAGCCTTATTGATATCTCTAAAATCAGTGCATATTCTGATTCTTTCTAGATTCTTGCTGACTAGTACAACATTCAAGATCCACTCTAAATAGTCAATTGATCAAATATATTCTACTTATAAGAGTTTTTACAACTCTTTATTCACTAATACAATAATGCAAGGATGCATCTTGCACAATTTTTATCTTACAAGATTGGCATTAGGATGTATCAAAAGGTGGTGAAAAACCAAGGTAGGATCCAAATCTATCATGTTGGAGTAGTCCCATGCAAATATATCAATAAACTCTCTCAAAAGGGTTGTAAAGACTTCATATTCCTCTTTAATAAGGAACACACTTAATTTGATCCATTTTAGGTCATCTAGAGTCCTGATATTGACTTCTATAGTGTCTTCCATAAGAAGAGTTGAACCATCATCCAAAATTATTAGTAAAGATTTTTATTGGCCTACAATAGTAGAGTCCTCAGTTTGGACTAGTTCTTCAAGTTCTCTTAGGCATGATGAATCATAATCCACCAATGGTAAGGGTGGCCATGTAACATATGCTATTGGGAACTCTTGGATGATTCTATCAAAAACCCGCTATTCTTTAATATAGAACTTGGACCCATATTCAAGTTCATCATTGGTGGTCTCCTAAGCTATGTTTGAAGAAGGTTGGACACCCCGATCTAATAGTGCCTAAAATAGGTTTTCACCACTAGACTGACCTTTCTCTTTACTATTTCCCTGGTCCAAAAGTGCCTCAAAGATTTTTTCACTTTAGGACCTCAATGTTTTATTTATTTTTTTATGGCTAAGGGTGTTCACTCATTCTCCAAAATAGGTTATAGGATCCAACTTGATTTAGAACCCTTGTTTGTGGTCTCCCAATAGAACATTGTCCCTCAAGCCTAAAAAATCATAGAAGGCCTCATCATTCTAAAACTCATTAACTAACACTATCGATTCTTGTTGGTCCCAATCTATAAGTTGAGGATAATATAAAGGAAGTGGGTTATGGTGAATTACTGGTCTAAGGGTACAAATGACATTGGTATCAAAAAATTGGTATTGGTTAGGTCATCAAAAGGGATATGATCAGAATCTGCTTCATTGTCGACATCATCATCACTAGTCATTGACATTGGAACATGAATAAGGTACATAGGGTCACCCCTAGGCAGTTTAAATTTAAGACCATATGTTACTTTGTATTGAGTGGAAGAAATTGGCTTAACTAGACCCTCTTGATTTAGCCCAAGGCCTCCTCATTCATAGGCATGCTTCTCAATGATTTTGTTTGAAATGGGATAATTAGAATTTAGGTAACAATTGGCCAAGTTATCATTATACAACCAAGATTCATTATTCGCAAGTGGGTCCTATTATTGGCTAGTGATCAATATGAAAATGATATGTGCTAGACTATGATGTTTGCCTTTGCCATTCCATGTAAGGTGGTTTGGCTTTGGGTCTTCCATAAGACTTGGGTTTCTATGGAAGCTTGGTGATGTGGAATGTATCATCAGTCAAATATTCTCCTAGGCCATTAGCCAAGATAGTATAATGATTAGATATTTCAGGAGGCGATATGTGGAAAAGTGAATTAAGGGTATCTTGGTTAATGAAATTGGCCTATGGTGAATAAAAAAGTATTTCCTTCCCCTTATCCTTCTTAAAAACCAAATTCAAGCCAAAATTGTAGTTATAGATTTGGCACTTGACCTCCAAATGCTTACAAAGTTCATATGGCTGTAAATCTCTGTAAACAATAACCTTCATTCTTGAATGGGAGAACTTGATACATTGGTACAATGTTGATAGGATTACCCAAATTTCATGTATCTAAGGTCTTCCCAAAAGCATATTATACAACAAATTGAGGTCTAACACATGACATAGTGTATTATGGGTCAAGGGCCTAATAATAATTGACAAGCTGATGGTGCCTTGTGATTCTCATTCTTCATTGTCATAGGTCTTGATGGTGATTGTTTCTAGTTGGAGATCAACTATTATGTACATGAGAAGCTTGCTGATTTTTAGAGACACAATATTTAGACCTGATACATTATCTATGAGGACATGTTTCACTTTGTGCCATGTTATGACAAATTTGATGTACAATGGATTGTTATGCAGAGGGCCAAGGGATGACATATCACTTTGGTTAAAGGTTAATTATTGGCTTAGGGATAGATGTCCAACCAAAGCTTGAAATTTATCTAGAGATATGCCATTAGGAACTTTATATTTGTCAAGGAACTCTATTAAGATGTTTTTATGGATGGTAGACATACGTAACAAATCTAAAATGGAAATTTGTGTAGGTGTCTTTTACAATTATTCCAAAATATTGAACATTTTATCTTGCATAGTTGTAACTGGCTTATTCCTAGCCAAAATGTTGGGTTAGATGGGTGAAGTGGTAGATGGTTATGGGTCTAGTATGGTAATTTTTAACAACTAGGTTATGATTACATAATCAAGATTAGATACATGACCATTATTACTAGCCAATGATGGTGGTAGGGGACTGGATAAAATAAGTCTCAATTACTGATGCACTTATGCATGGTTATGAGATAAGGATGAGTTATTAGTATGAGGTTTAAAATTAATGTTAACTATTTGCTAGTATGCCTATATGCAGTCTTAGGTCAAGGAAGGATCACTTACATGGGATGGTTGGTTAGAATTTATTAGAAATGTCTTATTTGATTGGTATTTGGTCTTAGGTTGATGGAAATGCAACCTCCTGCAATATGGGCTATAACCTTGTTGTAGTCAGGTTGTAGTCATGTGAAATTATGTAGTAGGTCTACTGGTTATTAGCATTGTTCTAACCTTGGTTCCATCTTTATAGTTGATGTTTTTGGTTATATCTTGACTATTAATACTATTGTCATTATTATGCTAGTTGTTATTACTGCTATTATTGGTTGTTATGTTGTAGAAAGGGGTTTTGATAAATGCCAAGGTTCTGATTGGACATAGAAGCTCCATTATCCAATATGATCTCCCCATTTTACAACATATTCTTAATCAACTATTTAATTTACACACAATGATGAAAATTATGTCCATAACTTGAAGATACTCATAGAATTCATTTTATCGGTACCAATTAGGATAAGGAATGCCCTCAAGACAGTGCTTCAAAATAGGCCAGCTAATTATACTAGTGGTAATGAGCTTGCAAAACATAGATTTAATAGGTTCTCTAAGGTCACTAAAGTCTCGATGAGTAGGCACAGTTCTCCTTGGAGGAGGGGTTTATAAAGGTAATGGTTGATGCATTTGTTGCACTAGTCTAGGCTATTGCACTTGTTATATTTATTGAAGAAGTTATTAGTTACGAGTAATTTACATATGTAGCGTAAGCTGAGTAGATGGTGTTTTTAACATTTGGACATGTCATGACTCAGTTAATCCATTTCTAACAACATTATTATGATTGAATGACTTTGAACTTTCATAATTGTTGGCTTGAGTTGGTTACAATGCTTGCACTTGGATTTGGTTATGGTTTTGGTTTTGGCCATTGGCTTAGGTTGTAGTTTGATTCTAATTTGATGAGGTAAGATTGATGATACCTTTGTTAATAAGGGATATTGAAATCAACAAACCTTTGTCAATGATTTATTTGAAAGTGTGCACATATTGTAGCTTCAGGTGGTAAGATATCTCACTATGCAAATTCTTGGTAAACATAATAGCTAATTACTTGTCTAGTAAACTATGGGTGATTCTATTGGAAAATGTTCTCCATCACTATTGATAACTCAAGAAAATTTTACCAACCTTTTATTTGGCTTGTGATAAATATACCAATGAAATCTTATGTTTGAGATTGTAGGATAAGTGTTGCACAAACTTGTTTGAAAGATCATCAAAATAAGAAAATGAATTCTTAGGCAATTTTAGAAACCACTCCAAAGCTTATCTTTCTAGACTCCTTGGGAATAATATTAGGAGGTATATGTCATTGTAGGCCACTGATTGACAATCAACAAATAATTCTATTAAGTGGGCTTTGGGGTTTCCTTTCCTTTTGCATTTGTCAAATTTTGGTGGTTCATACCTTGAAGGAATGGTATCTACAAATACTCCATGTTGAATTGGTAGGAACACACATAATCAAACTTAAAATTCTTGGTCTATTTCCCAGCTTGGATGGAAGTAATTGCATACTTCATTTGTTATAGTTCTTGGGCTAGGAAACTAAAGGGAACATTGGTCTGAGGTGGAGGTTGGGTGGTCAAAACTAGATTACTTTGATTGGGGTATAGTGGAGGCATAATTTTTTATGAAAAGTTGGTTTAGATATGGAATTGACTAGGAATATGCATACATGGATTAGGATGCAATTTTTGAAATTGCATGTTTTACGATGTGATATTTTGGTTAGGATTTAATAAATGGTCATGGTTTTATGGAAATTATGGCTAATATGGAGGGATATGGTTGAGAGTGAAATTCTATACCTATTTAGGTTGATTAGGGACTTGCTATACACTAGTCAAACCTTATTGATTAAGGAGAACTTATGAACTGAGGCCTTATCATTGAGTTTGTGGCATGTTAAGAATAAAAGGTAATTATTGCCTAATCGATACTTGTGGAGAATTAAAACCTATTGGTTGCATCAAGCCTTGTTGGGAAGTAGATGTATGTTGAAGGTTTGACATTTATCAGTGACCAATACTCGTATGCTATTGATTAGACATAATTTGTGATTGTAATGGTATGGTTGTTTGCGACTGAATATGTATGTTCCTTATTACTTGGTGAGGTGGAACATTGGTTAACCCCTATTGAGGTGGAAAAATGTTTTTCCTCTAAAACATTGGTATGTTAGATTGTGCATGTGGTTATAGAAAATTATCCATCACCTATTATGGTGGGGTAATATTTGTTACGTTTTGTTGAGGCATGACATTGGTCATTGCTTGACTACTTAATCCTTATGATTGCATGATAGAAGAAATAGTTGGTTGAGGATTAGAGGTAGTTATTTATGTTTGGGAGGTATAAGTTCCTACCCCATGCATTTTTGAGCCACTCATGGTGGTAACTAAAGGAACATTTTATTGTGGATTAACTATTTGTGCAATTATACCACTTTGGTCTACATTGGATGATACTTGTGTATTGTCCACTATGTTTGGCTCATTATTATATGTATAAGTAGAAGACACTTCTTTGATAGATGGGGTATTGAACATGTTTCCCACTAAAGTGATTTTCATGAATGGGTCTATAACCTAATTTTGTTGTCCTGCCAATTTGATCAAGACTCCTGTTGAAAGAGCTAGCTCAATAAGAGGAGCATTTGACATGGTCATGTTGTTAAAGTTGCATGTTAAGTTCAAATAAGTCTGGTGTGATATATGCATCTATATGAAGTCATCTTCCATGAGGCCTTTTCCTATGACAATCATACAAGGGTATTAATATGGCATCAACACTATAGCTTTAGGATTTCTAGAAAAGACATGTTCAATGTTTTGATTATAAGGCAAGTTGTAAGACACTCTTACTAAACTTGAAAACTTTTCATTGGGGAAGTATAATAGAAACTTAACCCCTACCTCTGTGGCTCTGATTAAGGCTTCATCCTTATTTTCAAGAAAGTGATGATCAAATACATAAGGGTCATCAGTTGATGGCATTGTAATGTAGTATAGTTGATATTGGACTTGTTATGCAACCAAAGGTATGTTAGCTAGGTATTGTGTAGTTTTCTCTTGGTTTTGCTCTGTGTATGGAGGAATGTTGACCAAATAATGGGCCAAAGGATCTTAGATTTGTTCCCCTAATTGAGTGTTGTAATGTAGATAAGGATCCATATAAAAAATGATAACATCTCCATTGGGGTCTTGAACAAAGTCTTCTTGTGAGACCACATTACTATACCTTGGATTGTACATGATGCCACTACGAGTATATTGAGACATGTTCAAATCAATGGTGAATGTTTTATGATAGAAATGGGTTAGAGTTCTACAAACTCTAAAAAACCATGTCTAAAAGATAAAAGGTTCAAACTTGATCTAACTTAGTCAAAGGATGGAGATGTATCTCTAAAAAGGGTTTATGCAAAAAATTGGTATGAAATAAACTAACGTCAAATGTCTAACATTAAATGTCTCATACAAAAAGTTCAAGTGGATGAATTAAAATTAGAATGCCAAACTTTAGGTTTAAAGTGTTCCAAACAAGTATAATCTAGTAAAATAAAGGTTGATAGGTCTTTTGGCCAAACACGACATCAAAATATAGGCTCAAACAAAGGCATGTGCTAGGACTTTTGGCAAAACAAGCACAAAATCTAGACTTAAAAACAAGGTGAGATATTTAATCTAACAAATTTGAAACACTTTGGAATAAACTAGGTATTCAAATTTAGACATAAACTTGGTCAATTGGTATAAGGCATAAAATGAAAGGCACTTAGAGATAGACTATTTTCTCCCAAATTAAGGCACAAATAATAGTTTTTAAATTTGGGTAAAGAATTAGCCTAAATTACACAACCTAAAAGAGAAATATCAATGTCTAGGCCCAAATTAGATGAGGCATAAATAGAAACCAATCAATGTTTGGATTTGAACCTATTAAGGTTAATTAAAAGCTTAACTTAGGAAAACTAGGCTTTCTTCAATTAGACAATAAGCTAGACAAAGGTGAATGATATAACGGTACTAAACAAAGACCCAAAAGGCATATATAGATGGGTTTCACACTTGAAACTTTGACATAAGACAAATAAGTCTGAAATGATTTGATAAATGTAATGATGATATCATGCTTTAAATATATGATCAATGGTTTTTTTCAAGACTCCAAGGTAAAAAACTTGAAATGGATTTGGGCAAAGTAACATTACCTATTTCAATCAAGTGACACACATATTTTTGACAAAAAATTCAAGGCAAATGTATGGTGTCAAATGGATGGCATAATGCATCCTTAAACAATAGAGTAATTTGGACACAAAACTCATTTTAACATGGCACAAACAAAGAAATCATTTTAAACTTAAAGACTAATCAAGTAAAGGAATAGTGATAAAATATAACTAAATACAACATCCAAATCCCTAAAATTGACAAGCTTGCACTGTATTGCTAAATTCCATCTATATACATGTTCTTGGGAGGATTTTAAGTGTTAATCCAAAAATAAAAGTGCATGAGGTAGTAGGGTTTTTACACCCCCTTCTCCCAAGAGAGTATATGACAACACGGAACTTCAGGATACTCACCTTGCATCAATAATATGTCTGTAGTAAGTGGAGTTATTCTAAAAATTAATTTTTTGAGCATCTAAATGGTCCCAACTGTGGTTAACAATAGATATACATCACGTTAATTAAGTTCATACCATCTAACTTAATATACAAGGGTCTATTCCTTTTCATAGTGATTCCATCTATGTACTTTTTAGTAGAATCCCCTGGTTAACTAGACCTAACTCAGGTTTTAATTATAATTGGAGAGGTTAGCCACTCAACCCCATGGCAATATAAGTGCCCTAATTTATATACCCCATCATGGAGTAGGGTTGAAAAAATTCTAAGAGATGAAACTCTAGGTCAAATCTTCCCTAAAGAATTTATGAGGCTATGAACTCCCTCTCACAAGCCAAGTTGCATAAAATAAATAAGTGAAAAGAATTTAAAGGTTGTGTTTAGATCACCCAAACCATACAGGTTTTGGGGAAAACTTTAACAACATTTTTTCCATGCCTTGGACAAAGGCATAAATTGCAAGGAAAGAGTGCTTTTGGTCACCCGAGTTCCCTAAAGGGGATGGGGAGAGAGAATACATGCATCCTTCATTTATGAAATACACACAAGTATAAAATGATCTAGAAAAAAAAACACTTCAAAAAATTTGAAATTTAATTGAATCTTTATTTTATGCCCCAAATTGAGATGTATTTGAAGTTTTTGGCCCCCTTGGCCTTAGTTGAAAACTTTCACAAAACAATCTAAGTATAAACCATCTAAATTTTTTTTATACACCAAATGGAAGTTTTCAAATAATTAATCTAAATTACTTTTAGACACCAAAATGAAATGTTCAAGACCTATCACTTGTAAATTTATGTCCTCTTTCTTGCTTTGGTCCTACAAAATTTAGAGGGTTTTGGCCTGCCTTGAAGCACTTTTAGGAATGAACAAATAAGATTTAGGAAACTAGCTCTCAGGTTTATCTATTTTTTACATAGAGATTGATGTCAGTCCATAGTGATTGATGCTAGTTAGAAGGTGACTAATGTCAATCGATTACATAGAGAACCAACTTTAGTTACAATAAATTGATGTCGATCAACTAGAACTGATAATGGTTACCTGTGAACCTATAGGTAAAATAAAATGATTTGAAAAATGTTAGTTAGCCTAAATATTTATAAAAACTCTAAAACACCTACAAAAAAGTAATTATATAGAGAGCATGCAAGTCTTTAAAATCTAGATTAATAACTAGGAAATTTAAGAAAGCTCAAAAACCAAGTTTCTCTTCATGTTCTACCCTGCACACTGACTGATGCTAGTTAGGACAAGACCAATGTTGGTTAGGGTAAACTAAAATTGATCACTGTGTAAAATATGTGTGACAAAAAAATAGAATATGGGAAAAACAAAGTAAAAAATTCAATTTTTAAGATGATCAAGTATTCATTTAAAAAACTAAGAGCTGAACTTTGGTTTCCTTGGTATGTGAGATGCTTTAGGTCCCACCAGGCACGACATTTATGATTATAAGAATCCAAGAAGGGAGCTTAGTGACATTTTAGTTTAAGCAACAAAAACATAAAAGAACACACTAACACTAACACTAACACTAACACTTACAAACCTAGATCTTAGGGGTGAGCTTAATGAACAAAAAAAGTGAAAGCATAACTAAACTGTAAAAGACAATAAATCCCTTACCTTCCTTAAGAAATCTAAATGTATTATTGAGTGTCTTGTGCTTCAAAGAGTCTTTGAAAATGGATGTGTGTATTTCCTTCTCTCTTTGGCACCATTGGATTGCGTTGGCTTGGTGTGGCTTGGCTCAATATTTTGGCATTATAAAATTATTTATATGAATCTCATGCAACAAAACTTGCATTATAATTCTACAATTTCAAAACTTGTGAATTAAATAGGAAATGTCTTATATTTATAGAAAATAGAACTACCCTTAACCCAAGTTGAGTCAAGGTGGAGTTAAGGCTTGGAATGGGTCTAAACCTAACCTAGGTGAGTCAAATATAACTCCAGTAGAGATAATAGTTGTCAAGTAATAATGATTTTTAATGAATAGGCATGGGTCTCATTTTAGGATATTTTCCAAAAGGATTGACAACTTGCAAAGGCAATCATGAAAATCTAGGATATTTCATATTTTTGAATTTCTTTTTTTATTTATTAATTTCACATGGATAATTCAACTAGGCATTTAATTTGGTTTAGCTTGATAATTAATTTTGATTTATCCATTTAACATTTCTAAGATTTCATTTAAGTGTGAAAGTGCCCCACTTAATAGGTCCATAGGCCAAATTGATTGTTGTGATGCCGCATGATGATTAGGGATGAATCTGTGAGAGGTTATGATTGCATATGATAGGATATCCCAACTATGGATGCTTCAACATGATTATGAGATTTGATAAATGATGTACAAGTAAATTTGGGATGTTCAATGATTTATAAGCTTAATTTGTAATGGTTGGTAGAAACCAGTCTAAATTTGGATTAAAGGCCAATGGTGGCCAATTTTAGGTGTCTACATGTATCACCTAAGTAGGAATCAAACATATATCCTTCTAGAAGTTAGAGTTTTTAATTGAATCAAAGCCCTTTATGACACTTGAGAATGAGTCTTCATATTGAGCCACATTTGGCCATTATTTATTTCAAGCTATTGTGACATCATCCACTTGTAAAAAAGAGGTTTTAGGTGATTTTTCATGTAGTTGTATCATGATATCTAGGGAAGAGAAGGTCTGATTCCTTTCTTGAGATTTCATTTACATGGCACTAGAACTACATGGGTTCTCATTCTAGTATGTAGGATATATAGCTGTAAATCCTTTGAGGTTTCTTGACCCAACCATTACTTTCTCTTATTTTGGCATGTTTTATGGTATATTAAGTCAAGAGAAGAAGAAGACATTAATTCAGACATTTTGCATGCAAGTTTAGAAAATCATGAGCATAGGAATATATAACATTAGAGAGTGCACTTGGTCCAAAAAATATCAATTTTAGAACTAAACACATTACAAATTTAGTGTAGCATAAAAAATTTGGGGGTATAATACATAGGGCATATTCAACATCCAAATCTGCCTTGGTATATTCAATGATAGTTTGACAAGCACTGAATCTATCCAATGACCAAAAAGGTATAAATTTCACATAGAGTTAATAAATTTATTCCAAACCACTACTATACTCTTAGAATCCCAAGATTATGTCCAAGTTTGTTCATTTTATCACATTTCATTTTTCATATTTTTCATTACTTTGCCAATTATCTCATTTACACTTCTTTACTATTTACAACCAATATGGAAAATATGATATCCTATTTTATGATTTTTTTGTTATATCTCCCTTGTGTATCTTGTTTTAAAATTTAATTAGTGTCATTATACTATAGTGTCACTATTTTTTAAAATATAAAATATCTCACAAGTATAATGCAATCCAATAGGAAAACTAGTGTAATGCAAATGCCCCAACCCTTGTTCTTTCATTGCTAGAAGGAATGTTTGATTTCTTCTAGAATGCTTTCAAATGCTCAATAAATTTTGGTATACAATAAAATAAATTAATTATCTCT